>VWYH01003534.1:173854-217043 GCA_013399365.1 Pampusana beccarii | reverse complement strand
TGTTTGTATAAATAATAAGGTATGATGATTTTTTTTTTTTTTTTTTTTTTATTTTTTTTTTTGTATATTTTTTTTTTTTTTTTTTTTTTCCAAACCTGCCTCTAACGTATTTCGTTTTTCAAAATGATAAAGGTATTTTGATAAATAAAAATAGAATGGGGTACCCAGATTTTGGTCGTTCTGACACCCTGTGCACATTGTCTGCCCGCTGGGGATTTGAAACCCTCGCAGTAGCAAATTGACTCCAATCAACTCCTGCTTTAGTTTTTTATGGCAGTTAAGATGAAAAAGCTCCCTCTAATATCTTAGGATAACTAGGTTAATTATATATACATAACAGTGTGGGCTTTTCTGTTCCCATGCTGCAGGATGTACAAATTAGTGTGTGAATATATTTGGTGTTGGGTTTTTTTTTTCTGCTCTCCCATCCTTCTTCCTGAATTGTGGAAAGTCCTCAACTAAAAAGCAGGTTTTGTGGCATGTTGGGAAACCAATGCATACTTGGGTGAAGCTCAACTTTCCTAGTGGCTCAGATGATTAAAATCGGTTTGTCTCTGATTTTTGGGTGCTTTATAATAGGTTTCATTAGCTGGATCATTCCTTAGATGCAACTGTTTCAGTAGGTCCGGACTAAGAGCAGCTGGGCTCTGTTTTTAAATAAAAAAACCTTATTTTGATGACCAATATTAAAGACCTTAATCATTATTTGAAGTGTCCTGTGGATTAACTTGAAATTGCATTATAATATTCATACACTTGATTTTCACCAATCATTTTAAAGTGGGTTTACAGATAAATTGTATTTTTGTAGGAGGTCACGGGAAAGTTTGGTGTTTTGAAACATCAGCTGCATAATTGCGCTTGTCTGAATATTAAAAATATTAATTTCTGCTGGAAAATTAACGTTTACTTCTGTCTTTACAGAGTAAAAGATGCTGGCTGCCAGTAGTAGAACAGATCTTCTGTGGAACATATCTCTGTAAATCTTCCCTCCAGTTACCTGAAGGCAAATATTCCGCCTGTGATGGACCCTCGGAATACTGCTATGTTAGGCTTGGCTTCCGATTCTGACGGGTTTGCTGGGAAAAGCCCCTCTGTGGCAAACATTGGCACGGTGGTGGGCAAAGGAGAAGCCGAGCTAGAAAGTTGTGCCAAGGAAGAAGACGACGGCAAGAAGAAGAACCGGGAGGGGACCAGCGCCGAGAATGGGAAGAACGAGGCTCTGAGCGACGCGCAGCAACAGTTTTCAGTGAAAGAAACCAATTTTTCCGAGGGAAACTTGAAGCTGAAGATTGGGCTTCAAGCCAAGCGAACGAAAAAGCCTCCCAAGAACCTGGAGAATTATGTGTGCCGGCCCGCTATAAAAACCAGCATCAAACAACCCAGAAGGGCACCCAAGAGTGGGAAGATGACAGATGAGAAGAATGAGCATTGTCCTTCGAAACAAGTGAGTTGTGTATTTATGTAGTGTTTTACAAGTCCTAGTAAATTTAAACTCTATTTAAAAGTCTTCGGCATCTCAGCACGATCATGTTTTTTCATGTAGTCTCTGATATTGGTGATTCTGAACTTAGAAATTATTTTATTTCCTTTCCATCGACAGGAAAAAAAATATTTTACTCTTTCCCAGGTTGCCAATGTGGTTTTTAACAGTAATGAAGGATAATTCCTATGTTAACTTTAAGTGAATGTCATAGGTAAATTCCAAAAAAGTAATAGCATAATTTTCAGTCTCTCATATAGAAGAAAGTGGGGTTTTTAATCTCTATTTAGATGTGGCTGTGTATTTGCTGTGCTCGTCTCTAGTATTTGGATTTGTGTGTTTGAAGGAAGGAAAATTCCTTGACTTGGTACCAAGAGCACGTCTGGCTGACGTCCCCAAACCTTTGTCTCTCACCTGCTGTACCCAGATTTAAGTTTTCCTTGAGGAAGAGGATCTTAAAAAAAAAAATCATAGAATGCCGGGAGTTGGAAGGGACCCACAGTGAAGCGAGTTGGAACGCGCCTTTTTGCTCCATCTCCTCGTTTCTTTCTAAAACTGCTGAGTGCGGTATTGTGTAGTTCTTTTTATTGCCCTTGGTTATGTAGGAAAGTTTGCTGATGAAATCACAGCCACTAACTGCGGACTTTCAAAGAAAAAAAGTAACAGAGCTAAAGAGGCGTTTTGTTTTCTTTCTGAACAGTTTGAGTATCTTTTCTGCAGGATCTGGGCCATAAGTTTTTGTCTTAGTCTAATTATACAAAGTCTTTTGGAATAAATATTTGAGTTTTTAAAAACACAAAATGATATCATGTAATCTAGACCTTTTGCACAGCTTTGCACCTGGATGAAACCCACCATCCAAAAACCAGAATAATACAGAATAGGTCTAAAAATCTTGGCTGAAACTGCATCCGATCCCAGAAAAACTGGTTTAAACTTTTACGTGCCGTAGTCATCGAGGCATCAGTGAAACGTCTTGAAGTCCGTGCTTGTTTGCAGCCGTAGAAGGGGAGTTAGACGGATAAAACACCTACACGATGTTGGGATTTGTTTCTTGATTTTTATTATTTTTTCTGTGATAGAATTGTTAGTAGTCTTCACAAAGCTTCCCTGCCTTAAAATCCAACTTGGTGCTTTCTCTGGGATAAAACTCTGCATTTTTTTCAAGTCCAACGGTGGCGGAGGGCTCTCTGCTCCATGGAACCACGAAACCAAAATACTAAGTGTGCTGCAGGTAAGTCCAGCTTGCAGCACCAGGAGCAAAACGACAGCGAAAGACTAAATAACCCATTTATAGAGCTGCACGTGAACATGGCCATGCCAACCGTTGAAGCTTTCAAGTGCTGTGGGCACCGAAAACGACTTTGGAACGTATTTTGGACTTCAGGTCTCTCCTTCCCATCTCACTGAGCAATTGTTTGTGCAACAGAAGATATTTCAAGAAAGCGTGGCACCTTTTTATTTTGACACATCACGGCTGCTCCTCTCTTCCCGGCCGGGTGTTTTGTGAGGATGAGGGGTGGCTAATTTGGGGGGAAACTTCCTAAAATGTGACGCTCCAGCATCATTTCCATCAGCTTGCAGCTGCCACAGAAAAGCCGGGCTCAGCGCCAAGCTGCTCTCCAGAGAACAGAGTCTTTTTCACACCACGGCTTTCAAACCAGCCGCCGGTCCGACGGGTGGGTTTTGTTCTGCGACCGCAGCAGATTTGGAGCCATCCGAGCCCACCCGATGCTTGTGGCCACCCTCCCTCAAGAGAATTTTGCTTAGTAACATTATCACTGTTCTCATTACATCTTTTTTTACTTTCTGGGAATGCATTTGGGCCGGTAGGGCAGTGATCGTAACAGTGAAACTGAGTGAAACTGAGATTTATTGACGTAATGGATATTGCAATTTTTTTAACCTTTTCAGAATAAATTTCTAATTTGCTTAGGTCAGAACTGTAAGTAACTTTGCAAGTTTGATTTACTCGGTGTGTGTGTGTCCCAGCCCCATACAAACTACAGAATAATCTGACTTTATTTTATCGGGACAAGACTGAGAAAGGCCGGTAGAGTTGTGTATGACCAGGTTGACACCGCGCCGGCCCTCACAGCACATTGCTCGACTACTTCTCAGTGCCATGTGAGGTCTTCAAGTGCTGTCACCCTATAAATAGCTAGTCCGGTGTTAATGGGTTTTTAAAATAAACAGCAACAGTATTTTTGGATAATGTTTATCATTGGGGGACAGATTAAATGGTTTACGTTTGAAGACTGGGAGTGAGCTTGGGTTTCCTTAACATCAGAAAAGCCTTGACGTGTCCACTGAAATAGATTTGCTTTAAAATGAATAGGATTTTGAAGCATGTGTTTATATACTTACCCCGTTATCAAAAGCGGGTATTAATCATCTCAACATAAAGAGATACTGTGTTAGTCAGAGAGGGTCTTTGTACTCTGTTCCTAAAGATTTTGTTTTTATTATTAACTTCTAGGACCCTTCAAAGTCGTACAAGAAAGCCGGAGAAGCTGCAACAGTTGAATTACGTGTGGAAGAAGGTATACAAGTAGAAACAAATCCTTTAGCTAAGAAAGTTCCCCCATTGCACTCTGAAATGACCGATTATATAAAGTCATCTCCTCCGACCCTTATCAGTAGCCATAATTCTGACTTAAAGGATAGAACACAAATTAACGGAGCGACAACTGTAACAGAAAAATTGGCTCAACTTATCGCAACTTGTCCCCCTTCGAAGTCTTCCAAAACAAAGCAGAAAAAGCCTGGAAATGGAACTGTGTCTGGTTTGGTGAAAGACTCTGGGAAGAAGCTGCCTGGAACCGTAACGGCAAGTGGGTTAGTTAATAAAGATTTGGTAAAGAAATTGCCGGGATCTGGTCTTGCAGTTGGTTTGGTGAATAAGGACTCAGGGAAGAAGCCGTTAGGGATCGGTAGCGCGGCCATATTGGTGAACAAGGACTCTGGGAAGAAGCCACAAGGAATCGGCCCGTTAATCGGCCTGGTTAACAAGGACTCCGGGAAGAGGCCGCCAGGGATCAGCACCCCGACTGGGTTAGTTAACAAGGATTCGGGAAAGAAACAGCTGGTGACCAGCTCCGCGGTGGGATTAATCAGCAAAGATGTCGGGAGGAAACTTCTGGGTATCGGCACTCCAGCGGGATTGACTAGTAAAGAGTCTGTCAAGAAGCCGGTGGGGATTGGTGCTCCGACAGGATTGATTAACAAGGATGCTGGGAAGAAATTGTTGCCAATAAACAGTCCTACAGGATTGGTGAACAAGGATTCGGGGAGAAAGATGCTGGGAACTGGCAATCTGACCGTTCTGCCCAACAAAGACTCCGGAAGGAAAACACCAGGGATCGGCAGCCCAGTGGGACCAGTTAACAAGGACTCCGGGAGGAAGATGCCGGGAATGAGCAGTCCGGTGGGACTGGTGAGCAAGGACTCTGGAAAGAAGCCGCCAGGAATGGGCAATCCGGTGGGTTTGGTTAACAAGGACTCTGGAGCTCTGAAAGCAGACGCTCTCCTGCCTTCCTCGGAGCCCTTTGAACTTCCTTGCAATTCAGACCTCAGCAGCCTCGAAAGCCATGAGACTACAGATTTACTGAAGGAAAATACCACTAGCAAAACGTTTGAGAAGCATAGTATGAGACAGAATAAAGAAAGCATCTTGGACAAATTTTCAATTCGGAAAGAAATCGCTGATGTAGGCAAAGAGATGTTTAATGAAGGAATCTGCCTTCCACAGGATGCTTACTCAACCGCTGAAAAAGGGATTTATGAAACGTCAAAGCACGAAAAACAGCCTCCAGTATATTGCACTTCGCCAGACTTCAGAACAGGAGGTGCCTCAGACGTATCGACGGCAAAGTCCCCGTTCAGTGCGGTGGGAGAGGGAAATCTCCCATCGCCTTCACCCACGGTGTCTGTTACCACCTTAAACAGGAGCCTCTCGACAACGTTGGCGTCCAACTCATTGCATTTGAGTTCCACGGCGGATCTCTTAGAAGGTATCTCAGACCAGATTGGCAAAACTCAGTTTTCCTCTGGCAGTACGCTTCTGAATATTAACAGAACGCTGAACCACACTCTGAGCACTGATTTTAAAGGTGCCGATAAAGATTTAAATGATTCAAAAGCTGCTTATGTAGAAACTTCAAGAACTAGTCCTTCTACAGGGAAAAAGCCGATTTTGGCAGCTGAAACAAACATTCATGCTACTGTCACCCCTTCAGTAGTTAGTTTTACAAGCTTGTTTAGCAGCAAGCAGTTCCTAAAGATCGGTGCGATAGCTGCAGCAGATAAATCCTGCCAAGGAGCAAAAAATCTGAGCGCTACTCAGCAATCCAAACCTTTAAAGAAAAGAAAAGGAAGGAAACCACGGTGGACTAAGGTGGTGTCAAGAAACACATGTCGACCTCCAAAAGGTCTAGAACTAGAAAGGTCAGAGCTTTTTAAAAACATTTCATACAGTGCACTATCGAGCAGTAATTTGGAGCAGGCCAAATTCTTGAAAAACATAGGATCGTCTTCATTCGTGGAGCATGAATTTGTCAAGCATCAGTTGCCAAAACTGAGCGAAAGCAACGGACAGTCTCTGGCACTGTTAGCCGAGGCTGACAAGCAAACTCCGAAATTCTACAGCACTCACAAACAACCCTCTGGTTTGTGTATGTCCGACGATTTCTTACCTGATCTGTATAAACCCAAAAGGGGAAGACCGAAATCCAAGGAGATGCCAGAGCTCGAAGGTCCTCCCAAAAGAACTCTGAAGATCCCAGCGTCCAAAGTCTTTTCGATGCAGTCAAAAGAAGAGCAAGAACCTCCGATTTTGCAGCCAGAAGTAGAAATTCCCTCCCTAAAACAGAGCTTAGCAGGACAACCTTTTCCTAAAAAGAGAGGGAGACCTAAAAGGCAGATCAGGTCATCCATTAAAATGAAGCCACCTATTCTTTCTGTGGCACCTTTCGTTGGAACAGACAACTCGAGCAAGATAGAATCTGAGAGCGATCAGCACCGGAGCGGGGACTTTTTTGAGAGAAAGGACCAGCTCCGAGGGCCAGAAGAAGTCCAGAAACCTCCTATTTGCAGTATGACTGATTTGGAAGTGGACTCAGACAGAAAAGTCGCCAAGAGAAATAACGGGCAGTTAATGAAAACAATTATTCGAAAAATAAATAAAATGAAGACCCTGAAGCGAAAGAAGCTTTTGAATCAGATTCTGTCCAGTACAGTGGAACCAAATAACAAAGGGAAAGTGCAATCAAAACTCCACAACACAGTGTCGACTCTTGCTGCCACGTTTGGTTCGAAATTAGGCCAGCAAATAAATGTCAGCAAGAAAGGAACCATTTATATAGGAAAAAGGAGAGGAAGGAAACCTAAAGCTGTCCTGAACGGTATTTTAACCGGCAGCTCCGCCGGTTTGACAGTTCTCGAGAAGTCGGCTCAACAAATTCCGGGTACGTCGCTAGGACAAGTTCTTCCCCATTTGCTGCCTTCTCCAACAACTAATTCCGAGATTCTTCCGTCCCCGGTTTGCTCGCAGTCCTCTGCGGTGAGCGGGGGCCAGAGCCCCGTGGGCAGCGACGCGGGGTTTATCGAGCCCAGCTCGGTGCCGTACTTACACATCCACTCCCGGCAAGGAAGCGTCGTCCAGACGCTCGCCATGAAAAAAGCCGCCAAGGGGAGGAGGAGATTATCTCCACCGACGCTGCTGCCAAACTCTCCTTCTCACTTGAGCGAGCTGACGTCGCTCAAAGAGGCCACTCCGTCCCCGGTGAGCGAGTCCCACAGCGACGAGACGATTCCCAGCGACAGCGGAATAGGAACGGACAACAACAGCACTTCGGATCGAGCCGAGAAATTCTGCGGGCAGAAGAAGAAAAGGCATTCGTTCGATCACGTTTCCCTCATCCCGCCCGAAACTTCCACCGTGTTGAGTAACCTGAAAGAAAAGCATAAACACAAGTGCAAGCGCCGCAGTCACGATTACCTCAGTTACGACAAGATGAAGAGGCAGAAGCGAAAAAGGAAAAAGAAGTATCCTCAGCTTCGAGGCAGGCAGGACCCAGATTTCCTCGCCGAATTAGAAGAATTAATAAGTCGATTAAGCGAAATCCGAATAACCCACAGAAGCCACCACTTTATCCCGCGAGATTTACTGCCTACCATTTTCAGGATAAATTTCAACAGCTTCTACACTCACCCTACTTTTCCTTTGGATCCTTTGCACTACATTAGGAAACCTGATTTAAAGAAAAAGAGAGGCAGGCCTCCCAAAATGCGCGAGGCGATGGCAGAAATGCCGTTTATGCACAGCCTGAGCTTCCCTCTCTCCAGCACCGGGTTCTACCCCTCGTACGGCATGCCTTACTCTCCCTCTCCCCTCGCAGCCGCTCCCATCGGCTTAGGTTATTACGGAAGGTACCCCCCGACTCTTTATCCTCCTCCACCTTCTCCTTCTTTCACTACCCCCCTCCCGCCACCTTCCTACATGCACACGGGCCACTTGCTTCTCAACCCCACCAAATACCACAAGAAGAAGCATAAACTTTTACGCCAGGAGGCTTTTCTCACGACGAGCCGGACTCCGCTCTTGTCCATGAGCACGTACCCCAGCGTCCCGCCCGAAATGGCTTATGGCTGGATGCTGGAACACAAGCACAGGCATCGCCATAAACACCGCGAGCATCGCTCTTCGGAACAACCGCAGGTTTCCATGGACACTCTGGCGGCGAATAGCTCTTCTAGAACGGTTCTGGAGTCCTTGAAGCGCTACAGGTTTGGGAAGGAGGCCGGGGAGAGGTACAAACATAAAGACAAACACCGATGTCACATGTCGTGTCCACACCTGTCGCCTTCCAAGGGTTTGCTAAGCAGAGACGAACAGTGGGTTAGGAGGGAGCCTTCGGAGTCTAATTCCTTAGCGCTGGGGCTGCAGACGCCGCTCCAGATTGACTGTTCAGACAATTCCCCAGCTCTGTCCCTGGGGGGGTTCACTCCGAGCTCCGAGCCGGCCAGCAGCGACGAACACACCAACCTTTTCACAAGTGCAATAGGCAGCTGCAGAGTCGCAAACTCCACGGGCGCCAACGGCCGGAAAAAATTAACGGACAGCCCGGGACTCTTCAGCGCGCAAGACAACTCGTTAAACCGCCCCCTCCGAAAGGAACCCTTGCCCTCTATCGACAAGGCGCTGCAGCCGCTGGCAGGTAAGGGAGCTCTCGCCGCGTGCGCTTTCCCGCGAGTCTCAATGCTTTATGTTGTACAGATGTGCTAGAAACAGAGGGCAGGTGTCGCTTTGGCTCTGGGAATCCGCCCAGGTTGAATTTTGATGAATCTCGGTTGAATTTTTGCGCGGGAGCGTCTCTGTTCTGTTAAAGCACCGATCGTGCGGCGTTTGGGACAGACTCACAGCGTCTCCTTGTTTAAGCACCTCTTTCCACCAGCTTTTTCTTGCTCTGTTATAAAGCTACGTTAAGGATGCTTTCTTAGGAAAAGGTCTTTTTCCGTACCGTTCGTTCTGGAGAAATGAGTTAAAATTTCTCATGACTTTTGCGACGGTAAAAGCCACATTTCTCTTTGTTTCGAAGTTCGGTTGGTTGCATTTAGACTAGCTACTAACATTGCCATTGAAGAAAATGCTTCCTTTTCTAACTCCGTTTTAGTTATTTTGATAACCTCTACTGCAATAAAACTTTTGCTCCCTGACACGAGGCTGCTTGCGACACCTCCGAACAGTCGCTAAATGCTGCTGGGAGTGCCCGAGAGCAAAGCTTGCGATGCCGGGTTATTCAGAGCTGGGAAACCCGTCTTACCCTCCAGCAAAACCCAAGCAGAGCTGCACAGAAAATCGCGACACCGCTGCCTGGGGGCGAGGAAGAGACCTCTGCTCTGAAATGGTGAACTTTGGCATTTACATGGTTTTAATACAAAAATATCCAACGTGAAATTTGGGACTTGAAGAAATTCTGTTACAAATAGCTTTCCCTGCTGGCTTCAGTAGCGCTTTGTGCTGTACTTTATTATTCCAGGTGTTTGCGGGAATTATTTTCACATTTTATCTGCTTCTTTCTTAATTGTCGTGGGCACGTTAGGGAAACAGTGTCACAAAAGACGAACCTGTGAAAGACCAAGTGCGTCTTGTGCTCTTTCTGCTGCTGGATAAAGAAGCCTGAGAGCTTCTCCTCCCCCTCCAGAACTTGCCTACGCTCTCCCTTCAAATTCAAATCATTTCTCCAAAAACACTCGTGACTAATATTTCACAGAGCAAACCACCCAGTAGTGTATAATACAAATAATTAATGAAGTACATTCCTTACTCTCTTCTTCCTCCTTTTCTTGTGATTCTCCCACTGTGGTGCCTCCTGCTGCCTCCTTGCTCTGTACCCATTGCAGCGCTGTGCTCTCTGTTGCATCGCCATGCACCCTGTTGCAGCGCCACACGCTCCGTTGCAGCACCGTGCACCCAGCTGCAGTGCCGTGCTCTCCGTTACAACGCCATGCTCTCTGTTGCAGCCCCGTGCTCTGTTGCAGCCCCGCTCTCTGTTCCCGCCCCGCTCTCCCCGTTAACCGGGGCTGTTCCCGCATCCGCTGCGTGCGGGAACGCGAAACAAACGAGGCGCGGGAGCCCGGGGCAGCGGCGCCCCCCGGCGGCCGCTCCGCGCCACTGCCGGCCGCTCCGGGCTGAGCTCGGGCTGTTCCACACCCCACAGCCCTTTTGGGGGAGAAATGACCCCGAATCTCCAACCTCAGCCTCCCCTGGCGCAACCTGAGGCTGTTTCCTCTCATCCTGGTGCTTGTTCCTTGCGAGCAGAGCCCGATCCCGCCAGCTCCAACCTTTTTGCTTGCACGTTGGAGGAACAGACAGCACAGAAGCCCCTTTGAAGAGCCCCCCCCAGCGCAATGCCATGCGGAAAAATCAGAAAATCTTCACCAGGAATGGGATTCGCGACTTGGGCCAACGTCCAGCAGCCTCGTGATTGTGTGCTCATTGAGAAATAATGAAAAATAAACGCATTGATCTGCCTTGTCAAGCAGTTAGAATATTTGGAAAAGCTGTATTATTTCTTCTATCAATCAAATGTAGCTTAGGTTTTACACCATGACCTAATAGCATCCACGCTTTTAAAAAAATGCAAATTTTGAGGCAAGACAGGATCTCAAAGGAGATTTTCCTCAAGATTTCTGGGAAATCACTTGGGTGCATTCCAGGATTCTCCCATCGTCTTGTACTTCAGCATCTCTATTCACACATTGACGCAAAAGCTCGTTTGCGTGGGCGCTAATTTGTGGCCTTGATGTCGAGCGGAACTTCATCAACCTGCCCTCTCGTTTCTTCGGAGTCCGTCAGTAAAGAAAGATCAGAACTGACCGCACAGCACTGAGCAAATTTATCACAAACAACACTTGGAAATTCCTCACGTTATCAGTAAATGTGTCTTTGCCAGTTTTTTCACTCCACATTTCAATAGTTGTGAGAGCTTTTTGAAAATGGTTTTGAGCTTAAGCAGCACTAATTGTGATTGCCGCTGGTTGATGTCATCTTGCCGTGATAAGCCAATATCTAATGATTTTTTGGTAATAGCGAGCGCCGTTCTGCCAGAATACACGGTGAAACATGTTTTGCAGGTGCCTAGAATCCAGTAATGTCTGTTCGTAGATAATAATCTCTGTCATTTGTTTACACCTTGCAATTTTGACATATTTGCCATGGCCGACTGAAGCCAAAATATTACTTTTTTTCTTTTTTTTACTGTGACAAGATCCGTCTTCTCTCTGGTTTGGGGTGGTTTTTTTACTTATTTTGAGCCACGTCCTCCCTGTGTTTCTACCCTCTGAGAATTTCTTTCTTGATGGTCCATTTCCATCCTTCTCCACCATAGCAAATGTTCCTAAAGCTAAACCGGAGTCACCTCAGTTTGACTGTTGATCATATTGGTGCTGCCAGACTGAAATAGTTGTTCTTTTTTGTGCTTTTCAGGCGCTTTGCCGACACAGGATAAACCTCCCCAGCGACAGCCAGAGAGCACAAGCTGCAGCCCTTCCCGAAAGAGATCGACGTCCGAGAGCGCGTCTTCTACAGGCGAGTGACATTTGGATATTGGGTTCTTTTCAGAACCACTTTCCCAAGGCCTGCGCTACTGCAGACAGCAGATACTGAGGTTTTTCCCTTATATTTTAGGATACAAACGCTGCAAATTGGGTTGTAGAACAGGGCAACTCGAGCTGGTGCTTGTAGAAGCAGCTGCTTCTGCGGCAGAACCGAGTTTGGTTCGTCGCTGAGCTGAATTAGTCTTCGTGAAGCTCAATGCTTTAATGCTAGCAAGACCCCTGACACTACAGTTCATCAGTTAATTAGATTAATAAATTAATTCCTCCAAGCTTGACTTAGCTATGATTGGACACAAAAAAGTCTGTAACATTGACCAATTTTGCATCGTTAGGTCCCTTTCCCATTAGAACTTATTCTAGAAATTGGTGTCGTCGAATGTTCCAGGCAGTTTTAAGATATCAAATGCTGTCAGTCTGTCCAACTACCATGTTTTAATTCGAACCTCCTTTGATTATTTGATCACATCTCGAGTCTCTTTCACTATAAACGCGTGTGTTTGTTGCAGGGGCCGGAGCCCCGACACGGGGAGCGCGGCTGGCGAGCGGCGCCGACGATCCCGTGGACGGTTTATTGCAGCGCATGGCGCAGCACGACAACCAGACCGCTCTGGACAAAACCTTAGAAGCCGTCATGGCCAACGTGGCCGTTCCACCCGCAGCCAGTCCTGCTCGAAACCACAACCGGGAGCGAGCGCTGGGCAAACAGGATGGGCTGGGAGCCCCGGCCCTTCCCAGCAGCGATAACAACATCTCGCTGCTGTCGGACAGACTCCCGGACACCTACTCCCCGCATCACCTCAAGAGGAGCGTGGTGGAAGCCATGCAGCGCCAAGCGCGCAAAATGTGCAATTACAACAAGATCCTGGCGACAAAAAAAAATCTCGACCACGTCAATAAAATCCTGAAAGCCAAAAAACTGCAAAGGCAGGCGCGGACAGGGAATAATTTTGTGAAGCGCAGGCCGGGGAGGCCCCGAAAATACCCGATGCAGGCGGTGGTTTCCATGCAGGCGTTCCAGGCGGCTCGGCTGGTCAGCCAGGAGTTGGAGAAACGAGAAGAAAGCAGCAGCCCCTTGCACCTGGGACCCGATACCATCACGGACGTGATCGAAGCCGTCGTGCAAAGCGTCAACTTGAACCCCGATCACCGCAAAGGCTGGAAGAGGAAGAGGTGGCTTGCGGAGGAACAGGCCAGGAAGCGACAAAAGTCATTAGCGGAAGACGAACAGGAGAGCAATAAGAGGTAATTAATTCCCTTACAGTTTCAGCAAGCTGTGAATTAATTCTGCTCTTTGGAGCTCTGCTCATGACATTTGGTTTTATTTGGGATTTGAGTTTAGAGGGAACCAACGCCTCAGTTTTAAGGATTCTTAGGGTCTTCCTGAGCTCCTGAACACACCCCAAATTGCGATGGAGTCTCGGGTCATCTCAAACAGTTCAGTTTGTGCTTGTGTCTCAAGCAAGTTTTATGACTTTGTGAAGAGTATTTCTATTGAGTTGGTAACAGGTTTGCTGATGAAATAGCATGGAGAAAATTGTTCCTTCATCATGCAGAATAAGGAACTGTAAGAGCTCCATGCACCTCAGGAATGAGTGTGACTCATGTGCATTCCAAATATTCACAAGCAACACAGAATGTGAGGTGAGATGAGTTGATACGCAGCAAATAAAGAGAAAAACCAAAGCAACGAGGAGTTAAGGTGTGGACCCGAAAGTGCAGTCCCTGCCTAGGAAAAACCACCCCAGAAATGCATCTCTGCTCTGATCGTCACATACTGATTTCCCGCGTCATCGATACAAACAAATCAAACTCTTCCAGAAATCGCTTTGTATGTGTTTGCAGAATAGTTCTGAAAAATAACCACCTGTTTGTGTTTCGGGAATTAATATTGTAATGCAAGCATTTAGATTCACAGAATTGCTGGAACCACATGTTCAAGGGGTGTGTTATGTGGCTGAGAAATGGTTCACCACATCCTATTTTTAGAGCACAAAAGCCGATAGCAGAAGCCACCTTCTGAATTACTCAAGTGAGGCTCCGAGGGATAAACATGAGCAGTACAAATAACATTCTTTTGGTAATAACAACATCGCTATAAAAAGATCCTCCATTTTTTACAATTATGCGTTGCCACCGCTTGATCGTGATCGTTGAATTGCGTTTTGTTAAATAGCTGAGACATCCAGTCATTCAAAAACATGGGTGTTTTTTTCCTGCTGATCGTATTCTAGAGAGAAATAAAGAAATATGATCAAAAAATCTCTTTTTCTTCCAGTTTCCCTGAGACGGCAGCCGAACCTCCCAGTCCGCACGATACCCTTGGGAAACCGCATGAAGCTGAGAACACGGAGCAGCCTTTGCCGTCTCTAACCCAGCGGGAGAAAAAAGCCCCTCGCCCCCCAAAAAAGAAGTACCAGAAGGCAGGGCTCTATTCCGACGTCTACAAAACAGCAGAGTAAGTAAGAAATACCACCAAAAAGCCGATATTCCGGTGGAAACCATCTCCTTGTAACTAAAGCCACAAAGAGCCGCTGCTCATGAGGAGCTGAAGTAAAACAGCAACTCAGTTCAGGCCTGTGAAAAATCACACGCATGATAACGATCAGAACGTGACCCAGTGAGGATTTAAAATGTAGCCCCAGTGTGAAAGCGGCCTCTGGTGATCTGAAAGTGTTTTTGAAGGAGGTAAGAGAAGTTTCGTTGGATGATCTTAACGGTCACGGCAGTAAAAGTGCTGTTCAGGTTCTGAGCGCAGTGGCTGCAGAAAACGGGCCGTTCGTTTTCTATTTTTATTTACTGAGCGGTGACGACTGGTCGTCTTTTGCGTGATAGAATTTCAGTAGGTACCCTCTTCATTTCACAGTTACGGGAAGTTCATCTCCTTCCCATTCTATGAGATGTTTAGAATAAAGTTCCAGCATTCTTGTACATTTTCCCTGATTATCCATTAGAAAGGGGACATCTCCCATTTCTGATAACCAACCCACCTCTGCTTCCATTTGGAGTTGCATCAACTTTCAACAGCCGTTTGAACAAACGTGTAGAAGTCAAGAATTTACATTTCTCTTACAATACGATCTGACAAATCTAAATCAGCAGAACAATCATCACTTTTTAATAATGAAGTTTACTGCTGATTTAACTCGCTGTTCCAGCCTTCAATATAATCGTCATCGTTGGTATACTGAATATTTCCAAGTCTTCACGGAGCGTTGTGGTGCTGCGGTACATCTGTGCCTCGATTAAACCAGACAGTGCGTTTTTTGCAAATGGCACGTGTTCCTTAATGTGATTTTTTTTCTCTTCTCTGTCGCCCGCAGCCCCAAGAGCCGCCTCATCCAGCTCAAGAAAGAAAAGCTGGAGTACACGCCTGGGGAGCACGAGCACGGCTTGTTCCCGGCCCCCATTCACGTCGGTGGGTCCCTCACCCGTGGTTCAGTGACACGGAAGTACTCTGTTTGCGCTTCGCTCTCTCCCTTTTTTTTCTGTTTTATTTTATTTCATCGCTTTGCCAGGTCACTCGTGTCTTTCAGCACGTGAACGTTACCAAAGGTCACACTCATCTGTGTTTTTCGGTGCAAAAGTTTGACTATATGAACTTTCTTCTCATTTCTTGTTCACCATAAGAAAATAGCAGTGTGGTTTAAAACCTGCTTTAACTACCGTAAGTTAAACGCAGTACAATAGTCTCCTGTTCAAACTGATATTGCGGTAGAATGGCCAGGGATGGTTATGGTGTCTGTCTTGGAACTCATGTCATTTCCCAGGACAAATCACGATTGATTGATTTTGCAGGTCTTTGTTTCAGCTTTTAAAGTGCTGTGATGACTTTTTGTCATTTTTTTTTTCTTCAAGTACCATCGCGCCAAAAGAGTTTGGGAAATTCCACCTTGTTTGGTACAAATATTTGTCCCATCAAATGCAAACGGTTGGTTGGTTTGTCTTCCTTAAGTGAATTTTTTGCCCCGTGCACAACTTCGACTTTACAGAGAGGCCGTAGCAGGTGAAGAGTTTGAATCTGCCCGAATCAGTAACCGCAAAGAACACGTTTCAGAACTGAAGCTCTTCGTGGAAATTCTCAGAAATGTGACCTTTCTTGATTCCCTTTTGAATTGAGTCGTATAATTGTGATGTGCCCAAACCACCTGTCGGGACGCTCAGTTTCCAGCGCCACAATCACAAAGCCCTGACCCCGCTTTTCTTTATTGTAGCGGCCACGAACGAGCTCCTGCGCTGAAGATAAAGCATCGGTTACTCTGTTTAACCACAGAAATTTAGGGCTCCACGCTAGTGCCGACTTGTTGAGGGCTGAAGGGACCTGAAAGAGCCTTTTGTTTCACCGCTGAGGTCATAGAAGTGAAAGCAAATCCCCCCAGATTTAGCTCTTTCCTGGAACCTGCTATGGAGAAATAAAGCATTGAAAATGCAGAGTAATTTAGGAGTAAATTGGAAGGAAAACATTCCAGTTTTTCTTTTCCAGCGGTGAGGGCGTGCGTGTGAATTTACATGAAACCCCACATGTAGAGGCGCTTGGTAACATTTAGAAAAACTGGGAAAATCAGCCGTGGGGCTGACGCGTCATCCTTAGTCACTCCTCACTGCAATTTTGTGACAAAAAATTCCAACAAAAACACTAAGAGAAGGTTTTAATCTGCTAGAACTAATCTAGCGCTTGATCTTGTCTTAACAACGTGTGGAATGGGTGAGTTTTCTTCTTTTGGAGGAGTGACGGTAGATTTTAGAATAGAATAAATCCGCACTGAAAGCAGTAACTCCTGTGTAAGATGAGTTTCACCTATTGTTGAAGGTCCCGATGGCCTTGAAGTCTTCCTGAAACATTTAGAAATGCGTTTGCCAAGTCTGGATTAAGTCTCTTTAGGTAAAGGCCATAGGAACAGGCTTGGATACTATTTTCCAAACTAATTCACTTTCTCTGAGCGCATTATTCTGATTGAGCACCATGCATGAGTCGCGCCCGCTGGTTTTGGGGTATTTTTAAGGCGTATTCGTTCTCTGTGCTCGGCGCCGACACACAAAATGTTCTGGGTGGGTTCTGCTCTTCGGCCTTTGCGACTTTGAGCTGTCGAGAGGCCCTTTGGCCTCTCAGGATCTACAAATACGAGTGTGTGCAACTCACAGACCCTTTCTTTTTCAGGAAAGTATCTCAGACAAAAGCGAATCGACTTCCAGCTGCCTTACGACATCCTCTGGCAGTGGAAACACAACCAGGTACGAGTTAAAATGTCGTCGGGTGCCAAGGTTCTGATCAGAAATCTTAGAAAACAGCAGGATTCTTACATGAAAACTGTTGATACATCCTGTATTTTGATGAATATTCTTGTTGCTGCCGCTGTACAAGGAAAAAAAGGATTTGCATCTGTACTTAATGGGAATCATTTCCATTATTCCATCTCTTGCAAAATAGCGACCCTGCGGGTTCCCGCTGAACAAGCGGCGCTGATTTGGCCGCAGACTTTTATTTTGGTGCCGCGCTCTCCGCAACGAGCCGCTTTTAGACGCCTCGGGAGAATTCGGATGTTCTGCCAACAGTGCTGAGAAATTTCAGGCCTTATTTTTCTTGGCTCGGCCCCAGCGGAGTGGAATTTATTTTTCACTCGCGAGCTGAAATTTTCCTGGTGAGGAAAAGAGAGAAACTGTCAAACGGCCGCGTTCATTTTCAAGGGCTTTAAATATGCGCAAACCTAAAAATAGGAAGATTTTTTTTTCTTTTTTTTTTTTTTTAATTCCCTGAGAAGTTTCCACTAAGCCATTTAACAAAGGATTTAAGGCTGGAGGGTAAATGTGTCCCCAGCTTTCAGACATGGAACTTCAGCGTGTAAATGAGCAAGACAAATTCTCAAGTGGTTGTGGCTCCGACTTCTCTTTGTAATTAAAAGATAATTCTACATTTCTTTGGCTTCTAACTGGAGTCGTAGTTTTATTAAGCACCTTAATTTTTCTTTTTCACTGAATTTGAAGTGTCAGCATATGGGAATTCCACCAAAGATGCTTTCTCCAAAGTAGATTGAAATAATTCTTCTTTTCAATATGGCAGAGAACATCGTTGTTCGGAATGGTCTGTCCTCGTGGTATCTGTTATCCGTATCAGACAGCATGGGGAAAATAAACAATATATTAGAAAAACTGCTTAGTTAACTCATTAAGCCCAAGTTGTACTTATCTGGGTACTTTTTCTTACCTATTTGTTAATGTCTGAGCCTAAAGAAGAGAATTCAGACCTATTTTCTAGTAGTGACTACAAAACTGTTCTGTAGTTACAGAACATCATTTCCCTGATTCTTTTGAAGAGCAGCTGCTTATGCGACGTGTTAACATTTTCTTTTTCTTCCTTTTAGTTGTATAAAAAGCCAGATGTTCCGCTTTATAAAAAAATCCGTTCTAGTAAGTAAAATCTTATTACTAAAACGTGTTAACGGTGGAATTTTCACAGTCCCCCCGCTTTCTGCCGTGCTCTTCGTCTTACCAAAGACACCCCCCCCTTTGCTTCATGTAATTAAAATTAAAATATTGTAGCTAATTAGTTCTGTTTTCTCACCTGGCAAGAATTCTTTTCCCTGTTTGGGTTTGGTTTTTTTGTGTTTCTTTTCCTCCAGATGTCTATGTGGATGTCAAACCCCTTTCCGGCTACGAGGCCACTACCTGTAATTGTAAGAAACCCGATGAGGAGAGCGGGAAGGGCTGCGTGGAGGATTGTCTGAACAGGTTAGGAATAGCTCCGGAATTCCAATATCATCGGTTCTTTCACATCAACTCGTAATATCTTCAGAGGAAAGTTGTGCTGGCTGCAACCCCAGCAATGAAACTATCCTGACAGAGCACACAGGGTCATTTGCTGCTGCAGAAACGCTCCCCCACCTCTTTCTTTGGAGGAAAATCCCCTTCAAAACTCTGTTTTGCTCTTTGAATAGCAGCGAGAGCCAGGCTGTGAATTATACCTTGGAAACAAGAAGCATTTTAGTTCTTTGGTAACTTTTGTTTAACAGAGGGCTTATTTTTTGCCTTGTATGATGGATCTACATTTCCTTGTATCATAGATTTAAATTTCCTTGTACGATCTAAATTTCCTCGTCTCATAGATCTAAACCAACGCCACTCACCTTCCTTTAACTTCCTTGTGGATTTTTTTTTAATTATTCCCCTTTTTTAATTCTTTTTGAGGATGATCTTTGCGGAATGCTCCCCCAACACGTGCCCGTGCGGCGAGCAGTGCTGCAACCAGCGCATCCAGCGGCACGAGTGGGTGCAGTGCCTGGAGCGGTTCCGCGCCGAGGAGAAGGGCTGGGGGATCCGCACCAAGGAGCCCCTCAAAGCCGGACAGTTCATCATCGAATACCTGGGAGAAGTCGTTAGCGAGCAAGAATTCAGGTAGAAATATTTCTTCCTTGCTTTAGCTCGATAAATGACTTGGGTATTTGTTATCGCTGCTGGGAGATCCAGGGAAAAAAAGGAATGTTTTTCTGGTCACAGGCACCAGAAGGCTCAGAATTCAGGTTTTTTGATCAGCCGTGCTTTGATCCGAACACAGGTTATCACCATGAACTGTGGACAGATAACCTGCAGAACCCCCCCGCGGGCGTTCCAGAAGAGCAGGTTTCTAAATTCCAACCCACGCTCTGTCAGTGGCCTTGACTTGGAAAACTCGGTATAATCGTGGTTTTCCTCCATCTCTAGGTGTACGGTTCTATAAAATATAAACTATTAGAATCGCTTCTCCGTCAAAAACCCTCTTTGAGAATTCTTGAATCACAAATCACGTTCTCGTGTTGCTTCGCAGGAACCGGATGATCGAGCAGTATCACAACCACAGCGACCATTACTGCCTGAATTTGGACAGCGGGATGGTGATCGACAGCTACCGCATGGGCAACGAGGCTCGATTCATCAACCACAGCTGCAACCCCAACTGCGAGATGCAGAAATGGTAAGAAAAACACATCCTGCTTATGGGAAGACTCTACAATCTAATTAAGCAGATCGTCTGAGATAATCTGATCTGAAAACAGGGAGAGGAATCAAACCAAACAGTGTAAACCGTATTTACGCTCGTGCTTGCGTTGCACAAGAGAAGTAATGTCATGTTTTCACATTTTGGTGACAAGATCTAAGTTTCCTGGCGAGGCAAATCCAACATGTTTGTCATACTTTTAACCCGCCACAAATTTTGAAGCCTCGGTAACGCCATACAATCACCTATGCATGGATATTCTTTCCTTCTGGCAATTCAAATCTATTTTTTAAAGCAGGCAAACAAGGAGTCTGATTTTAACCCACCCTTGTCATATCGGTACCATGTTATCAGACTCGTAGGAAATACTTCTGAGAACTTTATGATGAATAAATGACAGCGAAATAGCAGCTGGTGGTGATAGGAATGGGCTGTGGCGGCAGCACAGCGAGGAGCTGGTGATCCTCTGGTCATTTGGGTGCATTTCAGCAACAGCAATCAAGTTTTACATTTTAAAACCCAACACAAGAAAAGAATTGGAGAGGCAATTAATTGTAGCACGTTTTGTGAAATCAGACACCATGTTCAGTGTAAGCTTTTGATTTCGAGTGAATCTTGGCGGTTCATCAGTAGATCTGCCGTGATAGCCAAGATAGTTGGTAGCTTCAAATAAAGCACTTCCTACACTTTGTAAATGAAGTATTTGCTTTTTTGGCTTTCAAAGCTTATTTGAGGTAAACAAGAGAACAGTACAAATGAAGAACAAGTGTTGCTTCCAGTCTCTAACACTTCCACTATGTGCACAAAAAAGACAGTTTGCTTCTTAGTTCTTGGCAATATTTGGTTGTGTTTTCCCTGCAGGTCCGTCAATGGCGTTTACCGGATCGGATTGTATGCGCTTAAAGACATGCCTGCTGGTACCGAATTGACCTACGACTACAATTTTCATTCGTTTAATGTTGAAAAGCAGGTAAGGATCACGGGGCAAGACCTTGGGAAAACTCAACAGGGACAGTTTGTAAAGTTGAAGGTGATTAACAAAAGCTATTGTGTCGTACTCAACTGAACAGGTTCTTTATAGTATTGAGAGATCGTCAAAAGGGTTTGGGGTTTATTTAAAGTAATTTCTCCCCCCCCTTTTTTTTTCTTTCCCCCACAGCAACTCTGCAAATGCGGTTTTGAAAAATGCAGAGGGATCATTGGTGGGAAGAGCCAGCGGATGAACGGCCTCTCCAGCAAGAGCAATCAGGCCGTGAGCAGCCACAGGAGACCCGGGCGCTCCAAAGAGAAAAGGAAGTCAAAGCACAAACTGAAGAAGAGAGTAAGTAGGATAGACGACTCTTTTTGTGGCTAAAAGCGTAACAAAAAATCAGTTTGCTGCCATCACACTGGAAAACTGCCTATTTAGGTATTTAAAACTAGAAAGAAACGCTACAGGTGCTGTCTCAGGAGTTATTTTAGTGCTTTGCTGGGTTCTTGGCGCAGTTTTTCCCATCTGTGGGAATGATTTGTCTTGCAGAGGGGCCACATCCCAGAGGAGCCCAGCGAGAGCGTGAACGCGCCCACCCGGCTGACGCCGCAGCTGCAGATGAAGCCCATGTCCAACAGAGAGAGGTAAAGAACCATTTCAGCGGCTCTTTCCTCACAAACGGAGTGGTGGGGAGACGTTGCAATGATTTTTCTGTAAGATAAGGCACCATGAAATGTCAGAGTGAGCAGTTCTTAGCTCTCTTTTAACCAGCTAGGCTGGAATTCCTCTCTGCTGACATCAAATGTACCGCTGAATATCCTTTTCCCTCCATTAAATAATTAATTTTACACTAAGACGGTGATTCTTGAATGCTTTTCTAATTCCCATAGGAATTTTGTGCTGAAACACCATGTCTTTTTGGTCCGAAACTGGGAAAAGATTCGACAGAAGCAAGAGGAGGTGAAGCAGGTCAGCGACAACATCCACCCCACGTCGCTCTACAACCGCTGGAACGGGATCTGCCGGGATGACGGCAACATTAAATCCGGTATAAATCAAATGGAGGGTGGCTACAACATCCCTACACCTTTTCTAACACATACAGGGTGTGCCATACACAGAAAAATACATATATAGAGATTTTTGAATGGATGTATGCCCTTATCTTGACGTAGCGGGGTAAGACACAAGCTCTCCCACTGTATTTTTTGCATTATGGGATTCTGCATTTTCCTCTGAAACACTTAATGCTATGTTCTTCAGAATGAGAAGTTATAAACTCTAAATTAATTTAGAAATTAGAAAGCGTTTTTCTGCTTGCTGGATTCGTGTGTCGCCAACAGACACAGTTGCGCTGCCTTTGAAAATTCTCATTTATCCTCAGATTCAATGGATCTCAGGCCTTTAGAGACTAAAGCTTTTTAGTGTGCAGTCAGTTCGTTTTCACAATTGCTGGGGGAGCTGCTGGCTCAGGAAAGATGCTGCCGATTGCTGTGGAGTGTTTTGCTTAGCAATAATTCCGTTTGCCTTCCCGCAGATGTCTTCATGACCCAGTTTTCCGCCCTTCAGACCTCGCGCTCGGTGCGGACGCGGCGCTTGGCGGCGGCTGAAGAGAACATCGAGGTGGCCCGTGCCGCCCGCCTGGCGCAGATCTTCAAGGAAATCTGCGATAGCATCATCTCCTACAAAGGTGAGGGTGACGCTTCTCAAAAAATCTTCATGGCGACTTTTTCAGCCTCTGGAAAATGGACTCTCTGAATAGAAAATACTAGGAAAACATGAGGTTTTTTCAGGACTTCAAATAACCTTTTTTCCCCCACAATCTGCAGATGTTGCTATCCCTCTAAGCTGACTTTTCAGCAGTTCAGCGTTGCGAGGAAACTCTCCTTTTTTACATGCACAGTCTGACGACAGCAACCGATTTCTAGAAATGCAAAAGCATTTCAATCCCCTGGGCCTCAGATAGTAGAAAAGCCTTTTTTTAATGTAGATATAATGTTAGTTGTTTGTATTTTGAAGTTTGACTCAAGTAGATGTTGCTAACGGGTGTGTTCTGTTCCAGATTCCTCCAGGCAGGCTCTTGCAGCTCCTCTCCTCAACCTCCCCCCGAAGAAAAAGTAAGTTTTTGCTTCTCAGAGCAGCCCATCCTTTTCTACAATGGATTTTCACAGCTTTTGAAATGCGTCAATTCCCATTTTAGAAACGCAGACTATTACGAAAAGATCTCTGACCCCTTGGACCTCGCCACGATCGAAAAACAGATCTTGACGGGCTATTACAAAACCGTGGAAGCGTTTGATGGCGACATGCTCAAGGTTTTCCGGAACGCGGAGGTGAGAATCGCTCTGGCCTTCAAACTGCTGCGCAGACAGTGGGGATTTCCCTCAGTTTAGTGATAAAAGAAGAATATTTTAGAGAATTTGTGATGATCCATTTCTGGTGAACAGATATTGGCAGAAATTCACGTGCTTCGACCTACTCTGAGTTGCGTGAGGTTAAGCAAATAGAAGGTCAAGAACACTCATGAATAGTTAATCTAAAGAAATGTGTATTTTTGGAAGAGGTACCTTGTTCTTCAGCATCATCTGTAAGATACACAGAGCTGCCGTTTCAAATAATAGATGGACAGGTGAGCACCAGGTTGGTGCTGAGACATTTAAAAGCCTATGTGCAGACAGGACGAATGCACCGAAAACATGGAATCTGGGGAAGAAATAATCAAATTTCTTTGTTTCTTTGTCTTGTTTCTATTCAGAAATATTACGGCAGAAAATCTCCGACCGGGCGCGACGTGTGCCGGCTCCGCAAAGCGTATTACAACGCTCGGCACGAGGCCTCTGCCCAGATCGATGAAATCGTGGGAGAAACAGCAAGCGAAGCTGACAGCAGCGAGACCTCGGTCTGCGAAA
Organism: Pampusana beccarii; assembly: GCA_013399365.1. Taxonomy (NCBI): domain Eukaryota; kingdom Metazoa; phylum Chordata; class Aves; order Columbiformes; family Columbidae; genus Pampusana; species Pampusana beccarii. The sequence continues at coordinate 193,596 of VWYH01003534.1, read as the reverse complement.
AGGAAAACGGGCACGAGAAGGACGAGGACGTGATCCGCTGCATCTGCGGCCTCTACAAGGACGAAGGGCTCATGATCCAGTGTGAAAAGTGCATGGTGAGACGCGGGGAATGGTGCCAAATAGCCCGGTTTCCTTTGAGAAGCTTGTTTGCTTGCTTTCGTTAATATTTTGGAGCAAATGCCGTTTGTAAATCGAACCTCGCACGGGAGTTTCTAATGGGGTCGTGTGGTTTTTTTGCAGGTCTGGCAGCACTGCGACTGCATGGGCGTGAATTCCGACGTGGAACACTACTTGTGCGAGCAGTGTGAACCTCGATCTGTGAACAGGGTACAGAAAAAAGCCTCTTCGTTACCCCACTTATCATCTAAAGCCGCTTTTGCATTTGTATTTATTGCGATTGGCGTGGGATTCTCGCTTTCTAGCGTAGCTTCTTGGCTTTAGGTTTAATCACATCGTGTCAATTCTTCTCTCCCCGCTTCTGCAGATTTCCAAAAGGATATCAGGATGTTTTTGCCCTGTTTATTTCACAATTTCCTGCCTTTTTTTCCTCTTCTCCTGCAGGAGGTTCCCATGATCCCTCGTCCCCATTACGCCCAGCCCGGCTGCGTTTATTACATCTGCTTGTTACGGGACGATCTGCTCCTGCGCCAAGGTACGCGCTGCCATTTCCTGCTGGGATCTTTTGACAAGTAGCAAAGCTGCCCTGATGGGAGTGACGCGTTGTCAGAGTTCTCACAGCCTGCCTGATGAAGAAATCTTAATTACTTTTAGCAGAGATAGGGCTCTCCTGGCCGGAGAAGGAAGATATTGAGCCAAGTTCTGGTAATAAACATTTAGAAATAAATGCAAAGGCGGATATTAGGCCTTCAGTATTAATATTTTAGCATAGAACAGTCATTAAAACATCCGAATTATTGCTTGTTTGTTCCCTAAATGCATCTTTCTGGACACGGCTTCAAAGCCCTGAGTCTTTCAGAGGCAGCTACGCAGCCACCTCATTCAGTTTATTGCTTATTATTTGTTAAATTTCATCTTACAGAGATGTCCAAGGTTAGAAAGAAGCATATGTCACATATCCTGTCATTTCCTATCATCGTTTCTCTTGGTTCATTACAAGTTACTATTTTCAGCCTGGGATATAAAATTCAAGTTACACTTAGTTTTTGCTCTCAAGCTTTTGTGCAGACGACGGAGGTAAAACCTTCCTCCTTCTGCAGTTTCGCATCGCTCTTACACTTCCACATGAAGCAGCTCTGTCGTGTTCATTGTAATGAAACCATCGACTCTGTTTTTGATGTGCCGGCCTCATGAAAAGTTCTTTATTTTCTCTATTTTGTGCCTGTGGCCAGGTGATTGCGTTTACCTGATGCGCGACAGCCGCAGAACCCCAGACGGACACCCCGTCCGGCAGTCGTACCGGCTCCTGTCCCACATCAACAGGGAGAAACTCGACATTTTCCGCATCGAAAAGCTCTGGAAAAATGAGAAGTATGTTCGCTAACGATGGCCAGCTCGTTAAGTCACTGTGATGGGATTAAATGCCACCCAGATGGGAGCACAGGAAGGCGGCTGCGTTGGGAAAAACGGCACTAGGAATATTTCCATGTACCAAGGAGGATAAATCTGAACGCGTCATATTCGCGTGGCTTCGCTTTTCATCGCAGTCATTGCAAAACTGCAAGATAGATAACTAAAAATTAAGCGGAGGGTGTTAAGTTGTATCATTGGCTTATAGAAGTATCTTTTTAATGGTTATTATTCCCTTCTGATTCTCTCTTTCCACCTCAGGGAGGAGCGGTTTGCCTTCGGTCACCATTATTTCCGTCCACACGAGACGCATCACTCCCCTTCACGCAAGTTCTACCACAACGAGCTCTTCCGCGTGCCGCTCTACGAAATCATCCCCTTGGAGGCCGTGGTGGGAACGTGCTGCGTCCTGGACCTCTACACCTACTGCAAAGGTGAGGAGAAACCCCATGGTGAGAAATCCAATAGAAAACACCTTTTCAAATAACTCCTGCCAATGTTTCCAGGGCCGGTACTGAAGAGACAGCAGCAGGGCGGGATTGTGGGGGCAAAGAAGAGAAACTGGTGGCAGTTGCTGTGATTTTTTTGTAAAATTCCAGGTGCTATTTTATTAGAGCGTAGAGTTTTTCCTCTTAAATTGAATTATGTGTCCACTGTTACAATTCTGAATGGAGAACACATAAAAATGCCGACAATCCCACTCAGACAACCCGACTCCTCCCTCGCTATTTGTTCTCATTCTGGTATTTTGAATCCAATGCTCATTTTTCCCCTCCATGCTTTCTTTGGAAACCCCAGGGAGGCCGAAAGGCGTGAAGGAGCAGGACGTCTATATTTGCGATTACCGCCTCGATAAATCCGCTCATCTCTTCTACAAGATCCACCGCAATCGCTACCCCGTGTGCACCAAGCCCTACGCCTTCGACCACTTCCCCAAAAAACTCACGCCCAAGAGAGACTTTTCCGTGAGTTTCCCTTCTTTTGCCTTCCTGACTATTTTACTAGAAGACCGGAAAGAAAAATTAAATGTAGACAGAGAATATTGCAGCTCAAAGACAAACAGACGTCGAACGAATGGTTGTGTAAGTCTGGAGATGGTGGTTTCTGGCTGAAATCAAGAGACTCATTTCATTTAAGCCGCTCCTGAAATCTTAAAATTCACTTTTCAGTAGCAGTTCTGCAGCTGTAAAAGAACTTTCTCCGTTGCAGAGAATCACACAAGACGCAGTTTGCCAGCCTGTCACTATTACTCCGTGCTTTAATAAACTTGCTTATAATTGGTTTCAGCAATAGTGATTCTCAATACAGAAAAGCAGTATTTTCCTATTTTGATTTCCCTGCTCTATAACATGCTTATTTTCTTTAGAATTATCACTGAAAATGGATGTTTTCTCAAAAAAACAGGCAGGCAGCAAAATCACGTTTTCCTACACATCCTTCATCTCAATATTTCAAGTATTGGTACTTCAGAACATTAGACAGACCAGCGCTTCCTTCCACTGGGCATTTTATTTGGTATTAATCATCATCTTTATTGTCGTTACAGCCTCATTACGTACCAGACAACTACAAGAGAAACGGAGGCAGGTGAGTTTCACCCACCAGGTTGCTGAGAAGAGAGGAGAAAATCCTCTTTATTTGCCAAACATCCGCTCTTTTTCCCACCCGTTTTTCCTGGGTAGGAATTTAAATTATTTCAAGCAATTCTCTAAACTTTCAAACATGTGTTTTAACTCAGACAACTGAAATTCCAGAGAGCCCCCGACCTAAGGAGTCCTTGACTCACTAGTAATTGGCCTTTTGGGTGAACATCTGACAAACTGTGGTATTTAAACCTTTATTTTCCCGCTAGATCGTCCTGGAAAACAGATCGCTCGAAACCCCAGATGAAAGACTTAAACCAAGAGGAGGATTCTCTTCCGCTTATCGAGGACGTTTTAGGAAACCAAGAGCAAACTCCAGGCGAGATGCCCGGCCTGGAGGAGCCCGAAAAGGAGGCGGTTTCGAGCGAGAGCTGCGGAACGGAGAAAAAGGGGGAAGAAAGCAATTCTGTGTGCAGCGCGGAGGAACGGAGACACATCCAGCGCGAGAGGCTCAACCAGATCCTGCTCAACCTCCTCGAGAAGATCCCTGGGAAAAACGGTGAGATTGGCCACCACGCTTACACAGCAACGACAAAATCACATTTATCGCTTCCGTTTCGAAGTATAAAATAAAACTCATCAAATCATTTTGGTTGGAAGAGACCCTTAACATCGAGTCCAATCATAACTCTAGCTAAACGTGTATAAATAAACATCTGAAAATATATATATATATTTACATCTATTAACACAATTAGTTTTCTTTGCAGTGGTGTTTTCTTTCGCAATTTCCGCTAACGCCGAATGAAATTTCTCACGACTGGCGTGGTGTTTTGTAGAATATTTTTAATCACCGCGAAAACTGTCTGAAGACAAATTCCCCCTGTCGTTCCATGTTTCCAATTTAAGATGCGCAAAGGAAGACAGAAGAGAATTTGGAAAGTGTCCTCTGGCCTTTAATGAGCTTTCCGTTGGGGTCTAAGTGGCTTTAAGGAGCTTTTCATTGGGGTCTAAGGAACGTTTGTAGGTGTTGTCGCGGTAGCGCTGGTTCAGCATGTCTCTGGTTTTAATTTAAAGCTTTGTCCAGTCTCTTTAATGCAAAATAATCACGGACGCATAGATTAATTTGGGTTGGAAGGATCTTTGGAGGTCATCTGGTCCACATGGCTAAAATCCCAACTTTTGGGATGGAAACGTTATTGAAAGAGCAGGGAAATATGAAAAACTGTTGCTTGCATCACCTTTTTTAACCAGAAACCTGTGGTTTTTTTGCAGCGATCGATGTCACGTACCTGCTGGAGGAAGGATCGGGAAGGAAACTGCGGCGCCGCACGCTCGCCGTCCCGGAGAGCAGCTTCAGAAAGTGACGGCACGAGCAAAACGCTGCGGTTTGGAATCTGCTCCGAGGGCGAGAGCCCGAAATCCTCACACCAGCCGAGGAAAAGAGGGCGGCGGAAACAACAAAATACGGACAAATAATACAAAACAGTTCAGCACTTGGATGTCCGGGTGCTCTCATGGTGTGTGTGTTGTTGGGCGTGCCTTGTATTGATGTTCGGTACTGAGAAAAAACCTTGTGGTTCTTGTCCAGGATGGTCAAAATTTAATTTATTTTTTGCTTGATATTCCCACTCAGAGGAAAAATATATTAAAAAAGAAATAAAGGGGGAGGTAAGAAGGGGGAGGATTGACTCTGATGAGGATGTTCCCCGCGTTCACCAGTGAACCTGGGACTGCACGAGCCGCTCTCGGCACCGCCGTGGATGGGAACCCGGACGGGAGGGGAATTATCGGCTGCCCGAAAGTCGCGGCCTCCGATTTGCACAAGTTCCAAGGAGAGCGAAACGCGCCCGAACGTGCGGGAGGTGGAGAAATTTCCAGCGTCCCCTTGGAGCGAAGCAGGAGCTGGTGGTTCAGGCACTTGTTCTGCGCCGGAGCGCGGGGCCAGGGGGGCGATTGCATTGGATTCTTTTTCTTTGTTTTTTCTCCACTTTTTTTCTGCAGAGGAATTTTTCTAAAGCGAGTCGAACCCTGACGACGCCATCGCTGTTGGTTTTTTTGCTAAGCTGTGGTTCTCGTGTGTCTAGTGTGTTGTGCAAATTAAAACCTGTTAAAAGGAGAAAAAAAAAAACACAAAAAAAAACCCACAAAAAAAAAAAAAAGCAATCTTCACTACATGACCCCGTCAAGCAGTATTCAGAGCGAGTATTTGTTGTGAACTGTAGAATATATCGACTGCTAACACTATTCTTGTGTTCTGGTTGTACAGCTGCAAACGTCCGTCTCTTAAATTAAGAGCCGGCGTATCCCGCGCCCCCTCCCGCCGAAAGCGCCGTTGGAAAAGCACCGAAGCGCCAATGTCGCAGGTACCGGGACACGGGGGGCGCGGCGGCTCCGCGGGAGGGGGCGCGGAATGCGCTGCCCCTCGGAACAAACCGCTTCGCTTCTGTCTCAGCCGTACATACGCATATACAGTCCTGTTTTAGATGTTCTTCGAAGAGAAAAACCCCCAGTTTTTAATGTGCCGAGTTGTATATATATATATCTGCTGCGTGGATGTAAAGCAATACGGTAGTTCCATGTTCCTTTTTAACGGACCAAGCTCGTCCTAATGTACATTCTTGTTATTATTATTATTATAATTATTTTACTCTTAGTGGAACATGACTCATTCCATTAACTTTTACGTGTTGATTTGAAAAGTTAAAAAAAAAAAAAAAAAAAAAAAAACCCTTTGAGAAAAAAAAAATATTTTATTAAAAAAAAAAAAAGAAATAAGAAAATAGTTTGGAATATTTTCTTACTGTAGAGAAGCACTGTACAGTACCAGGAACCCTGAGTATAAAATACTCGTGCGTGTAGTAGGAATATCGCATGTCCAAAACCTCGAGTTGTCTCCTTTAGTTTCAAACGGAAATCATTGTCTCCAATGGTGTTAAACACTAAAAAGTTTTTAAAAAAAGAAAAAAAAAATAAAGCGCGTACAGAAGCGAGACACTAGCTCTGTCATTTTATCTTTCTTTTGTTGAAAGACTAAACAAAATGTTTTTTAGACAATCAAACGTTAGGTAAGTGCAAAGACTTGTTTTTTCTTACTGGTGTAGAAATTAATGACTTTTTTTATTTGTTGGGTTATTTTATAATCCCGAGGAGAGCGCGGGGTCGGCCCAGGAAGCACTACATTACTGCAAATAGCTCCCGCCGTAGTCTGCATGGGTGTAGGCTGTGTGATTGCTGAAAATAAATGCTGCTAATATATTTCCTTTTTACAAAGCATATCTAAATAGATCATTGTTTTGATGTTAATCTTTGTAAATTATGTATTACCAATTTTAACATTGGATGTAATTGCATAAAAAGCCTGCATCTCAATCCTGAGAGTCTAGTATTAAATGGAAAATCTTTTCCTAGCCATGACTTGTGGGGTTTTCTTTCGCACGCCTTCATTTGCTTTTCTTGTTCTGGCTCTTCCAGCCTCTTTTACGAGGGTTTTTGCCCCTTCTCCCTTGTTAACTCTTTGTGTCAACTCTTAGCTCATCAATGACCCTTCTTTAACATCATCTGATTTTTCTTTTTTCCATTCCCCAGCCGGAATTTCCGCAGTTCTAAAAACACCGGGTTTGACCCGTATTTCAACTGGAGGCACCACACTGAGGATTCTAGTGCTTTTTTAATTAAAAAAAATAATCAGAAAAAGTACCTGGATTCATCTCCTGCTGGCTTGACCCATTTTAGAGGCCGGAGGCAGCTGTGGAATTCAATCAAACCTACTTAAGACAAAGCCAAATAACATTCCAATTAAAAAGTAACATCCCTTGCCTGTGAGTAAAAATTCCGAGAAGAGAATAAAAAGAGCGAGAACAGAATAAAAGGAGCGCGGCTCCAACCCGGGAGCAGAACGCACGGTCGTGGGGGCCGGTAGAAGGATAAAATGTGGATTTTTGGCCCCAAAGCTGCTCCTAGCCCAAGTGTCTTGCGTACTGGAGAGCCCAGAGTAAAAATCTAAGTAGTTTGGTACCAAAATCACAACCAATGAGAAAAACTTGGAAAAAAAAAATAAACCTTTACCAATTTTGAGCCCCTTCCATCCCACAGGGCTGGGGACACAGTCCCCTGGGTTATTTCTGCCCCAAGAGCGTTTCCTGGCGCAGCCCACGGGGCCGTTTCCCTCCCCTCCGACACAAGGACCCCATCACACAATTCACGTGAGTCACAACCTTTATTTCCAGCTTTTTTCCCCCCGGGAACGAGCTCGTTCCTGCGGTTACAATAATTTACAGGGTGCTCGGGCTGCGGCAGCCGGGACGCGCGGAGGTGGCGGCGGTGACGGGACGCGGCGGCACGGGGACCGCACGGGGACGCGGCTGAGGAAACACCAGCGGGTCCCCACGGTGAAGCGCCAGCGAGCCTGACGGTAACGTCACGCGAAGGAGCGGCGGTGACGGGGGCCGTGACGGCGGTGACACCTCGACGGCGGTGACAATGTGGTAGGTGGTCCCTCCCGGCGGTGGCACCTGCTTGGAGAGCTCCGCTGCTTCCCCAGGCCTCCTCCTCCTCACAGAATGAGGGAGGTGTAGCCCACGGGGACCAGGCCGGTGCTGTTTCCGCGGCAGCAGCGGATCCAGTCCTCGTCCACGGTGGAAAGCAGCTGCAGGACGTCCCCTTTTTGGAAGCTCAGGTGACCGTCGGCGCTGCCCGTGTGGTCACACAGCGCCCGGACCGCCCTGCGCAACAAAACCCATCGGGGATTCGCCTCCCTGGGCACCCAGAGAAGCTCCCCCAGGACTCGGGGAAGAATTTTGGGGAAGAATTCTGTCCTAATATCCACAAAAACCAACCAACCCCAGCTTGGCAGACACTCAAGTTCACCCAAAGCTCAACAGGAGAGCGGGAAAATCCCCAGGGGAGCAACAAGGAGCCTGGAAACATCTGTGGGACACCCCAAAAAAAACAGCCAACCACCCCCCGTTTCCCAGCCCCACGACGCCCAGTGTCACCTGTGGGGCCGGGGCGCGTCGGCCGCGTTCCTCTCCACCCGTTCTCCATCGCGAGTCTTCTCGGCCGCCAGCCCCTTCACCACCCCGGCCAGCACGCGTGCGCCAGGGGACAACCAGCGCGAGGGTCTCCTGCCACCGAGCAAAACAACCACGAGCTGGGGGGGGAGCCTTTTCCCCCACCCGTTTTGCTCAGAAAACTCTTCCAGCAATCTGGGAGGTGCCAAGGGCTCCATCGAGTGCCACCGGGAGCTCCTGCTGCTCTAAAGCACCGAGGCGATGGGACATGCGCTAATTCCTCAGCCCAGGAGCACAACTGGGATAACGGGCAGCACACGACAGGCGCCAGCCCCGCGGCGTGTTCTCCATATGCTGCCTGGGAGAAAAAACCCTCCTCAGCTTCCCCAGCCCCGCCTGCCCAAGCCGGGTCTTACCTGGACCTGCTTGAGCCGGTGTCAGGACTGGGGTGGAAGCTCCTGGCCGAGGGGCTGGTGGCTCCGAAGAGCCGGCCCAGCCAGCTGCCTGGGTCGGGACCAGCGGGACCGTCGCGCTCTGGATCGGCAGCTGCTCCGTTCCCGTTCACACGCGGCTCCGGGGAAGCAGCCTTGAGCTTCCCCCCAGCGGTGCGACTGTCCGGCTCGGCGGGTGCTCCAGCTCCAGCAGCCAGGGTGAGATCCTCGGGAGAAGAGCTCCCGGAGGCGTCAGCGCCGCCGCTGGGCTTTGCGGCCGGGAGTTCGGGGACAGCTTTGCTCTGCAGGAGCTGCAGCTCCGTCCCTCGGGCCTCCTTCACGGCTCCGTGGGGCCGTGCAGCCTGGCCGGGGCTGGGATCCCCCACAGCCGCCCGCAGCTTCATCCACCAGCCCGAGGCGAACTTCTCCTTGCTGGGAGCAGCGTAAATCCTGGAGGCCTGGCCCAGCTGGTCCTTGGAGCCGCCGAGGCCGGCGCCGGCGTCCCGAGGACCCGCCTCGGGCCTGGGGGGCTCCGGGGAGCTGTCACCTCCCCGGAAAGCGCGGCCGAGCTGGTCGCCCCAGCGCAGCACGTGCTGGAGGCTCAGCTGCAGGGCAGCCCCCACCTGCGGGCCGGGGATCAGCCCGTGCTCAGTTGCTTGTGAGCGAACCCTCGTGCCGCCCTCTGCACCGGCCGCCCTCCCCAGAGCATCGGGGGGGGTCTCGTCTTCCAGGCTGTCCCCAGTTTCACCACTTTGGAGCTCCGGAGAAGGCTGCACGGCCCCCCGCGGCTGGACGGCGTCATGGGGAGGAGATAAGGGGGATCCCAGGCGACGGGACAAGGGCCTGACGTCCACGGAGAGGTGGTGGTGTTCGAAGAGCAGGTCGAGGTGGAAGGTGAGCACGGAGAGGGGCTGGATGAGCAGCAGCAGCTCGTCGGCGAGGTGGGGGAGAGGCCCTTGGCTCAGGGCGAAGAAGGCCAGAGGTGAATACAGCGCGGAGATGACCCCTACGAGACAGGGACATAGAGTCAGAGAATCGTTTTGGTTGGAAAAGCCCCTCAAGATCATCAAGTCAAATCATAACCCACCCCTGGCACTGAACGTGGCCCTGAGAACCTCATCTCTGGGTATTTTGAACCCCTGCAGGGATGGTGACTCCAGCACTGCCCTGGGCAGCCTGTTCCAATGCCCCACAGCCCTTTGGGGAACAAATCACCCCAAATTCCCAACCTCAGCCTCCCCTGGTGCAACTTGAGGCCATTTCCTCTGCTCCTGGCCCTTGTTCCTGGGGAGCAGGGCCCAACCCCCCTGGCTCCAAGCTCCTTTCAGATGGTTGTGGACAGGGCTGGAGAGCTGCGAGACACCCGGCCCTCGCCCGCACATCCTCCCACATCGAGACAGCTCCAAATTATCTGCCTGACTCCCCTCACCCAGCACAACAGCCACAGAAAACGACGCCCTCGTCCACTACGGAAATTCCAGATGAGCATTGTGGCTGCAACGGGCCCGGGATTATCACCTTGGCAAGCAGAAGACTTGGATGAGGAGATTCTGGTCGCTGTGTCCTTACCTGGGCTCTTCTGCAGGTGAGAGATCCACAGCTCCAGCTGCTTCATGCTAAATAAGACAAGGGGAAGCCAAGTTAGAGCTTTTGGGACTCTGCTCCAAGCTGCCGCAGCAGCAAGGACACCAGGACCCACCACTCACTTCAAAAGGCCGAGGATAAAGGCGTGAAACTTCTGCCTGGTGCTGCTGAGAGGGGCCAGCCCGGCCACGTGCCAGCACAGAGCCTGGAGAGAGCGCGTGTTGGAGCCTGCGGAACATCAAACACAGTCACAGAATCACAGGATCCCCGAATGTCAGGGGTTGGAAGGGCCCTGGAAAGCTCACCCAGTGCAACCCCCCCGGAGCAGGAACCCCCAGCTGAGGTTCCACAGAAGGTGGCCAGGCGGGTTTGAATGGCTGCACAGAAGGAGACTCCACAACCTCCCTGGGCAGCCTGGGCCAGGCTCTGCCACCCTCAGCGCCAACAACTTTCTTCTCCTATTCAAGCGCAACCTCCTGTGTTCCAGTTTGCACCCATTGCCCCTTGTCCTATCGTTATTGTCAGCGAGAAGAGCCTGGCTCCATCCTCCTGACACTGCCCCTTTCCATATTGATCCCAGCAATGAGGTCACCCCTCAGTCTCCTCTTCTCCCAGCTCCAGAGCCCCAGCTCCCTCAGCCTTTCCTGGGCAGGGAGATGCTCCCCTCCCTTCAGCATCTTGGTGGCTGCGCTGGGCTCTCTGCAGCAGTTCCCTGTCCTTCTGGAACTGAGGGGCCCACAACTGCACACAACATTCCAGATGTGGCCTCACCAGGGCAGAGCAGAGGGGCAGGAGAACCTCTCTGACCTACTGCCCACCCCCCTTCTGATCCCCCCCAGGTCCCATTGGCCTTCCTGGCCACAAGGGCCCGGTGCTGGCTCATGGTCCTCCCGCTGTCCCCCAGGACCCCCAGGTCCCTTTTCACTGCTCTCCAACTTATACTGGAACCTTGGGCTTGTTCTTTCCCAGGCTCCAGGCCCCTCGAGACACCGATCCCAACACCTCCAGCAGGACGTTCCTCACCCCGACCTGTCTTCACCGAGGCTTCCACCACGCTCCAAGGGGAATTCCTCCTCTGGCCCGTGATGACGTCCTTCTGGAACGGCTTCAGCCCGTCCTCCACCACGGCGTAGAGCGCGGGGCAGAGCGTGCGCAGCAGCAGGTGACCCACGTCGGGGCTGAGCCGGCTGTCCCCCAGCTGCGCCTGCGCTCGGGAGGCACGAAAAGGAGGAGAAGGATGGGAAAAGCAGCACCGAAGCCTCCCCTGCGGCTCCCGAAGCCCCTCTCGCCCCAATCCTACATGTACAGCACGCTGCCGCTGAAATGAATTCAGCTCGGAAGGTGAATCGCAGCATAAAATCCTGAGGCCCCTCCGTGCCCTGAATGTGGACCCAGTTTCATGGATTTTCACTACACTGTATTCATAACAACAGAAGCACATTGCAAGAAATAACCCCCCAGCTTAAGCCCTGGCTCAGTGTTGTACTGTTAGCATGAAGTCCCTACCAGTCTCCTTTCTTTTCCTAATTTCTTTAATTCCAAGTTGAATGTGGATACATGTACTTTCACCTGTGCTGAAATTCATATTAATGAATACGTGCGCTTCTAAATGTTCTTGGCACCGTGAAGTTAAAAGCAATTTAAATATTCTGCATCATAGGGGCTCTAAAATTCCATACTAGCGGACTTAAATTTGTGTGAAATGTCACTGAAAGCTTTCCAGACCAAAGCCACCGTTTTCTGCTGAGATCAGGCACCGTCCTTCTAGCAGCTCGATATCGACACTGTTAATGGCCGGACTCGATGATCTTAAAGGTCTTTTCCAACCAAAACGATTCGATGGTTCTGCCCTCACCTTCTGCACCAGGTTCCGCGCGGTGCTGAAATGGGCGATGATCTTGTCCACGGCGGTGCTGACGGTGACCAGCAGGGCTACCGGGCAACGGAAAGGGAGACGTCACCGCGGGACCCGACCCCGCGTCGCCACCGCGGCACCTGCGGCTGAACCAGCAGCTCTGGAAATGAAGGAGCTGGGCAAGGAGCCGGGGAAGCCCCAGGGGTAAGGGGGCATCCCAGGCACGGGAACCCGCTGCTGTCCCCAAAACCGGGGTTCTTTACCCGGCGTGCAGGTAAACGAGCCAAATTTAGTGCATGGAGGCAAGATATTGTTTATCACAGAGCTGCACAATCTGGGGGCTGGAATAAAGCCGGCAAGAAAAGGAACAGCCATTATATACAAAATCTTACGGCTACATTCACACCCTAAAGAGCCAATCGCTTACACATTTGCATATCGCATTACATAATCCTTTTAGGGTATACGGCGCAATGCTCAGCTAAAGGACACTTTATCCAACGCGGATATATGTTAAAGCAAGACCCAACTAATGGTGCAGGCTCTGAAATGCCGAACCCTGCGAGGTCAGCCTCTCCAAGGAGGGGTTTTGCAAAGTCACCTTTATCTTTGACCTAAAACTGGGAGGATTTACGTATCTGTAGGTCAGCAATTGCAGACAGGATTAATTACTCTAAGAGCCACGGCCGCGGCTCTGGGGGGGGATAACGGACCCACCGCTGCCACGGGGACCGGGCAGGACGGAGATGTCGGGCAGGACGGAGATGTCGGGCAGGACGGAGATGTCGGGCAGGACGGAGATGTCGGGCAGCAGACCCTGGAGGTGTTTCCAAGATGCCGGGGCCGCCCCGCCCCTGTTCTCCGGCTCCGCAGCTCCACCTGCCGCCAGACGGCACCCGGGCCGTGTCCGTCTGTCCCTGTCTGTCTGTCCCTGTCTGTCTGTCCCTGTCGCTGTGGCCGCCCAAACCCCAGCCAAGGCCACCACCGACCCCTCGCCCCCCCACCCTGCCAGCCCCTGCTCAGCGTTACCTTTCTTCTGCTCTCCCCGGGCTCCCCCCGTGCTCCCCCCGCCAGGCCGGGCTGTGCNTCGCCCATGGAGCCGGAAGGGGCGGCGGAGCGAAGGGCGGCGCCGGGCCCCGGGGACAGGGCGGGCGAGGAGGTGCCAGCCCGGCCCCGGCCTGGGGGACGGGGACCCGGGGCAGCGGCCGCTGGGCCCTGCCCGGCACAGGGAGCGTTGGGACCAGCCAGCTCGCCCACATACAGCCCTCGTCCCCACAACCACCGCCCCTCTGCCCCCCCAAACCCTGCAGCTGCTCCTTGTGCTCCCCCAAACCCTGCAGCTGCTCCTTGTGCTCCCCCAAACCCTGCTGCCGCCCCCTGCCCTGCTCAGGGTCCCCTCAAAGGTCACACCCCTGCACCCAGCCCAGAAGGGACCCAAGCTCTTACCCTCCTTGCAGGCATCATCTCCTCTCTCAACCGTTCCTGGCACCCAGGGGTCCCCCCCAGGCTCCCCAAGCCTCCAAACCAGGACACCTCCATCGCTGCTGGTGCTCAGCCCCTTCTCCCCCGGGGCGCAGCTCGGTGGCGGTGTCAGAAACCCTTCCTCTGTGTCCCCCAGCTGTCCCTCCGCAATGGGCTGCAGTCCCGGCCGAGATCTCCTCCTCTTGGGCTGGTGGTTTTCCATGGGCGCCAGCGGTGCGGGTGGCCCCCAGCCCGCGCTGTCACTGCCCGTGGCCGTCCCGAGGGACGCGGGTGGGCGCTGAGACGCCACCGGCTCTGCCCGCCCGCCAGCCGCCTGCCCCTTGGGCTTGTTGGCAGCGCTGCGGTACCGCAGCTCCTTGAACGTGGTCACCTCTCTCTGCCGGGAGCCGGGCGGTTTGGCCGGCCAGTCCTGCTGGAGCTGTGGCTGGGCCGGCTCGCTGGCCAGGAGCTCGCTGGGGGGCGGCAGCTCCGTGTCGGGGGAGAACACGATCAACCAGTCGCTCCGGTCAGCCCTGGCCTGGGCAGCCCCGCCGGCGTTCCTCTTCCTCTTCTGGGCCAGCTCGTGGAAGGAGGTGATGTTCTTCTTGCCCGCGTCCCTGCAGAGCTCCCCGGAGCTGGGCTCTGGCTCTACCAGCGGCTGCTGCGCTCTGTGCGCACCCAGAACCTGCAGGCGCCTGCGGGGCCGGGGGGGCACGGGCGGGGGGACGCTGGTGGCGCGGGGCAGAGGCTCCGGAGCGCCGCCCAGCACCGGGTCCCACCGGGCCGGCACTGGCGGTGCCGCGGGAGCAGCGTCGGGCTCGGGGAGCGGGTTGCAGTTGGGGTCCAGGTCGGTGGGGATGCTGCGGGCGGTGTCCACTCCGGGAGAGGCCTTGTCGCGCTGCGGGGCGAGCGAGGGGCTGCTGCAGAGGCTGTCTGGGCTCTCTCCAGCCAGGGGGTCCCTTCTCTGGGGCGCTGGGGGGTTGAGGTTGGCGTCTCTTCCATCACACGTCCTGCTCGGGTCAGCCAACAACCCGCCATCGCCGGCGTCTTCTACGGGAATAACGTTGGGTTGATTTTCAGGGGACTGGGACCCTTCTCTGGAGAACCCCTTGCAGTACACGGAGACCGGGGAGTCATCCAAGCTGAAATCCGAGCAGCTACTGACAGAGGAGGAGGAGGAGGTGGAGGAAGCAAGATCGCAAGGGGAAGCCGCCTCCTCCCCAGCGTGCAGGCAGGGAAAACCCTCCTGAGCTGCCTGGTTCAGGAGACCCAACGTCTCCGGCTGCTGAGCGTGGGACTCGCAACACCGGCATTTGAAGGAGGGGTTGTTGGAGTTGGCGTCCACCTGCTCGTGGTTCCCCGGGCAGTCGCCGCAGCCGGTCTGGTCTCCGGCCGGGGAAGCCGAGGTTTCCTGCAGCTCCGGGTGCCGGGACAGGTGCAGCCCCAGCGAGATGTGCTGCAGGTGGATGTGGTTGAGGTTGCACAGGAGGCCTTTCTTTGGAGCCAGCATGGTGCTGTCTCACCGGCAGCGCTGGGAGCTCCTCACACCACCCCCAGCTCCTCTCTTCACACCATCCAGCTCCCTGCGAACACCAAAAACGCCCTTTCGGTTGGCAGAACGCGGCAGCACGAAGCTGGGAAGGAACGGTCGGGGCGGGGGGGACGGCAGTGACCTTGCAGCAGCCGCCAAGCGGGTCAGGGCTGCAGGGGACCAGCCCGGGGGGTCGGGGATGGGGACACGCAGAGGGGCTGCCCCACAGCTCCTCAGGGAAGGGCTGTCCAGCTGCAGCCGCTGCGGCGGCTGATCCCAGATCACGGGCCGAGGAAGCTCTGGGCGTTACGAGCCGCTGCAGCAGCAGCGCTGAATTCCCCCCGCCGGCTCTCGAGGGTCGGGAACGGCTCGGAGACGCCGCCAAGGAGAAAACGCCCTTGAAACCTCAGCCCGGGGGTTGCTCCTGGCCAAGGGACAAGGGACGGTGACACTGCAGCGACAAGGAGACACCCGGCCCTGGCCTGGCCTCGCAAACACGCAGAAATCCTGGCAGCCGCCCGCGCCCGAGCCATGGCAGCTGCTGCAGCCTGCCGCATCGCCCGGGCACGGCTGCGGCCCCGGGCACCCCGGTACCCCCGAGCATCCTCCGGTACCCCCGAGCATCCCACGAGCATCCCCCGGTATCCCCGAGCATCCCCGGCCAGGCGGTTCTGCCCCAGCCCCGAGCATCCCCCGGTATCCCGAGCATCCCCCGGCCCCGGGGCTGGCGGAGCAGCAGCCCCGCGGTTGGAACGATGTTACCGGGGGACAACCAGCCCTTCCCTCCCCGCGGCGGCGGCCCCGGAGCCCGCGGAGCCCCCGCCGAGCCCCCCCAGCCCCGCTCACCTCCCTGCGCTGCGGCGGCGAATGCGGCTGCCGGGGGGGGCGAGGGGAGGAGCCCCGGTCCGGACACCGCCCCGGTCCTGCCCACCACCGGAACCGCCCGGCCCCACCCGGGAGAAGGCGGGGGCGATGCTCCGGTCCCACCCCCCCGCGACACCGAAGCTCCTGCAGCCCGAAAGCACCGGGGGTGCCGGTGCCCTGCCCCCCCAGCCCCATCTCCAGCCAGCGCCGCACCCGCAGTAACCGATGTTTATTGACACAAAAGGCCGGCGGCTGATCTACGACCCCCCCGCAGCACCACCCAACCTCCAACCAGTGCCCTCACCCCAGGGCCGGGGTCTCCAACCACCCCCCAGACCCGCTGGATCCAGCTCCAAGCAGCGACTACAGGGGGGGACAAACCTTCCCGGCCCCCCCCTTTATCACAGACTAAGCAGTCCAGCACCAGGACCCCCCATCACTTCTGGCGCTTGTAAATCTTGCGAGCGAGGCCAAGGAAGATCTCGCGGGGGAGCTGGTTGGCGTGCTGGGATATCAGGTCCTGCAGCCGCCGGTAGCTGCTCTCCTCGTACTCCTGGAAAGCCGCCCTCATGCCCAGAGTCTCATAGAGCTGCTTCACCTTTGCCACCTTCTCGGGCTCCTTACAGCCGTAGTTCTCCTGAGAAAACACCAGGACAAGCCGGGCTGAAGGTCCAGTTTGCGTGGCACCGTCTTACACCCCTCCCACCACCCCACGTTTCTCCCAGCCCGGTAACCGCACGGTGCAGCTTTTCGGGCCGCGGTTCCAGGGAGGGAGCCCACGCCACTGATCTTTAGTGGGTTTCTGGCAGCGTTACCTCCAGGATCTGCCTCTGCTCCGGCGTCACCCGCCGCAGACACTGCACCACCAGCCAGCTGCACTTGTTGTCCTGGATGTCGGTGCCGACCTTCCCCGTCAGTGCCGGGTCGCCAAAGCAGTCCAGGTAATCGTCCTGCGCAAAGACGAACAGGCCTGAGCACCGTGACCCCCGTCTCAAAACACCGAGGGACAGGGAGCCGCCCCTACCTGGATCTGAAAGAATTCACCCATCTCCAGCAAGATGGCTTTGGCGTTGTCGTGCTCCTCCTTGCTGTCAATGCCAGTCTAAGAGGGGGGAAAACAGAATCAAGCTTTGCAATACCTGCCTCCCAGCCTTCTCCCAACCACCGTGCGCTCCTCGACAGCCTCGTACCGAGGGTTAAGGCTCCTCCTGAGACTGCTTCCCGAAAACTCACCATGTACATGGCAGCGGCCACGGGCAGGTAGAAGGAGTAAAACGCCGTCTTGTACTTAACAATCGCCTTATACCTGCAGCAGAGGAACCCTGCTCAGCAACAAAGCCCAGGCCTTGCCCTCCCACCGGGGCTCTGCACATCAGAACCAGCAGAAAAAACCCAACATCTCGCTCCAAACCAGCACTCAAGCTCTGACAGCACGAGCAAGCCTTGCTCCCCAAAGCCTGGCAGGGCACAGTGGTGCTGCAGCGAGCCGCTTGTCACCCTCACACCGCCCGGGAGGGACGGCGAGCAAAGCCACCGCGCCACAACGGGGCTGGCAGCTCCGTCCCCTCCTACCGCTTTACCTCTGCTCGCTGAAGCGGCTCAAATCCACCTGGGAAATGGGAGCCGTGAGGAGGTCCAGCATCTGCCCCAGCTCTGTCTGGTAGGCGGTCTGCAGGGCAAAGAAAGGATTTACTCATGCAGCCCCTTGGAAAAAACCCCACGGCACAAGCAAAACCCCAAACCCAAGCGTAGTTTTGGCTCCTCTCCGAGTCCAAAGGGAGGGGACGCATCTGGCCGGATGCCCATGAACTTCAGGAACAATCTGAGATCCACGTGCATCCCGAAACGGCCCAAAATCGAGGTAAATCTGCAGGAGGGGGACGCAGGGCCCAGGCTCACCTGCAAGAAAAGCTCCAGCAGGTGCAGGTAGTAGGGTCGCTCCCCGCAATACTTCTTCAGCAGCCTGTAGACGGACGACTCGAGGAGAAAGGCGTCGTTGATGGCATCCAGACCGATCCCCTCCTGTAGCAGGAGGACAAGGACGTGTCACAAAGCCCCTTAACCCCACGGGACCCTCAAGACCTCCCCAACCCTCTCACCTTCTTGTACCAGCACGGCTGCCCCCGGCGGGTGAGGGATGCGTCCATGATGTCGTCGGCCACCAGGAAAAAGGCTTGGAACTGCAAGAGGCTGTGTTAGGGGACGGGGGGTCCCGGGGGGTCCCAGCCGCCCCCGGCCCGGCTCTCACCAGCTCGATGCACCAGCCCACGGCCAGGGCGCAGCGGAGGCTCTCGGGGTCCTGCTGCGCGGGGGCCGCCAGCTCCCGGAAAGCCGCCAGCACCGTCAGCCCCCGGTTGCACTTCCCGCCCGGCGCATTGTACTCCAGGACCTGCGGGGAGAGAGGAGCGGGCAGCGGGGAACGGGAAACGGGGAACCCCGGGGAATGGGGAGTCCTGGGGAGCAGGGACTGGGCAGCCCCTGGGAACTGGGAAAGGGGAGTGGGGAATGGGGACACCCAGGGAATGGGGAGCACCGGGGAACGGGCAGCCCCGCTGAACGGGGAGCACCGGAGAACGAGAAGTACCGGAGAACGGGAATCACCGGAGAACGGGGACCGGGCAGTCCCAGGGAACAGGGAGCACCGGGGACCGGTAACCGGGCAATCCCAGTGAACGGAGAGCACCGGGAAATGGGGACCAGGCAGTCCCAGTGAATAGGGAGCACCGGGGACCGGTAAACGGGCAGTCCAAGGGAACAGGGACCGGGCAGCCCCGGTAACCGGGCAGCCCCGCCGACCCTTCCTCACCTCCTTCAGCCGGGCCACGGCATCGCCCACCTCCGGGTGGCCCAGGCCGCCCTCCGTCAGGTCGCGGACGATCTGCGGGAAGAAGGCCATGAACTCCTCCCGCTCGGCCGCCGCCGTGGCCCCGCTGCCGCTCATGGTGACCGGGACGCTCCGGGGCGCGCCGCCGCTGCCCTGGCTGCCTCTGCGGCCGCCCCTCCCGCGCGGGGCTCGCCGGGATTTGTAGTCCGGAGCCGCGGAAGCAGCGGCGGTCTCGCTACCACCTGACTACAATCCCCCAGCGTGCCCCGCGCGGGGGGCGGAGCCAGCCGCCGGCCGCAGCTGGTTCCCGCGTTTGATTGGTCTGCTTCATCGCACGAGGATGAGCACAAGAAGGTTGAGCCAATAGGAGCGCGGGAAGGGCGGGAGTGAGAGGTGGGATTGGTGGAGAGGGGGAATGGAGCGAGCTGCTGGCTGGAGCGCGGGGGCGGGAAACTGAGGGTGCATGGGGTGCATGGGTGTGCTTTTGGGGGTGCATGGGGGGCCCGGGTAGTTGTGAGGGTGCACGGTGGGTATAGGGGTGCGCTGGAGCTGGGGGGGAAGCTGAGGGGTGCACGGTGAGTACAGGGGTGCACTGGAGCTGGGGGGCGCACGGTGGGTAGAGGGTGCACTGGAGCTGGGGGTGCATGGTGAGTACAGGAGCTGGGGGGGTGTACGGTGGGTCCAGGGGTGCACTGGAACTGGGGGGTGCATGGTGGGTCCAGGGGTGCACTGGAGCTGGGGGGACCGAGGACTCGGTGCTGCTGATTGGCAATCTCCGGTTGATCTGCCGTAATCCTCTCCTCTCGGCTCACCCTGGTTTAATCAAGCTCTGCCTTGTTGCCTGCTAATCCCCCACCCCACAACACTGGGAGCCAGCGGGTCCCTTCGCCTCCTCCCCAGCCCCATCTGCATCCGCTGCCTGAGCAGCCCAGCCCTGCAGATGGTGGGTAAATAAATCAGGGCTGGACATGAGACGCATGGGCTGGAATTATATTTCCAAGAAAATGCTCTTTTGGCTTCCGGCAGCCTCGGCGCGGGCTGCAGAGGGGTCTGGTGGACGGGCAGAGCCA
>VWYH01003534.1:163732-173769 GCA_013399365.1 Pampusana beccarii | reverse complement strand
GGGGGGGGGGGGGGGGGGGGAGGGGGACCTGTTGCCTTTGGGGTCCCACTGCAGGTTGGGGGGAGCCCCTGGGGACACCCCAGGATGCACCGGCTGCTCCCGGCTCCAGGATCAGATCTGGCTTTTAAGCAGGAGGGGGGACAATGGTGTCCCCCCCCAGCCCTTCCTGTCCCCACGGGTGGCACGAAGGAGACTCCCCCAGCCCGGCTCAGAATCTCTCTTTATTATTTAAACCCATTATGTACAACGGACCGAAAAAAAAATAAAAAAACGCTTTTAAATCCTCTGCGATATGAAAACTACAAGCTCTGTACATCGACTGCCGTGAGTGCAAGAGTGAAGGGTCGTGGTCTTTGGTGGCGAGACTCGTCCCCACGNGGGGGGAGGGGTGGGGGGGGGGGGGGGGGGGGGGGGGGGGGGGGGGGGGGGGGGCGGGGTGGGGCGGGGGGGGCGGGGGGGCGGGGGGGTGCACGGTGGGTAGAGGGTGCACTGGAGCTGGGGGTGCATGGTGAGTACAGGAGCTGGGGGGGTGTACGGTGGGTCCAGGGGTGCACTGGAACTGGGGGGTGCATGGTGGGTCCAGGGGTGCACTGGAGCTGGGGGGACCGAGGACTCGGTGCTGCTGATTGGCAATCTCCGGTTGATCTGCCGTAATCCTCTCCTCTCGGCTCACCCTGGTTTAATCAAGCTCTGCCTTGTTGCCTGCTAATCCCCCACCCCACAACACTGGGAGCCAGCGGGTCCCTTCGCCTCCTCCCCAGCCCCATCTGCATCCGCTGCCTGAGCAGCCCAGCCCTGCAGATGGTGGGTAAATAAATCAGGGCTGGACATGAGACGCATGGGCTGGAATTATATTTCCAAGAAAATGCTCTTTTGGCTTCCGGCAGCCTCGGCGCGGGCTGCAGAGGGGTCTGGTGGCCGGGCAGAGCCAGGTTGAGTGCTGGCAGCACAGCCGGGATGCTGGGGCCGGGGGCTGTTAATCAGGCTGGCTTTGGTGTAATCTGAAATAATCAAATTAGAAAGAAACCGCTAATCAGCTCTGATCTCATCGTGTGTCACCGAGCCTGATCCCTGTTGGCGGTGGGGCCGTCACTGGTGTTCGGTGGGCAGGGGCTGCTGCGGGGGAACCCGGGGGGGACACGGCGGAGCTGCCGGGTAGGGGTGCAGGCAGAGCAAAGCTGCGCCCCCAGACCCGCAGCAGGTTCACCGGCGGCTGCTCAGGCGCCCAGACCCATCTCGCGCTCCTTGACCTTCATTTAATCTATTTAATGCCTCGAGTCTGCTCTGCAATCAGGCGATATCCAACCCTGCAGGGAAGGGGGATGGAAGGGGAAAATAAGCNGAAAAAAAAATAAAAAAACGCTTTTAAATCCTCTGCGATATGAAAACTACAAGCTCTGTACATCGACTGCCGTGAGTGCAAGAGTGAAGGGTCGTGGTCTTTGGTGGCGAGACTCGTCCCCACGCCCCGGGCCACCTCCCCGCGGGTGACGGCGGTGACAGGGACACACCGCGGCGGTGACCGCGGCACAGGGTGGCTCTGGCTCTCGGCATGGGGCCGGTGCCGTGGCCACCGGCCGGGGGAAGCGTCGCTCTGCGGGGGACACCTAGGATGATCGCTACGACATGGACATGACGCAGTGTGAACACAGCCCGGCTGCAGACCCCTTCCCGAGGGGCTGCGGGGAGACACCGACCACGGGGATGGAGCAGACACGGGGGAGCTGAAGTCCGTGAAAGAAAAGGCAGTACCGGCCAGTCCCCCTGCAGTGGACACGCTGATGGGAATTCCACCGAGCAGCCCCACGGTCCAGGCTGGTCACAACATCCCAAAACACGACGGGGGAGAACCGAAGACCTCACTTGGCAAAGGACCACGTGGAGCGAGACCCTCGCCCGCCGCACTGGGGCCTGGGGGGGTCCCAGAGCGCGATGACAAGCCACAGTTCCTGGCTCCAGTGGTGGGAAGCAGCTGGCGCAGCATGGCAGGGTTGGGAGGGGACACTACTCTAACCGGGACCGGTGACACGCTTGGCCCGAAGCGACACTGGAAGCAGAGCTCAGCTCGGCAGAGCCACGACTCGAACGCACGTTGCTGACTACTGGCTCTGGGGGGCAAAGTGGGTTGGCCAGGGGGGTCCCCAGGTCCTTGCCCTCCCATGGCGAGACCCAGAAGGGGCAGGGGAGGTGGCCCCGCGTGTCACCCAGGCGCTGCCCGGGGTTGGCGTCTCTTTGTGACACCTTTCTGCTGGCAGCAGCGCTGGTGGCCGGCGTCTCCAGGCAGTTTGGAAACAGGGCTGCAGGGCGGGGGGGAGCAGCCCCTGGGCTCAGCATCCTCCTGGGAACCACAGGCAGCCGGTTCCCCCCTCGCCGGAGCAGGGTGAGGGTCCAGGCCACGGTGTGGGGGCAGCGGCACATCCCAACACCCCAGGGACCCAGCAGCCCCAAGGCAAGATGCTCCCCTAAGCTGGGGAGAAGCTGCTCGGTGGGGGACCCGTCTGCCCCCGGCTCCGCCACGCGGCACTTGTCACACCAGGGACCCCCAGGTCCCGGCATTGTGTCCTGGGGGGGACCTGGTGCCGCTGGCCCTGGGTACCCACACTCTGCCCGCCCAGGGAGACCCCGCCATGGGCTCCAGCCAGGGGGGCCTCTCCATCCTCTCCCAAAAGCGAAGGCAGAGCTTCCCAGGGATGCAGGCAGTTGTGTGTTGTGACCTGGAGGAGCCACCAGTGCTGGCCTGGCCCCCAGGACAGGCTGTGGGGCACAAGGGCAGAGCACGGGGGGACCCGGACCCCGAGGAGTGGCTGTGGGGAGCCGGGCTCCCCAGAGAGGCCGCGGTTTGGGCGAGGGCGCTGACTCGTGCTGTTGCCTCCAGGATGGGGG
Source organism: Pampusana beccarii (assembly GCA_013399365.1). Classification (NCBI taxonomy): domain Eukaryota; kingdom Metazoa; phylum Chordata; class Aves; order Columbiformes; family Columbidae; genus Pampusana; species Pampusana beccarii. The sequence goes on along the minus strand of VWYH01003534.1, from coordinate 170,886 downwards.
CAGGAATCAGGAGATGGCGATGGAGCAAGGAGGGGGAAGCCTGGGCAGGGTCCTCTCCTCATCCAGCCGGGGACCCACACCCGTCCCTGTGTCCCCAAGCCAGGAGCAGCCGGTCCGTGTCCCCAGGCGCTGCCTCTCACCTCATCTTCCCTCCGCTGCAGCCGCGCTGGGGCCGTGGCCGGGCGCTCTGCCTCTCCCACCGCCGGTGCCGCCGGGGTCCCTCCCGCCTGTGCACGGGTGCCGCCGGGAGCTCACATGTTGGACGAGAGTTTGGGTTTCCCCGTTTCCACCTCGGGGCTGAAGGCCACGGAGCCCTTACGGGAGGGACCTGCCGCCTGCCTGGACGCGGAGACCGGGGACTGCGGGGTGGACGCTCCCGCCGCGGAGCGAGCGGGTTGAGCCAGCGATCCTGAAGGCATCTGCTGCGGGTGTGCCGGCTGGGCTGGCATCCCCGGGCACGGCTTGGCGAGGAGTCCGGCTACCGAGGGAGAGGATCTGCGGGCCAGGTTCCCTGCGGATTTCCTGCCCTGCTGCAAGGAGCTCCTGTCGCTTTGCTGGGCCACTTTGTTGGGAAGGGAGGGCTGGGAGGCGGAGAGGAGCCGGACGTCCTGGGTGAGCCGCCCCACCGGCAGCCCCTGGATGCTCCTGTGCTTCACCAGCTGCTGCGGCTGCATCAGAAGAGAGATGTGGGAGCCGGTGGCTCGGGACAGGCTGTAGTGGAGCGTTCTCCCCGCCGGCAGCGCCTGCTCCGAGCTGGGGGACGGAGCCCCCGCCGTCTGCTGGAGCAGCGAGGTGGAGAGCGAGGCGCCGCGGGATTTGGAGAGCTGGGGCTGAGAACCGGCCGGGGGCTGCTTGGCCGGCGCCGGCAGCTCCGCTTTCTGCACCGGACGCGGCGGGGGCTGCGCCCCGGGGCTCGGTCTCTGCGCCCCGCTCTCCAGGGGCGCCTGGGGCTGGACCATGGGCGAGGAAGGTGAACCGGCGGCCGGTGTCTGGAGGTGGGATGGAGCCCCCGACGGGGAGCTCACCGAGGAAGGTCGGGAGCCCCCCAGGCTGGGCTGGGACCTGCGCACCTGCTTGGTGAGCAGGGTGGCCTCAGGCGAGAGCGGGCTGGAGATGGAGGAGGGCGGGAGGAAGATGTGGGCCTGCAGACTGTGCTGGTGAGTCAAGGCGATGGCCACGTTGGTGGTGGCGGCGGCAGTTTGCAGGGGCGCGTGCACCAGCGGCTCCCAGATGACCGGCTTGCCGCTCAGCTCCCGGCCCATTGCCATCTGCTGCAGGTCCTGGATGTTGTGGGCCACGTCCTGGTCGTGCTTCACGATCTGCTGGATCATCTCGTTGTTCATGGGCCCTGAGCTGTGCTCAGCTCGCTTGCGGAGCAAGATGGAGTTCTTCTTCCCTGTGTGGGAGGCACAAGTGTCACCGCCCCTGGGAGTGCTGGCTCTCGGGGACACCGTGGAGGGCAAGGTGTCCCAAAGGGAAGCAAGACCCTGGGAAGGGTCTGGGCTGGGGCAGAGGGAGAAGCAGGGACAAGACAGGCAAGTCCTGGCTCAAAAAATTCCAGGCTCAGGGTTGGCGCCGTCACCCATAGGGTCCATGACACCATCACCCGTAGGGTCATGATGCCATCACCCATGGGGCTGGAGCACCACGGTCCACGGGATCCATGATGCCATCACCCATGGGATCCGTGATGCCATCACCAACGGGGTCCATGATTCCATCACCCATGGGATCTGTGATGCCACCACCCATGGAGACCATGATGCCATCACCAAACAGGGTCCATGACACCATCACCCATGGGGACCACGATGCCATCACCAAGGGGCTGAAGTGCCGTGGCCCCCGGGAGCCGGCGCTGGGCCCAGGGGCTGCTCCTCACCTATGCGGTCCAGCCGGTCCATGGCCACCGTCTCGAAGGCCCTGCGCATCATGGGGTACTCCTCCAGCACCTCATTGAAGTTATCCACCGACAAGGAGTAGAGGCGGCAGTAGGTGTCCGCTCGCACGCTGGCTGTCCGCCTGCCCCGCGTCAGCAGGCAGATTTCTGCAGGGGAGACAGGTTCGGGTGTCAGGACAAGAAAAACACCACCCATAAGAACAAGGCTGGTGGAATTCAGAGCCCCAGAGCTCAGCGGGAGGTGGATCCCAAGCACTGGGCAAGAGGGTGCAGTAGGCAGAAACAACAGGGGTGCCCCCATCAGCTCTCCAGGTCCCCCAGCCCAACCTCACCCCCAAAATAGGAGCCATCCGACAGCTTGGTCTCCTTGTTGCCCTTGGTGAGGATGCTGACCACCCCGTGCTGGATGAAGTACATCTTTTTGCCCACGGTGCCCTCACGGATGATGAAGTCCCCGGGCTGGAAGACCTCAAAGCGCAGCTTGGTCAGCATGGCTGTCACAAAGTTGGGGTCGGCGTTGGCGAACAGGGGCATGTTGGCCACCAGGTTGCGGCAGTTGAAGTTGATGATCTCCTGTGGGGTGACAAGTGGCTCAGCAGAGATATCGCCGAGCGTGACCCCAGCAAACACCGCTCCTCCCTCCCCAAAGTCACCAGCATCGGCGTCCCTGCCCGTACCTCTTTGAGCGGCTCACTGAGCTCCCCTAGGATGTTCTCCTCATCAAACATCTTGCCCTGGTAGCGGTGCTCGTAGTACTCGTGGATCCGCTGGCGCGTGTCCCCAGGCAGCTTGTGGAAGGACATGTACTGCTCCACTTGCTTGTACTGTGGGGACAATCAGAGCCACGCAGGGCTGTGCTGAAAGAAGTCGCACCGCACCAGAGGCCGGCAGCGCCGCTGGCCAACGCTTTCCATCTCCTTGGCGGTGAGAAGGAGCTGGGATCCAGCCAGGATGGGGCCTCACTATGCTAGAGTGAACCCCAACATTCGGGAATGGGGCATCTCCATCCACACAGGCAGCCTGAGCCACATCCTGCACCCCGGCTGAGCAGTAAGGGCAGAAATCTGGGCAGGAACCCGCCGATGCTGAGCAGGTTTTAGAGCCGGACCCACTCGTGCCAAAGAATATTTCCCGAGTTACTAAGCCTCGTGGTTCCCCCGCCCCACTGACCTTCTCCTGGTACTGGCGCCGGGAGGAATCCAGCGACTGGATGAGGGCGGTGGCGTGGCCGATGAACATGGCGTAGCAGGTGGCCCCCACGATCATGCTCAGCATGGTGAGCCAGACGTCGGTCATGCCCTCGGGCGCCTGCTGGCCGTAGCCGATGCAGAGCATGTGGCTCATGGCCTTGAACAGGGCGTGCGAGTATTGCTTCCCCCATGAGTCGTTCTGCAGAGGAGGGAACAGCGGCGCTGCAGGCTCTGCTGGAAGGAGCCGCCGGGCACAACCCTCCCCGGTAATGTGTAACCAAATCCTCTCGTCCCCCTGGTAGATGCACAGCCGGCGTTACCCCCGGGCAGCGGTACTCACCACCATGTGGTTGATGGAAACCCAGCAGTCCTCGGGGAAGTCTTGCAGCATGGGCACCAGGAACTGCAGGCAGCCGTCCCAGTGGCAGAGCAGCAGCATCATCCCGATGAGGTTGATGATCCTCATCACCGCGCTGGCCAGGTCGTACGTCATGTGGAAGATCTGGGGAAAAGGCAGGAGCAAAGCTACAGAAAAGCTCTTTTCCCCAAACGGTCCTCAGAACCCCCGCCCTCCAGACAGCTGTACCGTAAAGCCAGGGATCCCTGACTCGGCCAAAGACCCTGAGCAGGGGTCTTGGACCCCCAAGGGCTTCTCACCTCCTCCCACTGGTGGATGTAGCGGATGAGGCGCGAGAGACGCAGCAGGCGCAGCAAGCTGAGGATCTTGGTGAAGCGGACGATGCGCAAGGCCCGGGCTGTCTTGTAGACGTCAGAATCCACCTGGGTCTCCAGGTCAACGATGAGGAAGATGTAGTCAACCGGGATGGAGGAGACGAAGTCAACCAGGAACCAGCTCTTCAGGTACTTCATTTTGATGGTGTGAGGGTCCAGGATGATCTCCGTGTTGTCCTCCACCACAATGCCTGTCCGGAAGTTCAGCACCAGGTCAGCCAGGAAGAAAGTGTCCGAAAGCACGTTGAAAACGATCCAGGGAGGGGTGTTCTCATCCTTGAAGAAGGTGATGCCCACAGGCAGGATGATCAGATTCCCCACCATCAGGAGCAGCATGATGAGGTCCCAGTAAAACCTGCAAGGAGCGAGCGCAGGGGATGGAGCGGGGTCAAGGTGAAGTGGGGAGAAACGGGGCACAGCAAAGCCGGGATCAAAGTTAGAGAGGCCAACACACCGCAGAGAGACGGGCGCTCAGGACACGTACACACACGTTCCTTCCCACACGTATGACTAAGACCCTTCTGCAAGTATTTGTGTGCGCAGAGGAGCAATTCTGCACTGGCTCTTGAGGCAGAGCAGGGCCAAGGGGAGCAAACGGCACCCTGTGTGTGTAGGAAGTGAGGGCTGGAGGTTGACGAGCTTGGCTGTCGCTCTCCCCTCTCCTGATGACACCCCAAAGCTGACATCTGCCCCGTGGAGAACCCAGGGAGGACGCGGGCTTTGGTCCCTGTTGTCCGCCGGCTCCCCGCCACCACCCAGGCTGGCTTAGCGGGATTTAGAATAAGCTTTGCTAGTTATGCAAACCGAGCACTGAGCTCCTGGGCTGGCCAAGGGACTCGGGGGCCAGGGAGGTGGTTGGGATTGTAGGACAGGCGAGCCAGGCAGCAGCCAAGCAAGGACAGACAAGTGTCATCACCATGGGGAAGGTGGGAGGAACACGTCTGGCCCCAAAGGGGCTGCTTGTGAGCACCCGGCAAGATCTGCACAGCCCTGGGCCTGCAGGACCCCCTAATCCACCTCCTTTCTCTGAGAGCGGACAAGCTTAGAGGCTTCAGAGGAAAAGCCAAGAGACACCGGGCAGTGGTCGATTAGCATTTGGTGATGCCGTGAAATTCAGCATCCCCATTCTCATGCAAATGTGGCTGGGATGTTTTCAGTCTTCGCACAAACACACGAAATGCCTTTTGTCATGAGGCCTGCGACGGCTCCTGCCACGGCTTGGTGGACCCTGCGCTCAAAGATTTTATGGGTGCCTGGAAAAGCGAGTCCTGCTCCCACCTTCAGGTGCCCCCGTTAGCCCTGGGTGTGGGTTTCGACCCGAATCTCCAAAGGTGACCTCAGGGCAACTCTTGGATCCAAAGGTACTTTTGCACATGACAAGAAGCCTGCGGGTGTTTCATACTTGGTGTCCTCGGCAGGGCACGGGCACCGGGCTTTCTGCAGGCAGCAGGGAAGAGGATGGAGGAGAAGCTGTGGCACCACGTGAGGCTCCTTTGGCAAGAGAGCAGCGGAGCCTGGCAGGGAGGGGGACACCACCTGTGTGCTCCTCTCTGGCGCGAGGAGCCTCGCACAAATTAACACCTCCTTGCCCACAACCAAGGTTCACTGGGGCAGGCGAGGAGACGCCAGCAAGACAGAAAGGGCTGAGCAATCACCTCCTGTGCCCCCACACACACTGCACCCCAAGAAACGCTGCGTGTTGAGCGGGGAAACCGCCTGAACCCGCCGGAGCTCTTGATTCAGGTTTAGGCTTAAGCTCCTCAGGGCAGGCCCTGTCCTTTAGTGTGTCAGGCCGAACACGCAGGGCCCTGATCTTAGTGGCCTTTGTGTACCCCCATAATGTGATAAACACCGGTGTAATCCCGCCGGCTGTCCACCTGCCAGCTCGCTTCATGTCACCTTCAGCGCAGGGCACTGGCTGCGCAAGCTGCTCCGGCCAAGCTCAGACTCGCAAACTTTGGGGAGGCTTCCCCAGGAAAAGGGCTCGAAGGGTTTGCAGCGTCGTGCTGGAGCTGCTGTGCACACGAGATTAGGGCCCAGCAGCGAGAGGATTTGGCTCCAGGTGCCAGGGACCCGTGTTGGGTGCCAGCCCCGCTCTGGGGTGCCTCACCCGGCTGGGGACATCAGCCGTGTCACAGCTTGCTGCAGGAGATGACTGCCTGGCAGCTTCATCCCCAGTAGACAAAGCCCACCCTACATGACTCAACATCCCCGTGACACCCAGTTCCTCCCACATCATCCATCTCCGAGCTCTCCCTGTGATCCCGGTGACACCGTGAGCCAGGCCCGGTTCCTCGCTCGGTGCTGTGCCCTCCTCCAGCAGCTCCCGGGGCTGCGGAGACGGAGCCCGTGCTGGGCAGGCTCTGCCCGTGTCCCCGTGGGGACGAGGCGGCTCCTGACGAGACGCAGAGATTAAAAACAGGGAAGGGAGAGAAGCTGCGCGAGGAGGCAAAATCGGGCAGCCCCTGTCTCCTCCTTCGCACGCTGGGTCACCGGAGGTCCCCGGTTCGCCTGGGCTGTCCCCGGCCCAACGGGAGCCCCCGGGGGTTCGGGGAGGGATTGAGGAAGAAGAAAGTTCCCTGCGCTCCCCGGGGAGGATGGGGAAGGGGCTGGGGCAGCGCGGCCCCGGCCACCGGCGAGGGACCGGCCCCGCGGCGGCTCGCCCGGCTGCGGTGGGAAACCGCGTCCCGGTGCGCAGCCCCGGCGCCCGGCACTTGTTGCCCCGACGGGGCCGGGGCTGGGCCGGGCGGCGGAGCCGCGCTCAGCACCACGGACAGCGGCACCGGGAGGGGCCGGGGCGGTCGCACCGGGACACCGGGGCGGTGGCACCGGGGTGGGCGCGGGGCCGGGGTCCCACCTGAAGTCGCTGTAGGGGTGGATGATCCAGGCGCCGGCCGACTTGACCCGCTGCCGTTCGATCTCCACGGCCCGGTGGCTGCCGAACATGCGCAACGAGAACTTGTTCACGGCGGGCTGCAGCATGGCCCCGAGCTGCCGCTGCACGAACGTGCCCGCCGCCGCCTCGCCCTCCGCCACGATCTGCTCCGCCGCTGCCGCCGAGGCCGGCACCGCTCCCGCCGGTGCTCCCGCCGCTTCCCCGTCCAGCACCGGCGGCTTCTCCCGCGGTTCGGGGCTCCGGCCCGGTGCCGCGTCCATCCCGCCGTCTCCGCCGCCGCGCTTCACGTTTCCTTCAAACGCCCTTGCCCGGGCGCCCTGTCCGCCGCCCCGCCGCACATGCCCGGCCCCGGGCGGCCGCTCGCTCGCTCGCCGCCCCCGGCCGCTCGGTCACCGACCGCTCTCGCTGGCCGGTTCCCGCAGCTCCGCCGGCGCCC
>VWYH01003534.1:149615-163610 GCA_013399365.1 Pampusana beccarii | reverse complement strand
CCCTCTGAGCCCCGCCCACACGGCCCCGCCCCTCGCAGCCCCGCCCCCGACGCCGTGTGACGCAGCGTGCGTGCGTGCGCGGCCCCGCGGGGACCCGGATCGGCGGCGCGTCGGGGCGGCGGCGGCAGCGAACGGCGGAGCCGGAGCAGCTGAAACGGGGAGGGCCCGGGATTCCCGGGGAGGCTCCACGGCCGCCATCACGGATTTCCTGTGGGACAAGCGCACCGGGCTGGCTGCGAGGACGGTGCGGAGCGGGGCGGGGGATAGGGGGGGGGTTAGGCCGCGGCCTCCGGGGCTGGCGGGGGCGGCCCCGGTGTGTGCGGCGCAGGCCCGGGCTCGGCGGCTCTTCGCGGGGCCGCGGGTTTCCCGGGGAAAGGGGGAGGTCGGATGGCCCGAGGAGGCCGCGGTCGGGCCTTGGGGTTCCCCGTTGAGGTTCCCCCCAGCCGCCGCCCCTCCCCGGTGTCTCCCGGTGTCCGAGTCCCCTCTGTCGCTTGGCCCCGGTGTTTCCGCTTTGGGCGCTCGGTGGAGGCCCCACCCGGCGGCATCGGAGCTGGGTGACGAGCGCGGCCGCCATCATCGTCCCCAAACCGGTTCCAGAGCTGCTGGGAAACGCTTGGGCCTCCTCGGAACGACTGTGCCCGGCCTTGGCGGGCATCCAGCGGTGCCTTTAATTAAGTTAATTAATTAGAGGCTGGAAGCGGCAGCGAGAGCCGAACCGGGGTGGGGGACAGCGAGCAGCCTCATAGAGCCTGGGCTGACTCTGGGGGTGAATCTTGCGTGGTGTCCCCACCACACCGGGGACAGTTTTGCCTTTTGGTGGCTCGTGGCTGGGGTGGTTTTGTTCCTTGGATGCTGTCGGGCCCTCCCTGCTCGCACTGAGAAGCGTAGATGTCACTCATTTGGCAGGAAACTGGTGACATCTCTTCGGAGCTGCCACTTGGGTGTCTCCAGTACAAGCACCAGTGATACCCAAGCTTCGCTTCACCTTCCTTTGGTGTTTCTCTTCTTCCTGGAGAACACAGTAGTTTAGAAGAGAGAAGGTGAAAGCCCCGAAGGTGCAAATGCTGCTCCTGGAGCTGTTTCCAGTAGAGATGGGGGATGAAGACAGGAAAATAAACAGGAAAAAAGAACCACAGCAAGCGCAGCCTGTGCGGGTGGTCACATCCTCTCTCATTTGGGGTTCTGGGATCCCTCAGAAGCTTGTCCTCTCCCTCTCAAATCCCTCCTGCGCTCTCAGACGTGCTGATCACTGGTGATCTGTGCTGGTTTCTCTTGGGTGACTGCCTCCCCAAGTCATCCCCCTGTGTCATCCCCGCAGATGCCTCACTCTCGAAGGTACCGCTCGTCGGAGCGCAGCAGCCGCGGCAGCTACCACGAGCGCTACAGGAGCCGCAAGCACAAGAGGCGGCGGACGCGGTCGCGATCGAGCAGCAGCGAGCGTGACCGTCGGCACCGTCGGGAAGACAGTTACCACGTTCGGTCCAGGAGGTTAGTCCGCGAAAACGAGGTGTTTCTGGGGGTGTTTCTCCAGCTTGGCAGCCTGTTTTCTCACATGCTCCAAGCTGGAACTTTCCAGGCTGTGTTCACAATCGAATCTCCTCAACTTGCTTGCCCTCCCTAGCTACGACGACCACTCAGCCGACAGGAGGGCCTACGACCGGCGTTACTGTGACAGCTACCGGCGCAACGATTACAGCCGTGAGCGAGGAGAAGCTTACTATGAACCCGAGTACCGTCATTCCTATGAGTACCGGCGCTCCCGGGACCGCGAGGGCAGCTACCGGAGCTGCAAAAGCAGCCGGCGTAAGCACAGGCGGAGGCGGCGCCGCAGCCGGTCCTTTAGTCGCTCCTCATCGGTGAGTATCCTGCTGTGCTGGGCCTCCCCCTGTAACCTTTCTCTCCCAGGTGACAAGCTGGGTAAGTAGACAACTCACTTTCTAACGCTCTCTCGGACTCGGCTTGAGAAATGCGTAGAAAGCTTTTAAAGACAGCGGTTCCTGGCCGCCGTCCTGATGCGCCAGCTGGGCGCACGCGGCTCAAACCCTCTCCCGGTGTTGCCCGCGCAGAGGTGGGAGGAGGACAGGTGTACCTTGCAAGGCTGGCGTGTCCCCCGGGGTGGTCCTGAGGTCCTCAGCTCCTTTATCCCGGCAGAGCGCTGCTTTTGTTCAGCGTTGCTCATTAAGAGCTGTCCTAGGAACCCCGGCCAAGCGCAGTCTTTTGTGCAAAGTTTGTACAGCAACATTCAGCTGGTCCTGTTCCCAGAGAGCTCGGTCTGCCTGCGACGGGCAGTTTAGTCCCTGGTTTTTGGGCCTGTATTCTGTGGCAGGAAGCCCCCAAAAGTTCTCTGAGAGTTGGATCTGAGCGAGATCCTTCTGGGCGGGCCCAGCTGATGTGGGATGTCGTGCGAGGGGCTTTGCGAAGGAGCTTGTGAACTGCTCAGTTGAGGTGGAGGTAGCAACCATCACAGGTTCTTCCCAGCAGTGTCCCTGCCTTTCTCTTCTCGTCTGTTCTGCTGTTCACTTTCCACTTCTGTTAGAGCCCAGCCACGTTCTCTGCTCTGCGTGTGGAGCTCTCTGCGTGGTCTGGTCTGTTGTGGCTGGATGTCCAGGGATGGGATTGGGGGCTGGATTCGGGTCCCAGGTCTGCTGGCTGGTTGCTCCCAGGTGTGGGGATACTTAGCTGAAGAACTGAAGGCAGGAATTTTCTCTTCTCTGGCATAAACCTCTTTATCTGCCTCATCCCAGGCTGTCCCTGTTCCCTGTGGGGCCTCTGCTTCTCTCCTGGAAGTTAGTCCTTCCAGGATCAGCTTCTTTGAGGGAGGGTCTATGAAGAAGTGTCACATCTTTCCCCCAGGCAGTCACTCATAAATCCTCTCTGGTTTTGCATGGATCGTTGTACCAAGAATTTGCTCCTGAAATCTCTGAATCCATCTTTTTCCAAGTGTTGGGGCTGGGGGAAGTGATGTTGGGCGGTTGTTGGAATGGGATGGGGAGTGTCCGCGTGGCCCTTTTGCTCGTGCGGGACTTCCCAGCACCTCCTTTCCGCTGCTGGGAGCCTCTCCCCGCGGCCCCCGGGCGCCCGGCCGCAGAGTTCAGCTCCGGCATCCTCTCTTGGCATTACCCAGGACCTGAAAGGCCAGTGCCATTCCTCTCTGAGCACCCCTAGGAGCAAGAGCAGACGGCCCCTTGCACTGCCCCTCGTTCTGACCCTCTCTGCTCTCTCACTGGTTCGGGTGGGGCTGTTTGTAGGTTCTTTTATTTTTTCTTTTATTTTTTTCTTTATTTTTTCTTTTTTTTTTTTTTTGGCTACAACGAAAAGCAAACTGTTTTTTTCTTTTCTGAGCTAGTGTGTTGTATCTTGACATGTTCCCTTGCAATATCCCTATCGTTATATATTCCTCTGTGCCGTATGAATTGGCTGGGAATCTCCTCCTGCAACCCCTCCTCAAACAACCATGTGAATTTGCAAACCACCCAATGCGTGACGCTGGCTGCTGCGCTGGTTTGAAAATCTGATTGGTGAATGCTGAATTCCCTGTCTGCCTGGGCCAGCAGCGGAGTCGACAGAGCAGCAGAAGGGCCAAGAGTGTGGAGGACGACGACGAGGGGCATCTGATCTATCGCATCGGCGACTGGCTACAAGAAAGATGTACAGCCAAATCGTAACATAATTTAGCTCTCTAGTTAAGCTCCCATCGCAGTCGCAGATCTGTCTTATCTTTCTGTTTCATTTTATTTTCACTGTTTATTAAAGAGAAACCCTCTCCTTTTCCTTCCCCCCTTTTTGTTAAAGCTACGTTTATATTTTTGTATTGTTCCTGAAGTTGTCAGGGAATTAGGGCAGTTGCCTTGCGCAGCCGGTGTCAGCCTTCCGCTGCTCCGGTCTCTCGAGCTGTGTGCAGGTTTAGGTGTTGCAATGCATTCTCCTCTGCCTTGTGTATGAGCTGCACCCAGGTCCTGCTCACTCCCTCATCTGTTTTCCTCTTTTTCTCTCCCTCCCAGATGAGATTATTAGCACTTTAGGAGAAGGCACGTTCGGCAGAGTGGTGCAGTGCATCGATCACCGGAGGTACGTTCGCTCCTGGGATGGGAAGTGGGGAAAAAAAGGGACCACAGCTGGTGTTGGAGTCTTTTGGGCTTAAAAAAGAGAGACCATGGCTGGTGATGGAGCTTTTTGGGCTTAATGTGGCAGCCTGGGGGTGAAAATGAGTCTCTCGGTTTCTCTGCCGGTCTGGGGACCTGCCCTTTTGGGTCACCCAGCTGTTGGAGAGGGGTCGGGGGAGCCTCAGGGCTGTTCATAGGGAGGGAAAAGGCGCTGTTTTGGCAGATATCCCATAAAAACAGCCGCCTTCTGTCTTGAGAAGAGGTGGTGGAAGGCTGTGCTGCACAATTCGCAGGATGAGCCTGGTTCAGAAAGGCCTTTTTGCTTCTTGAAGCGGCTCAGGGGTTGATCTTGTGCTTTCCTCCCGTTTCTCCCCAGGGGTGGTGCACGTGTCGCTCTCAAAATCATTAAAAACGTGGAGAAATACAAAGAGGCTGCTCGACTGGAAATTAATGTGCTGGAGAAAATCAATGAGAAGGATCCTGAGAACACCAAGTGAGTGGTCTTGGTGTTAAAGTGGAAGGGCGAGCATCGCCTTCGCACAGTTGGAGGGATGGGATGGGAGAAGGCGCTTGATTTTGTGTGATCGCATTAATCTGTAGGTAGATTTTTGGTGGTATATCAGCTTGCTATGGGATACAGAGTGAGCAAAGGGTAACACAGATGCAGATCTGTCCTGAATAATAATTTTCCTCTCAGTCTTTGCGTCAGGATGTTTGACTGGTTTGACTACCACGGCCACATGTGCATCTCCTTCGAACTGCTGGGGCTCAGCACCTTCGATTTCCTGAAGGACAACAACTATCTGCCTTACCCCATCCACCAAGTGCGGCACATGGCCTTCCAGGTGTGCCAGGCCGTGAAATGTAAGTGCCAGGCTGTGAAATATAAGTGTTCGCTGCTCTTCGCTGGTCCTCAACAGGCCTGGAGAGCTGCGAAGCTCCCAGTATCCGTGCCAGTTCTGCAACTGGTGGCCCAAACAATGAGTTTTTGCTGTGCCAGTCCTGGGGCTGAGCCTTCCTGCCCCTCCACCCATGAATGTGCACTTGGAATTAATCCTTTTTCTCCTGATTGTAAAGTTTTCTGATGCTTGTGGGCTGGCAGTAGCTCAGGCCGCTTCAGCGTTCACCTCCGCACACATATTCTGGTGATCGATACGATAAATCTTTGTGCTTCTGCCAAAGCATCTTGGCCTGGACCAGCCTGATTATTCACACCCAGTTCTAAACTGGTGCTGATAGGAGCAAACTGAATTAATGTGGGTGCAGCCTTGATCTCCTTCTGTTCCGTCAGCCCGGCTCTTGTTTGCTTCCTCAGTTCTCCACGACAATAAACTCACTCACACTGACCTCAAGCCGGAGAACATCCTCTTTGTGAACTCTGACTACGAACTCTCCTACAACCTGGAAAAGGTAATGGCTCTGCCTCATCGTAGAGCTTTTCTCTTGGGTTCTTGGTATCACTGTCCTTATCAGCAGGTGGGAGGGGTTGGAATGTGGCCTCAGGAGACACAGGGGTGACAAAAACCTTCATGCGCTCATTCAGGGCCTGTGTCCTGAATAAACAGCCTGTGTAGTCTATAAGTAAGGCTAAAAATCTTTAAGTAAGGCTTACCTGCCTGCTGGTGAGCGCTTGTTTGGGGGCTGTGCCAGCACTAACGTCCCCTCTGAAGCTTTCCCAAAGCCTCAGCTGCGTGAGGGGGCTAATTCTGCGTCTTGAAACTCTAATAAACTGATACGACTGTTCTCCCTCACGAAGAAGCGGGACGAGCGGAGCGTGAAGAGCACGGCCATCCGAGTGGTGGACTTCGGCAGCGCCACGTTCGATCACGAGCATCACAGCACCATCGTCTCGACCAGGCATTACCGGGCCCCAGAAGTCATCCTGGGTAGGTACCGCTTGCTCTTTCTGCAGAGCTGCCTGCTGGATTAAGGAGCGTTTTGCTTCTACGTTGTTCAGTAGCTGTCCTGGGTTTACCCTGGGAAATAAGTGCTTTGTTGAACGCGATCTACTATTTTCTGGGAGGGTCAACAACGTCCGAGTTGGTGTTCTGGCATTGCTGGCAGTATATTGCCACCAACTTTTCAGGACCCTGTCTGGAATGGGAATTGTTTTTCCAGTTTGTTTTGAAAAGGGAGAGGGATTTGGAAACTTAGGCCATAACTGGATCCTTTATTTAAAAACCATTTTTTTTTAGAGCTTGGCTGGAGCCAGCCCTGTGATGTGTGGAGCATTGGCTGCATCATCTTTGAGTATTATGTGGGTTTCACCCTGTTTCAGGTGAGAACTGTGTGCTGTGTGGCTCCCTCCCAAGTGCTGAAAGAGGATGCTGGCTGTTCCCCAGCACAGCCAGGAGCCTCTGGGACTGATGGGCTTCCCTCCAGCACCGCAGTCTTGTAGAGACGACCGAGGTGTTGCCCAGCGAGGGGTTCTGAGGTAGAACGGGCTGGAGGTAGAACAACTGAAACCTGTTCCGTGCCTTCCCTTTACGTTTCTCTCTCTCAGACACACGACAACCGGGAGCACCTGGCCATGATGGAGAGGATCCTGGGGCCAATTCCTTCTCGGATGATCCGCAAGACGAGGTGAGCGCGGCCGGCTGAGCTTGCCAGCTCTTTCCTGCTTCACACGTAGCAGTTTTCCCCGAGGGATCGTTGCTGTGAGACATTTTGTGCTTGAACGTGACGTGTTCCCACCTCTTGCTCTGACAGGAAACAGAAATATTTCTACCACGGCCGCCTGGACTGGGATGAGAACACTTCTGCTGGCCGCTACGTCAGGGAAAACTGCAAGCCGCTGCGGGTAAGGCGGGACAGGCAGGAACACCTGGTTGCTTTAATCTTCTCATTGCAGAGTCTTATAGCACCTGTCTTGGCTGTGAAGATTCTTGCTCTGGGCAAGGTTGGGCCACCAAAAGTGTAGGAACAGTGTCTTCCCAAAGGAGCTATAAACTAGGAAGACTGCGTCAAGCTGAGCTTAATCTGAGGAGGAGGGCATGGAGACCTCAGGAAGTGCTTGGGAAATGTGGTGTGGGGGGTGAAAACTCGGTAGTTCCACGCTTTGTAAAGCAGCCCAGAGTTCAGGTGTAGGATTAGCCATGGTTGGAACACAGCAGTTTCCCCCCAGCCTAGCCGTTCAGCCAGGGAAGGGACTGACGGGACAGGGCACGGTGTCCTTGGCCGTAACTTGTCCCCTCCCACTCCCCAGCGCTACCTGAACTCTGAGGCCGAGGACCACCATCGCCTTTTCGACCTCATCGAGAGCATGCTGGAGTACGAGCCGTCCAAGCGCATCACCCTGGCCGAAGCCCTCAAGCATCCCTTCTTCGATATGCTGGAGATGGAGCCGAGCACAAAAATGTGGGACTCTAGCCGGGACATCAGCCGGTGACGCCACAGGTGCCCGCCTGCCCTCAGATTTTAGCCCCCGTGGAGGCCTGTGTGATTTCAGACACTTGGTGCTTTTTTTTCTTAATATATATACATGAGAACTCCTCCCTGGACACATTTGTAAAGCTGTTAATATGTGAGATACTGTAAATAACCCATATTCTATATCGGCCTCTGAGCACCGCAGGCCCGACCTCCTGCTGTTGCTGCTGCCGTTACCGTGAGACGAGGGGGCCTGTATGTCCATATTGTAAATACCTTTGTTCACATGTTGCTTTGTCTCCTGTTCTCTTCCCCTTGGTGTAAATACTCCAGGACTCGCAGCTCTTCTGTAGCTCATCTGTTTCCTTGTAAGTTATGAAACTGGTGGGACTGCATGGGAATTATTTTTTGGATCAATGTCATAGCCCATCCCCACACCAGAGTTTTATAAGAATTTTGTACAGTCTTTGTGGAAAAATAAATATGAAGTGAAAATAAACTACCCGGTCTGGGTTTGGACCAGCAGCAGCTCCTCTTGGGGCTGTTCCATGGGTGGGTTGTGGTCCTGAGGGGCAGGGGCTGTGCAGAGCGAAGGAACACGCATCCTTTTTGGGGAAAAACGGCTACTTTGTGATATTGAAGGAAACTCCAGTGTTGAAACCATCGTCTGGGGTGGGTGGCAGCAAAACACAGACTCCTCTGTGATCAGTATTGAGGTGGGATAGAGAAAAAGGAGGACAGCGGGTATTCAAGATACATGTTGCAAATCCAAGTGGAAAAGATGCAAAGGAGCAAATCCAAGTCCTTATTTAGTACAAGAGAAACATACCCCCGTCTGTCTGTGCCTTTTGGCTCTCACCCGTTCTGCAGCAAGGCTTGGGATTTGTGTGGGGGTCACTGGGGACGTTTCAGGCCTGATGGCAGCTCCGTGGAGCCGTTTTGTCAGCATGTCTGGAAGAGTCTCGCCGGGGTGGTGTCTAACAGAGCAGACTTTGCTGGGGCACCATCTGTGTGTGGCAGACGCTGTCCTGGCTCTGGCAGACTGGCAGCACGCAGAGGGGTAAAGGAAAAGTCTTCATGAGCTTATGATCCTGATTTAGAGTTTTCTCCGGCAGTATTGCTTGGCCAGGGAATGAGAGCAGGTGAAGAACGAGTCCTGCTGGGTGCGTAGCCACCTCCTGGGTGAGTCTGGGCAAGAATTAGACTGAACAAAGACCTGCAGTCTGTCTCAGGCTTAAAAAAATAACCCACACTGGTATCCAAAACCTGAATCCACAGCTTTTACCTTCCCAGTGGAGAGGACAGCTCGAGGCGCCAGCTGTCTGGGTTGAAGTGGGAGCTCAGGGATTTGTGTGTAAGTTTGTAAGTCTGTGTTCAGAGGCTGAAGAATATTTTTAGCGCTGAGAGCTGCGATGGGAACTAGATGCGAGTACAGAGAGACGTGGAATCCCTGGTTGGGAGGGGGTGTCGGGATACGGCCCACGTGCAGCTGGTAGCTCATGGAACTGGAGATGCCTATAAATAACTGGTCCAGGAGACAAATACATTAAATTCCTCAAGCTGCTCCTCGTGCCTTGAATTCTTCCCCTGGGGCTGTTTTGCTTCCATGGGGTCGGGTGTAAGGCGGTTCGGGTGGGCTCAGTGAAACAGCTGCTCTGCCACACCCCTACCAGCCCTGAGGGTGAAGCCATTTACGCTCAGGGACAGGAGAGACCCATCTGCAGAGGAGACTCCACAACCTCCCTGGGCAGCCTGGGCCAGGCTCTGCCACCCTCAGTGCCAACAACTTTCTTCTCCTATTCAAGCGCAACCTCCTGTGTTCCAGTTTGCACCCATTGCCCCTTGTCCTATCGTTATTGTCAGCGAGAAGAGCCTGGCTCCATCCTCCTGACACTGCCCCTTTCCATATTGATCCCAGCAATGAGGTCACCCCTCAGTCTCCTCTTCTCCCAGCTCCAGAGCCCCAGCTCCCTCAGCCTTTCCTGGGCAGGGAGATGCTCCCCTCCCTTCAGCATCTTGGTGGCTGCGCTGGGCTCTCTGCAGCAGTTCCCTGTCCTTCTGGAACTGAGGGGCCCACAACTGCACACAACATTCCAGATGCGGCCTCACCAGGGCAGAGTAGAGGGGCAGGAGAACCTCTCTGACCTACTGACCACCCCGTTTCTAATCCCCCCAGGCCGTTACCGTTCCCGTAGGCCCCGCGTTCCCGTAGGCCGCGCCGTTGCCATGGGAACGCGCTCCCGGCGGGCACTGCGCGCAGGGAGGGGGGAGCGAGGCAGCGCGCCGGCACGTGATTCCGGGCCATGTGGCCGCATCACGTGCTCGACTCCGCCCAGCTCCGCGCATGCGCGGAGACTCCCTGCAGTGGCGCGCCGGGCGGTGCCGGTGACGTCACGGCGCAGCGGCCAATCGGCGGCGCGGGGGGGCGGAGCCGGCGGTGGCGCTGAGGCGGCGGTGGCCGCGGTTCGGTTCCCGCTCCCGGTTCGGTTCCCGCTCCCGCCATGGCCCAGCGCGGCGGTCCCGCGGTGCTCCCGGACAACCCCTTTCAGGTACAGCCCGGCCGCGGCGGGAGGGAACGGCGGCGACGGGCACATCCCCGGCCTCACACCCCGTGTCTCTTGCAGGACCCCGCGGCACTGCAGCCCCGGCCCGGTCCCGCGGCGCTGGACTCCTACAACCCGTTCGAGAGCGGCGCGGTGAGCGGGGCGGGACGGGGCCGCTTTCCGCCGGCCTTCGCACTCCACCTTCCCCCTCACCGGCCCTTTTCTTCTTCCTGCAGCCGCCGCCGTCCTACCAGGCGCCATCGGCGGCCCCACCGCCCCTTCCCCCGGCCGGGGTGTCCCCGCCGCAAGCGGCCGCGCAGCCCCCGCGGAGAACCAGCCCCACGGAGCCCCGCAACTACGGCTCCTATGGCACGCAGGTACCGGGGACAGAATGGGAGCCCCGCTGAAGAGAAGCTGCTAAATTAACGTACACTGTGATTAAGATACAAAGGACGTACCCATCGTTAACCAGTTAACATGATCGGTGCTTTCTGACCACCTGCAGAACGAGGGGATGTTTTTTCCAAGTTTTAGATCCTACTGCACGGCAAGAGGGAGACAGAAGATTCAGTAACACACTGTTAAGAAGCAGAGTGCTTAGCTTATGTTTAGCTAATAATTAATAGCTGTAAGTAAGAAATAATTATAACCAACTTTATCAATTATTTCTTAGTATAGATGTATTGTATGTCAAAATTTTCAAAAATTGTAATGCACATGTAACAATTATGTGAATATAAGTAAGGCAAGAGCATCCAGTCTTTGAAGCACTTGTGGAGGATGATCCCCAGAGATCCCCAGCGCTGATAAAATGAAGAATGCCTCTGCTGTTAAGCTGATTTCTCCGTTTCAGCAGGGTTTTTTGTGCTCTCCCCGCAGGCCTCGGCGGCGGCCGCCACGGCCGAGCTGCTGAAGCGGCAGGAGGAGCTGAACCGCAAAGCGGAGGAGCTGGACCGGCGGGAGCGGGAGCTGCAGAACGCAGCCCTCGGCGGCTCCGCGAGTGAGTGGCCTGGGGGGCAGTGCGGGGACAGCTGCCACCTCCCCCGGGGCAACTCCAGCCTCAGCACTGCCGCTCTCTCCTTCTCACTTCCTTCTCTCCGCAGCGAGGCCGAACAACTGGCCGCCGTTGCCATCGTTCTGCCCGGTGAAGCCTTGCTTCTACCAGGACATCCCCGTGGAGATCCCCGCTGACTTCCAGAAGACGGTTTCTACCATGTATTACCTCTGGATGGGTGAGTGGAAACTTCAGGGCAGATCCTGGGAGGAGGGAGAGGAACAAGTGAGGTTGGGCTCTTCTCCCAAGTAGCGAGTGATAGGGTGAGAGGAAATGGCCTCAGATTGCCCCAGGGAAGGTTCAGATTGGATGTTAGGAAGAAAACATTCACAGAGGGGGTTTTGGGGTGTTGGAACAGGCTGCCCAGGGCAGTGGTGGAGTCACCATCCCTGGAGGAGTTGAACAGATGCCGAGATGAGGTTCTCAGGGATAGGGGGTAGTGCCAGGGGTGAGTTAACGGTTGGAATCGATGATCTTGAGGGTCTCTTCCAACCAAGATGGTTCTGTGATTCTATGATTCTAAGCGTCCTGCATGCGAGTGAAGAAGAAGGAGCCGTGATTAACTGGAGAAGTTGTGATTAACAGACGGTCTGGGGTGCTGACCCCTCGGTGCGGGGAGCGCGGGTCCCTGCTCGGGTTGCCCGACCCGTGTCCTCTCTCTCAGCCAGCACCATCGCTCTCTTCCTCAACTTCTTGTCCTCGCTGGCCTGGTTCTGCGTGGAACCCTCGTCCGGTTCTGGGTTCGGCCTCTCCATTCTCTGGGCTCTCCTCTACACGCCCTGCTCCTTTGTCTGCTGGTACAGGCCGATGTACAAAGCGTTCAGGTGCGTATCTGCTCGAGCAGCTGGGAGGGGTTGGCTGCATAGCTGGGGCTCCAAACTGGGGAGACTGGGCTGCTCAGTTGAAAAGGTCCTTGCCCCGAGTGTGGCACCGACGGTGTCCCAGCTCCTTGTGGCCTTTGGGGCTTGGGGACGCGGTGATTCGGCGCTGAGCTTCGTGTTCCTGCGTCCCTCGCTTTAGGGAAGGTTTGCGAGTCCTTTCCTGGGGCCTAACCTCACCTGTCTCTTTCTCCCAGGAGCGACAGTTCGTTCAACTTCTTTGTCTTCTTCTTCGTCTTCTTTGCCCAGAACGTGATGTACGTGCTGCAGGCAATCGGCATACCCAACTGGGGATTTAGGTGCGTGTTGTGCTCACCCTGGGGACCCCCAGCCAGCTGAGTACCCCAAAAAGGGAGGAAGCGGGTGGGGAAGAGGGGGAACCTGCAGGCAAACACCTCTTGTTTTGCAGTGGCTGGATATTGAGCCTGATAGCGCTGCGCAAGAACACAGCTGTGGCAGTGATGATGATCGTGGTGTCCTTGTCCTTCACAGCAGTGGCTGTGTTGGGCATCATTATGCTGAAAAAGGTGAGTTGGGATTGACCCTCGGGCCAGAGTACCCCTTGGGGAGGACGAGGGTGGGTTTTGGCACAGCTCTGTTCACTTGGAGGCCTTGAAGTTGACCCCGAGCTTGCCGCTCTCTCCCAGATCCACTCTCTGTACCGCCGGACGGGCGCCAGCTTCCAGAAAGCGCAGGAGGAGTTTGCTGCGGGGGTCTTCTCCAACCAGGCGGTGCGCACGGCGGCGGCCAACGCTGCCGCGGGCGCCGCCACCAACGCCTTCCGGGCACCCTAACCGGGCGGGGGACCCCGGTTTTCCATCGCACGTGGGCTCTTTCCGAGGAAGAGGAAATCCAATCTGCACTTTCATTGGATCCCCGTGTGTCTCGCATCAGCTGGCAAGAGGCTGCCTCATCCCAGCTTGGAAGTGCTGGTGCCCGAATCGTCTGCTGCTCTCACCCCCTTTCCTCGCGGGCGGAGGCTGTTCTGGTTTGTGCTGGTCCCGCTTCCCTCGGCAGACTGGGGAAGGAGTGGGATGGGAGGTGGCGGATCCCGTCATCGCCCTCCCTTCCAGCGCCAGCTGCTGGGGGCAGGCGGCTCCTCCAGATGTGTGACAGGGACCGAAACAGCTGCTCGGCTCTTACCCCACCTGGTGCCGGCACACGCGTGTCCTGGGCCGCGAAGGGGCCCCGTGTGCCCGGTCCCAGGGCGGGCAGGGTCCAGCTCTTCCTTGGAGGCTTTTTCCTGCCTTCCCCTTGCCGTGGGAGCTGCTTCTTCACCGAGAACATTGTCCCAGTCCTGCCCTGGGGTGCTGGGCTGGGAGGGAGCCCCATTCCAGTCCCTTTCCCCATCCTCTCCATCTCTCCTTGGCTGAGCTGAGCCCGCTCCAGGTGTGGGGATAAGGGGGGCACAGCTGGGAATGGCACACGGTGCACCCTGAAGCTGGGCTGGGTGCTGGGGGCGGCTCACTGGGTGCTCCTGGTAGCCCCTTAGCTCCCTCCTCACCTCCAGCCAGGGGCCAAATGGCTTGTCCCTTCATCCCCTGGGTCCAGCAACCCCTTGCAATCCCCAGCACTCCTCCCCTGCCCCTTCACCCTCTTCCCTTCTTGGGGGCCGAGCTGCTCCCTTTACGTGCCCCCGGTGTCCCCTGTCCCGTGTGCCAGTGTCCTTGGGGATCCCCGACCCTGCTCCTCCTGCGCCGGGTCTCATGAGTTCCGCTTTGCCCCATCTCCCACGCTCCGGGGTTTGTTCCCGCTGCTTCTGGGCCAGCGAGAGGGTTCGTGCCTTCATCCGTGGGTTCCAGCACCTGCAGCTGGACCTCTGTCCCCTCCCGCTGCGGGGGGTTGGCGCTGGGTGACAGCGCTGTCCCCGCTCCTGCCGTGTGTTGCTGTGCTCGCCGCCGAACCGCCTTCAGGTTTTATTTAAGGAATAAATGAAGTTTCACTCCGTGCCGCCTCGTGTCTGTGTTCCAGCCGGGAGCGGCGGGGCGGGCCCGGACTACAGCTCCCGGCGGCCCCGCTGCGGGGGCGGCCCCGGTGCGGGCGCGGCC
>VWYH01003534.1:123545-149590 GCA_013399365.1 Pampusana beccarii | reverse complement strand
AGCCCGCCCGTAGCCGCCCGCCCGGTACCGGGGGTGCTCCTGGCAGCGGGAGCCCCTGCGCCCGGTGCCGGCGGAGGATGCTCCAGGGCGGCGGCCGGACCCCCGCCCGCGGCTCCCGCCTCCCGGTGCTGCCCCGGGGGCCGGCGGTCCCGGGCGGTATGAACCCCCGGCGGGGGCCCGGTGCCCGAGGGACGGCGAGACAGGAAGAAGCCCCGGAGCCGCGTTCTGGCTCCGGCCGGGAGCTCTAGGCCGGCTCTGCCGCCAGGATGCGAAGGTACCGCTGAGGCCGGTTCCATTCCCGCGACACCCCACGGAGCTTCTGGGGGTCCCGGTCCCGCGTGGCCGTGGGCGCTGCCCCGAGCACCCGTCCCGGGGGACCGGGAAGAGCCGCTGTCAGCATCCTTCTACAAGGCGAAAGGTGGAGGCCGGCCCGTTCCTGCAGAGCATCCGTTCCTGCTTCCCCGGCACCGGCTTCGTCCTGGCGCGGTGCCGCCAGTTGCCCCGGGGCTCCGGGGCCGGTTGTCCCCGGTCGCCGCCCCGGGCAGCCATGCCGTCCCCCAGCGAGTCCAGCCGCTCGCTGACCGGCCGCGCGTCTCGCAGCCTCACCCACCTCCGCGTCCAGCGGACCTGGCTGCAGATCCTGCTGGTGCTGGGCTTCATCCAAGTGATCCTGGGCGTCCTGATCGTCACCTTCAGCCTGGTGGCGGCCACCATCACGCCCTCCACCAAGATCCGCCACTCCTGCCCGTCCTGGGCCGGCTTCTCGGTGAGTCTGGGGTAGCGCATGGAGGGGTCGGGCACCGGCCTGCTCTGCTGGGGTCTGTACAGCTCCCTGGATGCTGAATTTGTCACCGGTCCCAAGGGAGTGTGGCCCCGCTGCTCCCCCACCCTCCGCCTGTGGCTGCCGCGGTGCATTGTGGGAGAATCCCGGGGGGTTCCCCCAGGGTGACTCTGTGAGTGATGGAGACCCCCGGGCGCGGTGCAGGATGCTCTCGGGGGGGGTGCTTGGGGGTGACGTGCTTCTGGTCACACCCCGAGCAGGTTTGTGCAGGGAGGGGTGCATGGGCCCTGCAGTGGCGGCGAGGGGGACAGGATGCTCTGCCTGTGGTGTTCGTGGGGCGAGGGCAGGACCCTGGCAGGCCCTTGGTCCCCAACGGTGACCGTGCAGCACTGCTCCTGGCCCAGAGTGCCCGCAGTCCCCAGGCTTTCCAGTGCCCTGAATCAGCAGTTTCTCCCGGCTTGTGGCACCGACGTTGTCCCCACGGCCCTGCCACTCCCAGGCCGGCTCTGGGTCTGCGGGGCTCGGGGGGCTCTGCCCAAGGGTGGGGGCTGCTCTGGGCCCCTCCACCTGGCAGAGGCCCCTCCTCATCCTCACCCCCGGGCTTGTGCATCCGCAGCTGGCGCTGTCTGGGCTTGTCGGCATCGTCTCCTGGAAGCGGCCGCTCACACTGGTGGTAGGTGGTGGAGGGGGGGGACAGGCTGGGGAGGGTAGCGTGGAGGGGCCAAGAGGCTGCACGTGCCCCCCCGGCTCCCCGCTCGGCTGGCAGCCCCTCTGCTCCCCGCCGCAGGTCACCTTCTTCACGCTGCTGTCGGTGCTGGGCGTCATGCTGAGCCTCGCCGGGTCCATCCTGTCCTGCCAGAACGCGCAGCTGGTGACGTCCCTGGAGGCCTGCGAGAGGGTGAGGCCGGCGGGGGGGCTGCCACAGAGCCCCCGCACGCCCGGGCGGCTTGTCCCAGGCTGCGGAGCTCCGGGGACACGGGGAGCTGCGGAGCAGGGGACGCAGCGGTGGCTCCTGGGGAAGGGCTGAGCGTCCAGGTGTCCCTCACGGCGTTCCTTGTCCCCAGGAAAGGGACTTGTGTGTCTGCTGCCAGGCCCGCTCGGAGCCCCCGCCCGCCTCCTGCAGCCGGCACAGCGAGATGCTCACCATGTACCCCAACCCCGACTGCCGCAGCATCCGCGTGGCGCTCAAGGTGGGGGACCCGGGGGTGCCCGGGAGCGGCAACGCGCCCCGCCGGGCCCTGCGGTGGCTGCGGCTCACCCCGCTCCTCCCCAGGACCTGCTCTTCAGCGTCTGCGGCTTGACCGTCTTCTCCACCATCATCTGCACGCTCTCCGCCGTCGTGTGCTGCATCCAGATCTTCTCCCTCGACATCGTCCATGTGGTGAGTCCCAGCCCTGGCCCTGCAGTGGACGGGACTGGGGTGGCCCCGGGGTGCCAGAGAAGGACCTGGCCCCAAACTGCGTCTGGATAACGGCCCAGGACACGCGTCCCTTGCTGGATTTCTGTGCGGGGGGTCCCAGCTCTCCCTCTTCTCCCTGCAGCTGGTCCCCCAGCGCTCGAGCTCCGTGACGCTGGAATGCACGTCCCCCCCCGACACCTTTCTGCAGAGCATGATGGACTTCGAGGAATTCGTGCCCCCGGTGCCGCCACCCCCCTATTACCCACCTGAGTACACCTGCAGCTCCGAGACCGACGCACAGAGGTACCGGGCTGGGGTGGGATTGGGGGGGTCCATTTGTCCCCAGGTAGTTCGTCCCACCTGACGTGGCTTTTCTGCTCCTGCCTGCACAGTATCACCTACAACGGCTCCATGGACAGCCCCGTGCCGCTCTACCCCACCGACTTCCCCCCATCCTATGAGACAGTGATGGGGCTGCGGGGGGACAGCCAGGTGGGGTACGGGGGGTGCAGGGAGGACCAGGCTCCTGCTCTGCGCGCCCTGACCGCGCCGTCCCGCAGGCCACGCTGTTCGACTCGCAGCTGACGGACGGCTCGCACGCCTGCACCTGCGACCGTGTCCCCTCCATCGTGCTCAGCGGAGAAGGTGAGCGTGCCCCGGTGACACCGCGGGACGGGACGGGGACTGGCGGGGACACCAGCCCTCCCCTTCGCCCCCACCCGCTCTGCTCCTTTTGCAGTGTCCATGGACAGCGGGTCCCTCATCATGTCCGAGATCATGGACATCCCCGGGGACAGCAGCCCGTCGGAGGACTCGTGCCTCCTGGAGCTGCAGGGTTCCATGCGCTCCGTCGACTACGTCCTTTTCCGCTCCATCCAGCGCAGCCGCGCCGATTACTGCCTGAGCGTGGACTGCGTGCAGTGCAGCCACCACGCGCGCAGCCCCACGCTGGGCTTGCAGGGGCCCTTTGAGGAGCCCCCCCAGCCCCGGGTGCGCGGGGAACGCTCCTACTCCTGCTCCACGGAGGAGCCCACGCGTGACGGCGTCTTGGTGGGGGGAGCCGTCACCCACAGCTGCAACCGCCTGGAGGGGCTGGCGCGCTGCGTCGGGCCCTGCTTCCCCGAGGTGCGGCTCAAGGAGAAGGGCTCTTGTCAGGGCCGCGGTGGCGGCCGCTCCGCAGGGCCCGGCGCCGGGCGCCTCGCTCACCCGCGGCGGAACAGCGAGACCTCCTGCCCTTCGTCGCCGGGGCTGAGCCAGCACCCGCTCGTGAGGTCGCACAGCGACCCTGGTGTCCTGATGGGCGGCCGTGCTGGTAGGTGACGCCGTGGCCTGCGCGCGCCGCGGGGTTTCGGCTGCGTTTGTGTGCTGGGGGGGCTGTTGGAGCCTGAGCACCCTCTTTCTGCCCCCAGCAGATTTCAGGGAAGTACTTTATACCAAAGCACTGGAGGACACCATGTCCAACTCCTCTGCGGATACAGGTCAGGGCATGGATATACTGGGATATACTGGGAGTTGGGGAGGGGCCCCTGCAGCTCTTTGGGGATCAGGCTCACCCCGCTGGGGTGATGGAAATGTGCGTAGGTACCGTTGCCTATTGGGAAGGGGGGACAGCGAGAGCCCGGTGGGTTTTGGGGAGCGGTCCCATGGCGCATGGTGTCCCGGCGCTGAGCAGCGCTGTGCCCGCAGGGCTGTGCTCCGCGGCCTGCCTGCTCCGCCACCCGCACTGTGACTCCCCCCTGCTGCTCCGGGCCGGCTCGCTGGGGAAGAACAAACCACTGCCCTCCAAGAAGGTGACGCAGCAGCTCTCGCAGACAACGACTCGCTCCCTGGGGGACCTCAAGGTCTGCCGGGGTACCCGCGGGCTGGTCGCCAGGTTCCTGCAGAGGCCCAAGCGCAGCCGAGCACCCAGCGTGGAGCTGCCCGGCCACAGCGCCCAGGGCCACAAGCAGGTGAGCTCCGGCAGCCGCGGTGCTCCAGGGCACAGGGCCAGCTCCTCTTACCCAGGGAGCCCCATCCACACCTCTCCGCTCCCCACTAGAACGTTTACACTGGCCCTTCTGGGGTCCCCGTTCCCCTGCCGTGCACCCCTCGGTGCATGGGGCTGCAGGCAGAGCCTTTTTCCCGCGGCACTGTTGTCACCCAGCCCTTCTTGGCGTGCCAGTCCTTTCCCCTTGGCCCCAGCGGGAAAACCACGCGTGTCACAACAGCTTTGGCTTTGTCCCTGAGTCACCGCAGCCCCGAGGCAGCTACTGGGAATTCCCATCCTCATCTTACGGGACACCTCAACCTTGTGAGGCCCTGACGGGAGCGATCCCGTCCTTAATGACACCGTCCGCATGTGACACACGCCTCTGCCATCCCTGCTGCCCCGTCCCGCTGGGTGCCACGGGCTGGGCTCCTGCCCGTGCCGCTGCAGCCCGTCCCCACGGGGTTGCAGGTTCCCTGGAGCGCCTGGCCGGGCGCGGAGCGGCCCCAGGAAGGCATCCACCTGCAGAGCTGCGGGGACCTGAGCTCCACCTCGTCCCTGCGCCGGCTCCTGTCCGCCCGCCGGCTGGAGCGCGGCCGCCTGCGGAGCCTCAGCGGGACCTGCAAGGAGAGCGTCCTGTGACCGCGCACCTCCGCGGGGACCCCCTGCTCTGGGCCAGGGCCCTCGGACTTGCTCGGACGTTGATTCGCGGCAGGGCTGGGTCCTGCGCCAGCGCCCTGGGGGCTCGGCGGGGTCCCTTCCCCAGGGCGAGGGGCTGGTCCCCTGGGGTGGCCGCTGGGGGCCGAGGCGGCCGTGCCTGTCCCCTGCCCTGCCCCCTGCCCTGTCCCCTGCCAGCCGTGCCTCTACTCTGGGATAGCCATGCCTGTCCCCTGCTCTGTCCCCTCCGCTGGCCGTGCCTGTCCCCTGGGATGGCGGTGCCTGTCCCACACCCTGGCTGTGCCTGTCCCCTGCCTTGTCCCCTTGTGCCAGCCGTGCCTGTCCCTCACGCCAGCTGTGCCTGTCCCCTGTGCCAGCTGTGCCTGTCCCCTGCCCTGTCCCCAGTGCCAGCTGTGCGTGTCCCCAGTGCCAGCTGTGCGTGTTCCCCGTTCCAGCTGTGCGTGTCCCTGCCCCGTCCCCACGCTGGCCGTGCCCGCCCCGGGGTCCCCAGGCGCGTTGCGGGGCCGGTCCCGCGGCGCTCGCAGCCCCTCGCTAGAGACCGAATAAAACGTGGTCGCGTCCCCCGCTCCCTCCCGGGACCGTGTGGCCGGTGGCACCGGGGACGGGCGGGACCGGGCGGGTCAGCTGAGCGGGCACGTGACCGGGGGCGGGGCACCGGCCGCGCGTGTTCCCGGTGGCGGCTGCGCAGGCGTGGGGGGGCGGGTCCCGGTGAGTGGCCGTGGGGGTCACGGTGTTGCTCAACCGGGCTGGTGCCTGGTACCCGGTGCCCGGTGGGGTTTCCCGGTGCCGGAGTGAACGACCCCGCCGCCCGTGCGGCTCCGCGGCCCCGCGGCCCCGCGGCCCCGTTACCGTCGCGGAGATAGAAGCAGCGCCCGCTGTCTTGTCCAACCGGGGCCCGGCACCGCTCCTGCACCGGTGCCCCGGGCGTGGGCGGAACGGGAAGCCCGAGTGGCCTTAAAGGCGAGGCCGGCAGCGAGCCCGGGGCTGTCGGTGCGGCCGGGACCGCTCGGGGTGACGTCGAAACGGGCGGGTTGGACGGTGCTGCCGCTTCTCCCGGGGGACACGGAGGGGCCATGGGGGCCGCCGGTGCCCTGGGCTGGCTACTGCTGCTGGCGGCAGTGCCACGGAACGCAGGTGAGCACGGGGACATCGCGGGGGTGGCGATGGGACAGCGTGACCGGGGCACCCCGGGATGGGGCAGGAGCTGGGGTGCCCGGGGCGGTGATGGGGTGCGGAGCGTGGGGGCAGCGGCAGGGCAGCCCTGGCAGGGACACATCCCAGAGCAGCAGCCGCCCCCCACCCTGCCCGTGCCCCCCTAGACACCCGGCCCTGCAGCCCCAAATACTTCGGGCGCGATGCCATGGTGTGCGTCTGCAACGCCACGTACTGCGACACGCTGGACCCCGTGGTGCTGCCGGCCCCGGGCTCCTACGTCAAGTACGAGAGCAGCAAGGCCGGGAAGCGGCTGGAGCGCAGCCAGGGGAGCTTCCAGTGCAACACCGAGAGCCCAGGTACCCGCTGTGGGCGGTGGGGGCCACCGCGGGACCCCCTGCCCCCCACCCGCCCTCACGCCGCCTTCCCTCCCTGCAGATCTCATCCTGACCGTGGACGTGATGCAGCGGTACCAGAAGGTGAAGGGTTTCGGTGGCTCCATCACCGACGCAGCTGCCATCAACATCCTTTCCCTGCCAGACACAGCCCAGGATCTCCTGCTCCGCTCGTACTTCTCTGAGGAAGGTGAGAACGTCGGGGCAAGCGGGGAGGGCTGGGGATGGGGCATCCTGCAGGCCACTGCCTGGCCACCAGTGGGACTTGGAGGCCGCTCGTCCCACTGTCCCCCTCTGTCTGTCCCACCGCGCTGTGCCCGCAGGCCTGGAGTACAACCTCATCCGCATCCCCATGGCCAGCTGCGACTTCTCCCTCCACGCCTACACCTACGACGAAGTTCCCTTTGACTACGAGCTCGCCCACTTCAGCCTGCGAGACGAGGACACCAAGATGAAGGCAAGCGGTAGGAGGGTGGGGTTTTTGGGGAGGCACAGGGGCTGAGCTCAGGGGATCCCCTCCTGCAGATCCCCCTCCTCCACCGAGCCTTGGCCATGAGCAAGCAGCCGCTGTCGCTGTACGCGAGTCCCTGGACCTCCCCGACCTGGATGAAGACCAGCGAGTCCTTCGTGGGGAAGGGCACGCTGAAGGGACAGGCAGGGGACAAGTACCACAAGACCTGGGCCAACTACTTTGTCCGGTAAGAAGCTCCTGGTGCTTGGGGGAGATGCTTCTCGGTGGTGGAACTGGGGAGACCCCCCCGGCCCACTGCTCTCCCCTTGCACCCCAGGTTCCTGGACGAATACGCCAAGCACAACCTGACCTTCTGGGCGGTGACGGCGGAGAACGAGCCCACGGCCGGGCTGATCAACAACTACCCCTTCCAGTGCCTGGGATTCACGGCCGAGCAGCAGCGCGACTTCATTGCACGGGACCTGGGCCCCGCGCTGGCCAACAGCTCCCACCGCGACATCCGCCTCATCATCCTGGACGACAACCGGATCCACCTCCCGCACTGGGCCAAAGTGGTGAGCGCGTCGTATCGCTCCGTCCCGCGGCGCGGAGCCTGTGGCCGCGGCTCTCTGTCCTGCGGGAGCCAGCGGTTGCTGACTCCTCTCCCTGCCAGGTCCTGGAGGATGAGGAAGCAGCTCGCTACGTCCACGGCATCGGCATCCACTGGTACCTGGACTTCATCGGTCCCATCCAGGACACGGTGGTGCCCACGCACGAGCTGTTCCCCGACTACTTCATCCTGGCCACCGAGGCGTGCATCGGCGCCCATTTCTGGGAGAGGGATGTCATCCTGGGCTCCTGGGAGCGGGGCAACCAGTACAGCCACAGCATCCTGATGGTGAGGCCGCCGCGCCGCCCCGCGGGTCCCAGAGCGGGGTGCTGGTGCGTTCCCCCTTCCGTCAGCACCCCGCTCCTTGGGCAGACGTCTGGGGTGTCCCATTACAGAACCTCAACAACTACGTGACGGGCTGGACCGACTGGAACCTGGCCCTGGACCTGGAGGGGGGACCCAACTGGGTCAAGAACTACGTGGACAGCCCCGTCATCGTGGACAGCAGCGAAGGCGTCTTCTACAAGCAGCCCATGTTCTACCACATGGGGCACTTCAGGTGGGTCAGGGCCACCCCCTGGCACCAGCGCCAGCTCCGTGGTTGCGAGAGCAGCTTTTCAGGAGGGGAGCAGCACAGGTGTGTTGGGAGGAGCGCTCGGCCGGGGTCTGACTCGCTTCTTGTGCCCGTGCAGTAAGTTCATCCCCGAGGGCTCCCAGCGCGTGGGGCTCGTCGCCTCCAAAGAGTCCAAGAAGACAGAGCTGGAATACACAGCTTTCCAGCGCCCCGATGGTGCCGTGGTGGTGGTGGTTCTGAACCGGTGAGTGCGGGACCCCGTCCTGCCAGCCGTGTGTGGTTCATCCCTGCGCACCCCGCAGCGCTGACCCCGCTGCTCCTCTCCCTCCAGGTCCCCGCAGAACGTCACCTTCGGCTTGGCCGACACCCTCGGCCTCATCGCAGCCATGGCGCCGGCCAACTCCATCCAAACCTACCTGTGGCGGCGGCGGTGACGGGGCTGGGGTGCCCGTGGCCGGCCAGGGACCCGATCCAGAGCAGCCCGGTGCTGCCCGGGGGCCGGGAGCAGGTGGCTCCCCGCCGTCCGTACCGCGGCGAAGCTGCAAGTCCAGGCGAGCCGGAGGAGCGAGCCGAGCTGGGCAGCACCGTGTGTGTGTGCAGAAGAGTGGGGGGCACTGGTGCCCCTCGGGGTGGAGATCCCACAGGCTGTGGACGCTGTTTTTACCGCTGCTCTGACATTAAATGCTGATGCTGCCTCGATGTCTGTGGCTGGAAGAGGAAGGGCTGGGTCCCTCCCGTGCTCCCGGGTGCTGTGGTTTGGTGCCGCCTGGGCATGGAGCCTGTGGGTTTTACCCCGCAAGCTCTGGGTCCTGGAGCAGGATTTGGGGCGGAGTGCTTGGTGGAAGGCGCTGGGCAGGGTTTGCGGCCAAGCTTCAGCTTTCTGCGCTTTTCCTGCTCTGTTGGAGCCGCTCGCAGCCCGATGCTGGGCTGGGGGAGCGATGGGTTGAATCACCCAGGGTGCTGGGTGCTCCTTGGGTTTAGGGCTTGGAGGTACAACCAGCTCAATGAGCATCTCGGCAGGGTGTGAGCCAGCTCAGGATGGGGTCAGGGCGTCTGCAAGCTTCTCTTTGGGCTCTGCAGGGACAGCGGTGCCAGGCTGCACTGTCCCCTGCCATGGGGTGCGCTGTCCCCACCCGGGCATGGGGTAGAGCAGCCCCCAATGCCACGAGGAGGCTCAGGGTGCACTGGGGGCTCAGCACCCACCACGGAGCCGGGGCAGCTTGAGCAAGCAGGCGCGGGGCCAGGAGTGGGTGCCGGGTCCGGGCACACCCCGAAACGGGGAAGGCGGCTGGGAAAGGGCGTGCGGAGCGGAGGAGGAGGAGGAGGAGGGCAGGGAGGGCAGGGTTGCAGGCAGGGTGAGGACAGGACCGCTGGGGTGATCGGGGTCAGGGCTGACAGCCGCGGTGCTGCGTGGGCCGGCGCTGCTGCGACGGCGGGCGAGGGGGTGCCAGGGTCACCCGGGGGAGCTGGCACGGCCCTGTGCCAGGACACAGGAGCCCTGGGACCCCCCGGCACCGCGCGGTACCCAAGTCCTGGGGGGCACCAGCATCCTGCTCCTTCCCCGAGGCTGNATCCAGATACTGAACCATCCCACGACACATAACTTTGTCCCCGTGCTCTGCTCGGAAGGACCGAACGAGTTAAAAGGAGAAGGAGCGAATCCTCCAACGTCGTTAGACTCGGCTCATTAATTCTTGTGCGTGTACCGGCTGGTGGGACTGAGAGGATGGGACCCCCAGCATCTGGAACCAGTGCCCACCAGCAAGGGCTGGGAGCACCGTGGAGCCCGAGCCGCCGCCATGCTGCACCGTGGCTCCCGTTTCGGCACCGATGTTTTTGGAGCCGCCATCCCCATAAAGCCAACTCACCCCCAGCTCCGCGTTCCCAGGGTCCCCGTCCCCACTAAGGGACAAAATTCACGCCCCCAGCTCCTCCGCCTGCTGCAAACCCCGCGAGAAAACCCCGGTGCTGGGAGTGGTGATGAGAAGCGGCTTGGGGAGGATTTATTTGGTGGGGTTTCCTGTCACCTCCCGTGCCACCCGCTCCGCACCGAGGTGTGGCTGTTCCCCTGGGTCTCACTTTTCCTGTTCGTCAGGAAGCTTTTATCTCCTATCAGCTTCTGGTGATAGGGATGAGCTCCAGCAGCCCCCGCAGTGTTTTTGCTCTGGGGAGCTGTGGCGGCTCCCAGGTTGCGGTTGGGTGGGGAAGAGGCAGCGCCAGACCCCAAAATGGGGTGGAAAAGGGTTTCTGGGGCATCCTGGGTGGTTGGCAGAGGGTCAGGAGACAGCTGATTGCTGCGGTCAGCCGGGATTGACCTATTAATGACTCCTCAAAATTAGGGCTTATTAGCCTGGGTGTAGCACCCGGCTGACACATTTGTCACAGCTGGAGGTGGCAGAGCCAGGGGGACAAGAGCTTCGTTCCAGCCTTGCCTGTTTGCACTGTGAGTTGTCATCGGGGGGTGCCCGGCCCTGTCTTGTCCCCTCCCCGGTGGCAGCCGGCGTGGGTGCCCGTGGGTGGCAGGCAGGGGTGTGGGGCCGTGGCAGGGCAGCGCTGCAGGGTAGGAAGAACTGGGATGAATCGAATTGCCCCACAGCTGCATCTGATGTGTCAGAAATTGAGAAAATTAGTCGTGGAGCCTGGGGAGAGAGAGGTAATGGAGCTGGTCAACCCTGCGGAGGGAAACTCTGAGCTCCGGTGTTCGATGCTCTCGGACTTTTTGGATGGGACGGTTGGGCTTGGAGGAGCAGGGAGTGCTCCCGGAGCAGAACTGGGGGGTCGGGGCAGCGGGTTCCCCTCCGTGGGTCTGGTTGCCGTCGCTGGGGGCACCTGGGGACTCACCCCCCGCTGCCACCTTTGTGGTGGGTGCTGGGGTGGGTGATGCTGAAGGCTCAGGCGCGGCAGCACGGCCACGTTTGCCACCCTCGCCTGGGGGTCCTGGACCCTCCCCACGCTGGGTGTGCCGGCCACAGCAGCTCTTGTGGGGGAAAACAGGGGGGCTGGGGTGATGGGTTAATCACCCAAGGTGCTGCTAGAGCTCGTTAGCAGGATGCCCCATGGTGCCCACAAGCTCTGCTGTGCTCTGGGGATTCATCCGGCCCCAGCCTGATGGAGGAATGAAATCAGCTCTTCCTTCATGGCGCTGCGGTCGGTTTTTGGAGGTGCCCCGTGCTGCATCTCCCTGTGTTGCTGAGGATTTTTGTGTAGCCAGCATGACCTCCCCATCGCTCCTTTCTGGCGGCTGATGCCCTCGCATGGTAGCGGGTGGCGAGGAGGGACCCGGGGTTCCGTGGTGAGGGGACACACGGTGCTCTGGGTCCGAAACCAGCGGTAGGTTGTGGATGGAAGAGGCGTGAGGAGGAGCCGTGGGGGCAGGTCTGAAAGCAGCACCCCGACAAGACGAGGTGGGGAGGCTGGAGCTGCCCGAGGAAGAGGAGGAGGAGGAAGGCTGGTGGCAGCCCAGCTCGGGGAGCAGGCAGAGGCGGGTGGGCTGTGGCCTCCTGGGAGGGATGGACCCACCTCACCCTCTCGCAAGGTGGGGGTCCTTGGGGGTGGGGGGCAGGATGGGGCGTGTGGCAGGAGCTCCCCAGCAGCAGGAGGAGGAGCAGGGGAAGAGGAGACGGTGCTGATCCGGCCGGGGAGCACAGCCTGCCCCGCCAGCCCCTCCTGCACCCCTATCTGCGTTGGCTGGGGGTGCCCCGCTCACACGCTCTGCTCCCCAGGAGCCACCGGAGCCGGGGGGGACACGGAGGGGCCATGGGGGCCACCGGTGCCCTGGGCTGGCTGCTGCTGCTGCTGCCGCCCCTTGCCGCAGGTGAGCACGGGGACATCGCGGGGGTGGCGATGGGACAGCGTGACCGGGGCACCCCGGGATGGGGCAGGAGCTGGGGTGCCCGGGGTGGTGATGGGGTGCGGAGCGTGGGGGCAGCGGCAGGGCAGCCCTGGCAGGGACACATCCCAGAGCAGCAGCCGCCCCCCACCCACCCGTGCCCCCCCAGACACCCGGCCCTGCAGCCCCAAATACTTCAGGCGCAATGCCATGGTGTGCGCCTGCAATGCCACGTACTGCGACATGCTGGGCCCCGTGGTGCTGCCGGCCCCGAGCTTCTACGTCAAGTACGAGAGCAGCGAGGCCGGGAAGCGGCTGGAGCGCAGCCTGGGGAGCTTCCAGCGCAGCCAGGGGAGCTTCCAGCGCAGCCAGGGGAGCTTCCAGCGCAACGCCGAGACCCCAGGTACCCGCTGTGGGCGATGGGGGCCACCGCGGGACCCCCAGGCACCGTGGGCTGAGCCGGGGTCTCTCTCGCAGGGATGCTGCTGATGCTCAACGTCTCCGTGTTGTACCAGAGTGTAAAGGGTTTCGGTGGGTCCCTTTCTGATGCCGCTGCCCTGAACATCCTGGGGTTGTCCCAGCCAACCCAGGACAACCTGCTCTCCTCCTACTTCTCCGAGTGGGGTGAGTGACGAGGGCTGCCCGCGGGGTCCCGGGAAGCAGCTGCACCCACCCCTGCTGCAGGGTCACCCGGGTGCCTGCTCCTGATGCTTTCGCTGCTCCGCAGGGATCGAGTACAACCTCGTCCGGCTCCCCATGGCTTGCAGCGACTTCTCCGTGCGCCCCTACAGCTACGACGACGTCCCCTACGACTACGAGCTGAAGAACTTCAGCCTGGCGGATGAGGACGTGAAGATGAAGGTGGGGAAGCCGCCGGTCCCTGTCACCTCTCTTGCTGGAGCTCCCGCACGTGCCAGGACCCCCGTGACCAGGCGCTGCCGAACCCCGTGCGGGGCGGGAGGGTGCGTGGGGACAGCCCGTGGGAGCCCGCACCTCCTCTGGGATATGTCCCAGCACATCCCAGTTGGCACTGGTAGGATGCAGAGCTGGGGACGTGTGCCATGGGTTGGTGCTCACAGGCGGTCCCTTGAGTGCTCTCCCTTCCTCCCGCCCTGGGCCTTGTGGTTTTGGGGGAGCTGAGATGGACCCTCTCCCCCCTTCTGCAGATCCCCCTCTTGCACCGAGCCTCGGCCATGAGCAGGCGGCCGCTGTCGCTGTACGCGAGTCCCTGGACCGCTCCAGCCTGGATCAGGAGCAACAGGGACGTCCGTGGGACGGGCACGCTGAGGGGACGGGCAGGGGACAAGTGCCACAAGACCTGGGCCAACTACTTCATCAAGTACTGTCCCCTGGGGCTGGGATGCTTGAGGACCGCAAGGGGCCAAGGAACAGGTTGGGGCGGGCAGGGGCGGCTGACGCTGCTCCCCGCCTTTTCTGCACCAGGTTTCTGGATGAATACGCCAAACACAACGTGACCTTCTGGGCGGTGACGGTGCAGAACGAGCCCCGCGCCAGGCTCCCCACTTTCCCCCAGTTCCCCACCACCTCTTTCACCGCCGAGCAGCAGCGGGACTTCATCACCCACGACTTGGGGCCCGCCTTGGCCCGCAGCCCCCACCGCACCCAGCTCCTCATCCTGGACGACCAGCGCGTGCACCTCCCGCAATGGGCTGAAACGGTGAAGAGCGGACCCCATTGCCCTCCCCGGCTCATCCCCCTCCCTCTGCTCCCTGTCCCACTAAACCCTTGGGTTTGCGCTGAAAATTAAGCCAGCAGCTGCTCCCAGCCCTAGATAGAGCCAGAGTTAAACCAGGCCTGCCGGAGAGGGAGCTGGGGCCGGCTAATTTGGTAGCGCCACCTCCGCGTGTGCCTGGCTGAAGCAGGGACAGGAGGTGGCATCCGTGTCCCAGATTCCCGCGGCGTGGCACCCACAGGCGCTGCTGGCGCCCCAGCTCCTTCTCCGGGCAGAGTTTCAGCTGATTCGGCTTCCCCATCGCGATGCCGAAGAGCTCTTTGTGGGAATTGACCTTCCGGCTAAAAAGAAATCAAAAGGTGCTCCTGCCTCGAGCGAGGCTGGAGCTGCCGGGGAGGGCACAGCACGTCCCCTGTCACCCCAAATCGGCAGCGCCTGGGGACAAGGCAGGGCTGTGGTGCAAGACCAGCCCTGGGGGGGATGCAAAGGGAGGACCGGTCAGAAATGGGGGTGAGGTGCCCACCAAGGGGCACAGCACCCCCTGCACCCATTGCTCTTTGCTGGAGCCATGTCGGGGTGCTGCTCATGGCTTGTTGCTTGGGGTGCTGAATGGAGGGGGATGCGGGCGTGTGGTGCCTGCGGGAGGGGACGAAGGGGGACATAAGTGGCCCTGGGGACCCCACTGGTGCGTGGGGTCTGTGTCCATCCCCGTGGGACTCGGGGCGCTGGTGTCCCCGATGCAAGGTGTCTCCTCTGCTCACCCGCAGGTCCTGGGTAACAGCACCGCTGCCGGCTATGTCGCCGGCGTGGGGGTTCACTGGTACCTGGATGACATCGTCTCAGCCACCCGCAGCCTGGGGGTCACCCACAAGCTCTTCCCCAACCATTTTCTCCTCTACACCGAGGCCTGCAACGGCTACCTCAGCCGCCAGTTCTCCGTGGCCTTGGGCTGCTGGGAGCGAGGGGAACGCTACAGCCACAGCATCCTGACGGTACAACCCCCCCAGCACTGCCCGCCCGGGTCTGGGGGCTCAGCTCAGCCCTGCTCAGCCCCTTCCCCACCTGCACAGGTCCTCAACAACTTTGTGACCGGCTGGACCGACTGGAACCTGGCCCTGGACCTGCAGGGTGGCCCCAACTGGGTCAAGAACTACGTGGACAGCCCCATCATCGTGGACAGCAGCAAGGACGTTTTCTACAAGCAGCCCATGTTCTACCACATGGGGCACTTCAGGTGGGTCAGGGCTGGCTGGGGGGGCTCAGGGGCTGTCACCAGCCTGGGGCGGGGGTCACAATCGCTCTCCTGCTCCTCTCTCTGCAGCAAATTCATCCCCGAGGGCTCCCGGCGCGTGGGGCTGCGCAGCATCCGCCAAAACCCCTCCTGCCAGCTGGAGCACGCGGCTTTCCTGCGCCCCGACGGGGCCGTCGTCCTCGTGGTCCTCAACAGGTCAGGGGGCGGCCTGGGTGGGGGGGACACTCGGCCGCAGCCCGCTCAACCCCTCTCGCTCCCCAGGTCCAGCTGTGACGTGCCGTTCAGGATCTGCGACCCCAGCGTTGGTTTCATCGAGACTGTGTCTCCAGCCAGGTCCATCCAGACCTACCTGTGGCACCAGCAGTGACACCGGGCAGGGCTGGGGACAGCACTGCGTGGTGGGGGGGTCTCTGGGGGTCAGTTGTTCCCCCCGCCCTTTCCAGCATCCTTCAATGACGGGAGCGGGTGGTGACCCAGTGCCGGGGGTACAGGAGGGATCCCCCAGCACGAGGAGCTGTGGGTGCTCATGACAATGGGGTCTCACCAAGGCTGATGTATTGGCACTTCCCATCCTCCTCCCCGCTCCCCAAAATCCTCCAGCCCCCCAAAATCTCCCGCCGCTCCGTCTCCTGGACCACGCTTCCACACGTGGCTCCACCGAAACCTTCGCATGTCTCCCGGGCGCCAAGTAAAGCTGTGACGCGCTCCCTCCGGAATGCACCGTCCCCATCAGTGTTTCCTTTACGCTCTCGGAAATTGCTCAGTTTTCCTCGGCGAAGGGCGAGGGGTGCCCCGAAGGGCTCCGGCCCCGTGGCCGGCATGTGGCCGCCTTGTTTATCGCTGCAGCTGGAGCCTCCGCCGCTCGCCAGCTCTTGATTCGTTTCAGATGTGCTGTTGGCTTCCCCTAGCCTACTCTTATTCTTTTTTTGTTTTAATTCTTTTATTTTTTTTTCTAAATCAAAACGTCCTGTTGCACCAGGGCAGACACCATAGAAAAGGCCAAGTAAACTATACCAGCGTCCCCATCCACCAAACCTCACAGACACTATTATTATTTTTTTTTTTTAAATCAAAATGTCCTGCTGCGCCAGGGTGGACACTGTAGAAAACGGAGAGTGAATTCTATCAGTGTCCCCATCCACCGAACCTCGCAAGCAAAATTACATTGGTGCCGCCTCTCCGAGCTCACATCGCTGGCCACATCCAGGCACCTCAGCCCGTGTGGCCTCCGGACAGAGTCCCCTCTGTCCCGGCCCCGGCCGACATGGGGCTCCCAGCCCGCAATTACCTGACCAGCCTGTTTGCTCTCTTTAAAAACCGGTTACAGTATTTGCTTGCTCCAGCCTTTGGGAACGTTACCAGCATCTTTGAAGTCCTGGAATGAGAAAGCCAGAGTGCTCCTTGGCAAACTCCCCTTCTGTGTGAGCTGTGGAGTTGCTGATGTCGGGGGAAAAAAAAACCTAAAAAAAAAGAGGGAAAAAAAAGAGGTTTAACAGCTGTTTTCTGGGAGTGCAGCGTGAGGGCGGCACCGGGCTCCATCTCAGCCTTGTTCGTGGGGAACATCTCCCCATCCGGCGCTTTTATCGATATTCCTGGGTAGCGCTGGGCTGCCTGCGCTTCCCAAAATACGTTAAAGCTCTGCCATGCACATCCAGAGCCCCACAGCCCCAGGTGTTCAGCGGCGTTCAGGGACACCGGTGCGGGGAAACGCTTCGGCACGGCCCCTCTGTGCTCCGCAGCCATCTGGATGCGCATCTGCCGTGGGGCCGGTGCCTCCTCTCTGTGCCGAAGTGCTGATGGGGAAAGCGAGCGATGCAGCATCCGCGGTGTTGGGGACGAGGGGCCCAGGGGAGGCTGGAGGAATTGTCCCCATTGTCCCCGCCGGCTGCAGCCTGTGCCGGTCCCCAAGTGAGGGTCACCCTCCCAAGCAGTGTCATGGGGACACCAGCACCAAGCTGGGCAGACACCACCTCTCCCGTGGTTCTAACCGCCTCCTTTCTCCTGCCAGGCAGGTGCCTGCGACTAGGAAAGCTCCCAAATTAGAAGGTGCGGAGCCCAGACTTGTTTTGCAGGTGATAAAACTGCTGCAGCCCGCTCCACCCAGCCTGCCCGCGGCGCTCAGGCGTGGGGGGCACAGCCCCACGGCGGGGGCGAGCGGGACCCTGGCGAGCAGCACCCGCAGCCCCCACTCAGCCCATCGCCCTCTCAGCGGGGTGGCAGGAATGGGGTGATGTCCCCGCCACGCTTGCAGCTTGTGGGGGTCCCCATGGCCCCGGCAGCACCTCTGCCCACACCGGCAAAGCGGTTGGCGCAGCTGCAAATGGGACACGAGTGACATGAGGAGCTGGTGGGCATCTTGCCCCCCCCGCGGCTTCCCTCTGGCCACTGGGGCGGGTTTGAGGAGAGCTTTGCAAGCGCTGCGGTGGGTGATGAAAGTTCCCATCGGAGCGAGGTTGCAAAATCATCCCCAGGCTCCTTTTCAAATGCACCGAGTCCCATGAGCCGGCACCTCCCGGACTCACCTTTCCTGCTCCACCGGCCGCTGCCGCCTCCTACCCCGCGCGGCCAGAAAGCAGGTCCTGCCGGCAGAGGCGCGGCGAGAGGGTTTTCTGGCAGCAGGTGAGTGCCCTGCGTCCGAAGCGGCTTTGTCCATCAGTGGGGACGGTCCCCAGACGGTGGGACCGTGCCGAGGCTGTGCCCGTCGCGCTGGCTGGGCATCGCGCCTGGGCAGGGATGGGTGCAGGTCGTCCCGCCTGGCCCTGGTCCCCATCCCGCACGGGAGCAGTGACTTGGCGCTGTCCCCTCCTCGCCTCCCCGGTGACAGCAGCCTGGCATCGCGGTCCCAAGGCGCGGAGGTGGCATTTCCCGGGCCCCTGCTTGAGAAGCTCCTTGAGCAGCATCACGGGAATGATGGGGAAGGGTGGGAGCACCCACAGCGAGCAGCGGAACGCGGGACCCTCTGTGGCAGAGGCTGGGCCCCCAAATTGTTCTGGCTGTCACGCTCACGGGTTTGGGGTGTGGAGCTGTTTGCGCCGGTGGCGGCTCAGGAGGCACTGGGGACGTGTGGTGGCACGGCATGGCACGGCGTGGCACAGCCACGGGATGAGCAGGGAGGGAGAGGGAGTGGGAGGGAGATGATGGGAGTGAACTGAGCTGGCGGGTACAGCCGGCGTGGGTGGCCGGGAGCGCCGGGGCGGCACACGCCCGGGGAGATGCACCCCCGGCCGGGATGCGGCCAGAAACATCCACGGGCATCGACGGGGCAGGAGGGAAGGTCAGTGCCGGGCTGGGGCTGCGGGGACCAGCCGGGGTGGCCGGGGGTGCCGGTGCTCCCCAAGGCAGGGGGTGCCAGGGCTGTCCCTGCGCTGGGTCCGTGTCCCTTTGCGGGGCTGGGACAGGGCGAGAGGAGCCGGTTGCTGACACCTGCCACCCTGTTCCCAGCCCCGGTGTTTGCCGTCGGCATCCGTCTGAGCCGTGCCGTGCCGCAGCAGAGCCGCCATGAGCCCTGGGTGTGCCGGCGTCCTGCGCTGGCTCCTGCTGGCGCAGGCAGTGGCGTGGGCAGCGGGTAAGTGCTGGTGCCACGTCCCCAAGCTGAGGTCAGCAGTTCGTGGTGACAAAACTGCACATTCGGTGACCGCGGCGGGTCGAGAGGCTGAGCCGGGTGCCTGCCACGGCCCTCCGCGCCTGCCCGGTGCCTCCTTGTGCCGCAGGTGGCCGTCCCTGCGACGCCAAGGACTTCGGTCACGGCTCGCTGGTGTGCGCCTGCAGTGCCACGTACTGCGACACGCTGGACCCCGTGGTGCTGCCGGCCCCGGGCTCCTACGTCAAGTACGAGAGCAGCAAGGCCGGGAAGCGGCTGGAGCGCAGCCAGGGGAGCTTCCAGCGCAACGCCGAGAGCCCAGGTACCCGCTGTGGGCGGCCGGGCGCCCTCCTGTGTGCCGCGGGACAGGCGCCTTCCCCGTGTGGCGGCTGCGACGCTGCTTGTCCCCTGCAGATTTCCATCTCACTCTGGACACGGCGCAGCGGTACCAGAAGGTGAAGGGCTTTGGCGGCTCCGTCACCGACTCGGCTGCCATCAACATCCAGTCCCTGTCCAAGGGTGCTCAGAACCACCTGCTCCGCTCCTATTTCTCCGAGGAAGGTGAGATGCTGCTGGGCAAAGGGTTGGTCTGTCCAGCCCCCGCTGATTGGGGTTTGGCTGCTGAGACTTGTGCTGATGGGCTGGGAGGCTGCTGGAAGACGGGGGGACCCGCACGGATGCCCATGACCACCTGTCCTGTCCCCAGGCATCGAGTACAACCTCGTGCGCGTCCCCATGGCCAGCACCGACTTCTCTGTCCGCCTTTACACCTACGCTGACGCCGTGGGCGACTTCGAGCTGAAGCATTTTAATCTGACGGAGGAGGACACACGGATGAAGGTGAGCACAAGGGGATGGGATGGGATGGGGTGGGATGGGGTGGGATGGGGAAGCATCTTCCCAATGATGGGGAGGGAGAGGACTTGTCCTGTGCTGCCAACACTGGGGCAGACCTGCTGAGCTCTCTGGCACCCTGGTTGTCCCCAGATCCCCATCCTCCTGGCAGCCCAGGCGGTGGCCAAGCGGCCACTGTCACTCTACGCCAGCCCCTGGACATCCCCGGTGTGGATGAAGACGAACGGCGCCATGACAGGGAGGGGGACGCTGAAGGGCAGCCCTGGGGACAAATACCACCAGGCTTGGGCCAAGTATTTCATCCGGTGAGGGGCTGTGGGAGCGCGGTGGGCGCCGGGGTCGCCGTGCCCGGGGCTGGTGCGACGGGGCCGTTCACCACATCGCCCCCGTGTGCAGGTTCCTGGATGAATACGCCAAGTATAACCTGACCTTCTGGGCGGTGACGGCGGGGAACGAGCCCACGGCCGGCGAGATCGTCTTCTACCCCTTCCAGTGCCTGGGCTTCTCCCCCGAGCACCAGCGGGACTTCATCGCGCGCGACCTGGGCCCCGCGTTGGCCAACAGCTCCCACCGGCACGTCCGGCTCATCATCCTGGACGACCAGAGGGTGATGCTGCCTTACTGGGCCCAGGTGGTGAGTCCCCACAGGAGATTTCCCACCCTCACGGAAGATTCTCAGCTCTACAGCGGGTGTCCCAGCACTGGTGACTCCTTTCTCTTATCAGGTGCTCAAAGACCCCGTGGCCGCCAGCTACATCAGCGGGATCGGCATCCACTGGTACCTGGACTTCCTGGCACCCATTGACCTCACGCTCTCCATCACCCATCACCTCTTCCCGGATTATTTCCTCCTCTCCACCGAAGCTTCCACCGGCTCCTATTTCTGGGAGCCCAGGGTGGTGCTGGGTGACTGGGACCGCGGGAGCAAGTACAGCCACAGCATCCTGACGGTAGGGCTGGCCGGGGGCCGCGGACATCACCGACCGACCCCATCACCAGCGCAGCTCATTTGCCGTCACCTGCCCCATTACAGAACCTCAACAACTACGTGACTGGCTGGACCGACTGGAACCTGGCCCTGGACCTGGAGGGGGGACCCAACTGGAGCAAGAACTACGTGGACAGCCCCGTCATCGTGGACAGCAGCAAGGACGTTTTCTACAAGCAGCCCATGTTCTACCACATGGGGCACTTCAGGTGGGTCAGGGCTGACTGGGGGGGCTCAGGGGCTGTCACCAGCCAGGGATGGGGGTCACAATCACTCTCCCCACAGCAAGTTCATCCCCGAGGGCTCGCAGCGCGTGGGGCTGAGCGTCTCCAAGAAGTGCCGCTGGTGCAACCTGGAGCATTCGGCTTTCCTGCGCCCCGACGGCGCCGTGGTCCTGGTGGTCCTGAACCGGTGAGTGGCTCAGCCCCGTGCCCCGGCTCCCGGCCCCGGCCGCCCCCCCCTGACCCTCCCGCATCCCCACAGCTCCCCCGCCGACGTGTCCTTCGGGATCTCTGACCCACGCGTTGGCTTCATCGAGGCCACAGCTCCCAGCGACTCCATCCAGACGTTCCTGTGGAAGCAGCCGGCTTAGCACGGCTGGTGACGGAGGAAGGTGCTGGTGGGGGGCTCGGGGACTCGGGGACGGGTCCCTGCGCGGGGGCTGGGGCTGCGGTGCAGCCCGCAATGCTCCCAGGGACCTGTTTGATCTGGGGACCGCGACCTCCGCTCTTTTCTAGATTTTGTCATAAAATAAAAAGGTTTTCTACAACCCCGCCTGCGCGCCCGCTGGTGCTGGTACCTGCTGAGCCCCGCGGGCGCCATCCCACCTCTCCGTGGGGCACCGGACCGGGGACCCATCACCCCGAGGGGTGGCATCTCCGTCCCCGCTGCCCACGGCAGCATCCCTGAGACAGGACAGGGCCCAGGAGCCGGCAGGGACGCGGGCCGGCAGCCGGGATTTAGCACAAGGCCCTGACGTCGGCAGCTCTGGCTTCTCCTCCCGGCCGGAGCAGGCGGCCGCGTGCCGCGGTTTCTCCTGCCGAAACAGCCACCAGCCCCCCCGCCCCGGCTAATGGGAACCGGGAGCGTCGGGCACATACTTCCCGAGTGACGTTATGGGGGGGAACGGGCACGAAGCGGGGGGGGCTGCATTGAGTCATCCCCCTCCCAGTGGGGCCCCTCAAACTGGGCCAGCGTGGGGGAGGCTCCGCGGTCGGCCCCGGCACGGCGCTGCGGCTCCGTGCTGGCAAAACACGGGGGCCCCCCCGGCCATCCCACTCATACGGGGGACGCGTGTGCGGGGACACCGCGCTCAGCCAGCCCCCCGAGGGTGTCAGGACGGCCGAACAAGCGCGGGCTGTGTGCGCGCAGGCCAGCCTGGCCAGACGCCGCTTTTCCATTTGCGCGCTCGGAAAGCGGCAGCGGCCAGAGGAGAAACCGCAGCGGCGCGGCCAGCGCCGGGCCGAGCCCCACACCGCGTGTCCCCGGGGAGCGGCGCTGCCGGGACACGCGGTACCTGGACGGCCGCCCCACGTCCTCCTCTGCGGCCCCACGTGGCCCCGCTGGCCGAGCCGCGCGGACCGCGGGACGTGCGTTTTGGCAGTGCCAGCTGTGAGGAACTCCCTGTTGCTGGCAAGCGTGGGGGAATGCAAACAGAGCTGTCAGCGCCGGAGGGATTCCTGCTGCAGCCGCCGCTGCAGGGAGCTGGGCGCCGGGCATCCCCCCGGGCCGGGGCTGCATCCTGCTGGTCCCTGCTGGTCCCTGCTGCTGGTCCCTGCTGGTGGCCCTGGCTGTGCCGCGGCTCTCGGGGACACCGGGCTGGCAGCAGGGTGGCCGTGGGGGACGCCAGCCCCACGGGACCTGGTG
The DNA here is from genome assembly GCA_013399365.1 of Pampusana beccarii. Classification (NCBI taxonomy): domain Eukaryota; kingdom Metazoa; phylum Chordata; class Aves; order Columbiformes; family Columbidae; genus Pampusana; species Pampusana beccarii. Next base: position 127,521 of record VWYH01003534.1, on the reverse strand, counting down.
GCTGCTCTGCCCATCACCCAGAGGACAGGGATGCTGCAGGGGGGAACAGCGGAGGGCTCGGCCCCCCAGCTGCCGGAAAAAGGATGGGGGGTTCTGCTGAGGTGCCCACAGATGCTTTTAGGAACGTCAAAACCATGGGGTGTCCCCTTCACCCTGTCCCCAGAGAGCCCTGAGCTGCTGGTGCGGGACCAGGGTGGGCAATGGGGCAGCGCTCCAGCCTGTGCAACTGGGCAAACTGGGAAGAGCCCTGAGCTTGGTGGGAGAACACGAGGGTGCAAATGGAGAGAGGGGGAGGTTTATTGGTGCGGCAGAGGGCTGCGATTCCCACCGGGGCGCAGAGCCGGGCGCCCGCAGGGAGAGATGCCGCCAGGCTCGTGGTGTAAAAACAGTTCCAAGGGAGCAGGGGGAGGAACGACTGCGCGGCTCTTCCTCACTCCTCCTCCTCCTCTTCCTCCTCCTCCATGGCGATGGGCTGGCGGGCGGCCGGCCCCGCGCCGCCGCGCTGGATGGAGACGATGCCGCTCAGGAAGGCGTAGGCCAGCATGGCCGCCAGCCCCACCACCACCGACAGCAGCTGGTTGCGCCGTTTGTGGGGCTCCTCCTCCGCCTCGCCGCCCTCGGCACCCACGGTGCGCGGGGCGCCGGCTGGGGCGTCACCTGCGGGGACAGAACGGGGTGTGGATGGGGACGGGTCACCCTGGGGCGAGGAGCGGGGGGGTCACATCTCACCTCCGTCCCAGGGGAAGTAGAGGCTGAGGATGGAGGTGCAGTAGTTGCACAGGTTCTGCAGGGACTTGAGGTGCTGCTGCAGTTTCCCGTTGGGCAGCTTGGCCTTCAGGAGCGGCGCCAGGCGGCTGAAGACCAAAGCGTCGAGGGAGGCCGGCCTGGGGCACAGAGACTGCGCTGGGGCACTGTCCCTCGTCCCGCTGTCACCACCCGAAGCCACCCGGACACCTCGGTCACCCCCAGCCCATCCTCCTCAAGAGGGTTCTCTGCTTCCAGCCCCCCAGGTGAGGATGCGGGGACCAGGACGATCCCATCCCGCGTGTTTGCTGCGGATTCCCCACATCCCACCAGCGCTGCCAGGGGCTCTGGTGCCCCCGAGCAGCTTTTGGCCCTACAGCCACCTACGAGTCTCCGAAGAAAAACTTCTGGGAGCCGAGGCGCTGGGACAGGAGTGTCAGGCATTCCCGAGCATCCCGGTAGAGCTGCGGAGGGAGCACAGAGGGCTGTCACCCACCCGGCAGACCAAGGGGAAGGGGCGCTCAGCCGGGGTGAGCCTTGCACCCCAATTAAGATTTTTAGCCCTCTGGGCACCCACCAAGTGCCCACCTCCCCTCACCTCCTTCTCCAGCTTCTCCTCATCCTCCATGTAGCCGTCTCCCCAGAGAAGCTGCAGCCGCTCCACGTGCTGCTTGTGCATGCAGTTGGGCAGGAAAAAGTTCAGCGGGAAGGGGATGGTTTCCGCGTACCACTTGCGCGTGTGCTCCACGTAGTTCTTCGCGTCCACCCAGAAGGTGTGGATCTGCAGCGGGGGACAGTCCGTGCCCAGGCCATGGCAGGGCTGCTGCCCCCGCAGCCTTTTGCCGCGGCCACGGAGACCACGAGGGGCTGAGGGAGCACCGGGGTGAAGCCCAGACCCTAGCCCTGGCTGCATGGCCCCCCCAGCACCCTGAGCCCTGCCACTGATGCTCCACATCCCTGCGATTTTGCTGCCTGCAACATTTTCTGCTGGGTGCACGCCTGAGCCCACCAGCATCCCTCCAAGGAGCGGACCCAGCCTTCGGTGAGGCCAGCTCCCCGTGTCCCCCCCTCGGAGATGGTTCCACCGGGATGCTCACCAGCACGGGCAGCAGTTTCTCTTCCAGCAGGGACACGAAAGCCAGCGTGTCCGCTCCTTGCGTGGCCGAGAGGTCGTAGTCAGCGTTATACTTCTGCAACGGGTGCGATCTGGTCGGGAACTGGGCAACCGCGACAGAGCCCCCTTCTTCTCCCAGTGCCCCCCAACCTGGGGCAGGGGGTCCCCCTCACCCCCCCGTACCTGTTTCCTGAGGTGAGTTATGATCTGCTCCGTTTTGGAGATGGTGCCTTTGTCCCGCGTCTTCAGCGCAGGCAGGGACCCTGCGGGCAGGGATCGGGGGGCTGTGGGCAGCGGTGCCACCGCGGTGTGGGGGGCTGTGCTGAGGTGACCCCGCGTTTGGCTGAGGGGGCGCCGGGCAGAGGCACATGTGGTGGGGTGGGGGTGCAGAAAGTGGGGCAGGGATCACAGTAATGGGCGAGAGGATGAAGCTGCATGTGATGGGATGCGGGGGGTGGATGGGCTAGAGGGGGATGCAATGGGGTGAGTGGGATGCAGTGGGGTGAAGGGGGAGTGCAGTGGGGCAGGGGGTTGCAATGGGATGAGGGGGTGTGATGGGGTGAGGGGGGAATGCAGTGGGGTGCAATGGGGTGAGGGGGGTGCAGTGCTGCAAGGGATGGGCAACAGCACAAAGTGGGGGTGCAAAGAGGCGGGGGGGTGTGCCATGGAGCAGAGGGGTGCAATGGGGTGATGTGGTTCCCAATGGGGCAGGGGGTGCGCTGGGGCGGGGGGCGCCGGGCGCTCCCGCTGTGCAGCGCTGTGCAGCCCCGGCTGCCGGCCGGTACCGCTACCCCCGGTGTGGGGGTGGCCCTTACCGGAGGGGCTCCTCCAGGGGCTGGTGACCCGGTGCACCTTGAGCGGTGCCCCCGTGAACCGCGCGTACGTCTGCAAGAGAGGGGAACGCGAGCGGGGGCTCGGCCGGACGGGACGCACCGGCCCCGGCCCCGCCGCTCCCGGCCCGGTCCCGCCGCCGCTCACCAGCACGGCCAGGCAATCGGGGTCCACCGAGGGCAGCCCCCAGCCCCCGGTCCAGCAGAACAGCTCCATGGGCGCCGCCATCTTCCCGCCCGACCCGGAACCACACGGGCCCGGCTCCGCCCGCCCCCACCGCGGGGCGGCACCGGCGGCTCCCGCAGCACCGGCCCCGGGGCCGCTCCGGGGCTGAGCGAACTCCCCGGACGGGGGCGGCTGCGCTTGGCGGGTCCCTGGACCCGATCCGTATGTTTCCATGGATTGCAAAACACGGGCGGAGAGAAAACTCCCGCTGTGCGGCTGGGGACCGGCCCCCCTGCTCCGTTACCCGCCGTTACCCGGGGTCGCTGGCGTGCGCTGAGCCGCTGGCGCGGAGCTGGAGCCGGGGGAACGGGGCTGAGGCTCCCCCGCCTCCCTCCGTTGTTATGGAGCCGGGGGAAACAGGAGTAAACACAACCGGGACACCGCGGGCCGCCCGCCCGCCTTGGCCGGTGCTCAGCGGCAAAACGGCTCGACCGGTCCGAGCATCCCCGGGCTGGCTCCGGTGGCAACGGGCCGGCTCGGGCGCTGCCCGCGGGGCACCGAGCTGCCGCCGCCGCCCAAAGCCACGGCGGGGGCTCCAGCTGTGCCGCCGCTCCCCCTCCCCGCAGCCCGGGGCGGAGGGGAAGGAGTTCCCGGGATGAGCTCATGATGTTGCTCCGGGAGTTGGGCCGGATCCCGGCGCTGATTTATGCTGCTGAGCGCTCTCCAGGCGGGCTGGCTCCCGTCGCTCCTCTCCCGCACCGGGAGCACCGCCTGCCCCGGGGGGTCCGCCTGCCCGGGGAGCACCGCCCGGCCCGGGGGTTGGCATCCCACCGCGGGGCGCTCCTGGCAAAGCATCCCCGCACCCTCGGCTGCCGGTCGCGGTTCCCGGATCTCCCGGGCTGGGATGCTCCGGCGCTGCTGGGGCGGCTCTAGCTCGCAAGAAGGCGGCCCCAGACTGCCTGACCTCCCGGTGAACCGGCGCCTGCCACACTCAATTTCTGTGAGCGGGAGCTGCGCCAGAGGCGGGCAGTGCCAGGGCGGCCGGTGGGTCGCCCGCAGCCCCGGGCTCGGTGCGCCTCGCCCCGCCCCGCTCCTCTCCGCCGCCGGGGCTGCGGCCGGGCC
>VWYH01003534.1:100762-123370 GCA_013399365.1 Pampusana beccarii | reverse complement strand
GGGCGAGGCGGACGGGGCGCCCGGTCCGTTGCCAGCCGGGAGGCGACGCCTGGAGTCCCCCTGGTCCCGCTGCCGCCAGCCGGGGGGCCCCCGGCCCCGCTCCGCTGCCCCATCCCCAGCTTGGGGTGGCTGACAGCGGCTCTGCTCGCCCTGGGAGGTCTGGCACCCGGGCTGCGGACAGCTGGGGACAGAGGGACATTCATCCCCGGAGCTCGGGGCGGCCGCCGGCACCCCCCAGGGTCGGCTGTGCCCGGGGGCAGCTCGGGGCAGGGACACACGGCCACGCCTGGACACCGGTCCTGAAATCGGCTCGGGGCGGCGGGAGGTAGCGGGGGCTCCCGGGGCCGCGGTGCGCGGCTGGGGCTTGCGGCGGGACCGGAGCTCCTCCCGGTCTGCCCGGTACCGTTGCGCGGAGCAGGCGGGCAGCCGTGCAGCGGCAGGACCGGGCTCTCCGTGCTTCCCCTGAGCGCCCCGGGCCGGTGCCTCCAAGGGCTCCCGGTCCCGCTGCGCCTTAACGGGGCGTCCGCGGTCTTTGCTCCGCGACGTCCATCGGGACCTGGACCGGGGGGGCTCCGCGCTGCCCCCGCAGCTCCACGCGAGCTGCGTCCCCCCCTCCGCGGTCCCACGGGGCCGGACCGGCTCTCCCAACGAACGGGATGCTCGGGGCCGCCCCCGCGGGGAAATCCCGGGTGCAGAGTTGGGGAGCAGGGCAGGCTCGGGGCCGGGGACCCCGCTGAGCCGCCGGTCCCGCCGGTGGCGGGGGCTCCGCGGGTCACTCCCGGCGGCGCCGGTGCTGGAGCGCCACCGCGCGGGGCCGGGGATGGGCGGGGCTCGGAGCTTTCGGGGCTTCCCCGTTCCCCCCGGCCGGGGTCCCGGTGATCCAGGGACTCCCCCCTTGCCCTTGGTCGGGTTTTCGGTGGGCCGGGCCGTGGTGCCCCGCACCGGGCATCTCCGGGTTCCTGCGGCTGAATCTGCGGCTGCCGGGCAGGACGTGACCCCCGCGCTCGCTCCCGCAGTCATTGACCTGCTGATGGTGAGCGAGGCCCGGCAGATGGCCAGCATCACGCACAAGATCCGGATGGAGCTCCTGACCGTTAATGACGTTTACCTCCTCTCCACCTTCCGCCTGCCACCCAAGCAGGGGGGAACCCTCTTTGGCCTCTACTCCAAGAAGGACAACACGAAGTGGCTGGAGGTCTCTGTGGTGGGGAAAATCAACAAAGGTGGGTGCCTGTTGCATGGGGACGTGCTGGTTCTGGTCTTACTGTGATGCTCAGAAACAGGGACCACCAAGTTCCTGCCATCCATGGGGAGAGCGGCGGGTGCACCTGGGTCCCCAGGGGCTGCTGGTGCTGGAGGAGAGAGGTGACGTCCCCTTCCCGCTCCTCCGCAGTCCTGGTGCGTTACCTGCGGGAAGACAACAAGCTGCACTCGGTCAACCTGCAGCACGCGCAGGTGGCGGACGGGCAGAGCCACAGCATCATCGTGCGCCTGAGCGGGCTGCGCGGGGACATGCTGAGCGTGGAGCTCTATGTCGACTGCAAGCAGATGGACTCCAGCGTGGGGCTGCCCGAGCTGTCGGAGATCCCCCTGGCAGAGGTGGAGTCCATCGAGGTGCGCACGGGGCAGAAGGCGTACCAGAGGATGCAGGTGAGTGTCAGGACTCCATGGGGGGTCACACGCCCCCCGCACCGTGTCCTCAGGGACAAGCAGAGCCCTCCACGGCTGACTTCACCTCCCCTTGTACGTCAGGGGTTCGTGGAGTCGATGAAGCTGATCCTGGGAGGGTCCATGAGCCGCGTCGGGGCCCTGAGCGAGTGCCCTTTCCAAGGAGACGAGTCCCTTCACAGCGCAGGTAACAGCACATCCGCACCCTGCGCCGAGCAGGGACAACGGAGAGGGCTTACGGGGTCACCCACGCGTGCTACGTGTGTGTGGGGGTGGGAGGTGGTGGCACATCGCACAGAGGGGGGCTCCTGCCTCTCCCATTCCTGCATCCCCGTGCCAGTGGCGGCTCCTGCACTGTGCGCACCCTGACCAGGAGCAACCATGCAAGGTGACGCTGCTGGGCTTTGGTGACAGCGTTCAGTAATATCTTGTTTCTCTCCTTGCAGTGACAAGCGTGCTGGCCTCCATCCTGGGTAAGTCCCTTTCTGCTTTGCCCTTTCTCCTGCCCAGGTGATGCCAACATTTGGGGCTCCACAGAGGCAGATAACCCGCTGCAGCCTGTCCCAGGGCCCCAGGGTGGGGTGGATTCAGGGACACGGGATGCGCTACAGGGGAAGGGTCCTGTGCAGACCAGGGGGGATGAGGAAGGACAGTTGACTGTCTTGTCCTCCTGGTTTGGTGCTGGGGGGCAGAGCAGTCCCCAGGCCACAACACCGAGATGCTGTGTCTATCCCGGCGCTGACCTTGTCCTTTGTGCTCCTGGCAGGCGAGCAGACCAAGGCACTGGTCACGCAGCTGACGCTCTTCAACCGGGTCCTGACCGAGCTGCGAGAAGACATCAGGGACCAGGTGAGGCGGTGGGGCAGTGTCGGCTTTCCCTGGGTTGGATTGGCCCAAGAGCAGGGCGCCAGCCAGTAAACCGCATCCCCTTGATGCTCCGCGTTCTGCTGCCTCGCAGGTGAAGGAGATGTCTCTGATCCGCAACACCATCATGGAGTGCCAGGTCTGCGGTGAGTGCTGGCAAAGCTCTGCTCCCACCTCGGGGGACCCAGGGACGTCCTGTCTCACCCCCCGCCCGGCCCTTCTCAGGCTTCCACGAGCACCGATCCCGCTGCAACCCCAACCCCTGCTTCAGCGGCGTGGACTGCATGGAGACGTACGAGTACCCCGGGTACCGCTGCGGGCCGTGCCCGCCGGGGCTGGAGGGCAACGGCACACACTGCGCCGACATCAATGAGGTGGGCACGCTCCTGGGCTTGGGTCGGGACACAACGTCCGAGCCCCAGCGCATCCGCGAGCTGGAGAAGGGCCCCGATGAGACACCCCGGGGTGATGGGCACCCTGATGCGGAGGGTGAAGCCTTTCTCTGTCCCTGTACCACAGTGCGCTTATGCCGACCCCTGCTTCCCCGGCTCCAAGTGCATCAACACGTCCCCTGGTTTCCGCTGCGAGCCCTGTCCCCGCGGTTATCGGGGCAACACCGTCTCGGGCGTGGGGGCTGACTACGCAAGGGCCAGCAAGCAGGTGAGCGCGGTGCCATGGGGCTTGGCCGGGTCCCCATAGCAGGTGCCATGGGAGGGCACCTTTCCTGGGCAGAGCTGCAGGCAAGGAAAGCTCCCAGGTGACCGTTTCTCCCGCGCTGCTCGCAGGTTTGCACAGATATTGATGAATGCAACGACGGGAACAACGGGGGCTGCGACCCCAACTCCATCTGCACCAACACCCTGGTGAGCGGAGCTGCCCCGCTCCCCTGCCTGGCATTTGGGGCTGCTCTGCTCCCCGAATCCTGCCCCTGTCCCCCTCTCTCTCTCTCCCAGGGTTCCTACAAGTGCGGCCCGTGCAAGTCAGGGTTTGTGGGGAATCAAACGTCCGGCTGCATCCCGCAGAAATCCTGCAGCACTTCCACCTCCAACCCCTGTGACATCAACGGCGTCTGCGTGTTTGAGAGGAATGGTGAAATTTCCTGTGCGGTGAGCGGGGGACAGGAGGACAGCGGAACCGGGGGGTGCAGGGGGTATCGCCAGGGGCAGCGGTCGGTCCTCTAGGGCCCTTCCCCGCTTCCCTGCCCCTGATTTCTTCTTTCTTCAGTGCAACGTGGGCTGGGCTGGCAACGGCAACGTGTGTGGGCAAGACACAGACCTCGACGGCTACCCGGATGAGCCCCTGCCCTGCATTGATAATAACAAGCACTGCAAGCAGGTGGGTGTTCTGGAGAGGGGGGGCAGCATCCTCGGGGTGCTGGGCTGTGCTTCAGACCTCGTCTCCTCCCCATCTTTAATGCCTTCTGTGCCTGCAGGACAACTGCCGTCTGACACCGAACTCGGGGCAGGAGGATGCCGATAATGACGGCATCGGGGACCAGTGCGACGATGACGCCGATGGTGATGGCATCAAGAATGTGGAGGTGGCTGTGCTTGGGGGGTGGGACATGATGAGCAGAGGGTTTCTCCCTTTGGCTTGGTGACGAATCCCTCGAGATGCTTCTCCTGGCTCTGGGATGGTGCCACCGGGTGTGCCGGAGGAGCCGCAGGACTGCGGCCACCGCAGCACAGGCATTTCTGTCCCCTTCCCCGCAGGACAACTGCCGGCTCTTCCCCAACAAGGACCAGCAGAACTCAGACACCGACTCCTTCGGGGACGCCTGTGACAACTGCCCCAACGTGCCCAATAACGACCAGCGGGACACGGACAGCAACGGCGAGGGGGACGCTTGCGATAATGACATCGATGGGGACGGTGAGCGGCTCTCGGGTGCCTGTGTGGGGCCGGGGATGCTCGTGGGGCCAGGGATGCTCGTGGAGCCGGGATGCTGTCACACCGGGCTGGGGGGGTGAGGACATCCACGCAGCGCTGTCCTTGCAGGGATTCCCAACATGCTGGATAACTGCCCCAAGGTGCCCAACCCTCTGCAGACGGACCGGGACGAGGACGGTGTTGGGGATGCCTGTGACAGCTGCCCTGAAATGAGCAACCCCACTCAGGTATGGCTGGGGCCAGGCTGGGGAGGGGGCACAGGTGGGGACATGGGGGGATTCTCCTATGGCACGGCTGGGCCCCCTCGCCCTGGGGTGTCCACTGAACTAGGGCTCTGGTCTCCTCCAGACAGATATGGACAGTGACCTGGTGGGAGACACCTGTGACACCAACGAGGACAGGTGGGGACCGTTCTGCTGCGGGGTCACATCCCCATCCCATCCTGTCCTATTCTGTGGGGCTGAGCTGGGTTCCCGGCTTGGGGGCCCAGGAGGAGGGACAATGGGGTCTTCAGGGTCAGGAGGGTGCTGGGACACAGTCCCGGGACACATGGACATGTCCCTTTTTTGTGGCACCGCTCTGACCCCGTCCTTGTTCCCAGTGACGGGGATGGGCATCAGGACACCAAGGACAACTGCGCCGAGATCCCCAACAGCTCCCAGCTGGACTCGGACAACGACGGGCTGGGGGATGACTGTGACAACGACGACGACAACGATGGCATCCCCGACTACGTGCCGCCCGGCCCTGACAACTGCCGCCTCATCCCGAACCCCAACCAGAAGGACTCGGATGGTGAGCACCGGGTAGGAGGCAGAGCCGCGGGGGCTCAGCCCGGCCCTGACCGGGGTGGTGTCCCCAGGGAACGGCGTGGGTGACGTGTGCGAGGAGGACTTTGACAACGACACGGTGGCGGACCAGCTGGACGTGTGCCCCGAGAGCGCCGAGGTGACGCTGACCGACTTCCGCGCCTACCAGACCGTCATCCTCGACCCCGAGGGGGACGCCCAGATCGATCCCAACTGGGTCGTCCTCAACCAGGTGTGGGTGCTGCCCCCCGTGTTTCTGGGAACTGCGTTATTGGGGTGGGAGCAGAGGAGGACCGGGAGGTCCCTGGGGGTGCTGGGGACACCGCTCACCCAGCTGTCACCCACAGGGCATGGAGATCGTGCAGACCATGAACAGCGACCCCGGGCTGGCTGTTGGTAAGAGATGCTCTCCCACCCACAGACCCCACAGGGCAGCCCCCTACTCCTGTCCCCTGCACTGGGGGGGTGACAGACGGTTCTTTGTCCCACAAGGGGGTGAAGGGTGGGCTGGAGGGAGCTGGGGTGCAGGGTCCCATGTGGGGCAAGGTGGTTTCTCGCAGCGTTTCCCCACCCGTAGGCTACACGGCCTTCAATGGGGTGGACTTCGAGGGCACCTTCCACGTCAACACCGTCACTGACGATGACTACGCCGGCTTCATCTTCAGCTACCAGGACAGCGCCAGCTTCTACGTGGTGATGTGGAAGCAAACGGAGCAGACGTACTGGCAGGCCACCCCGTTCCGCGCCGTGGCCGAGCCGGGGCTGCAGCTCAAGGTGGGTGCTGGCCACCCCGTGGGCTCGCTCAGGCCCCCCCAGTCGGGTTTTCCCTGACACCCCGTGCACCCCCAGGCGGTGAAGTCCTCGACGGGCCCTGGGGAGCACCTGCGCAATGCGCTGTGGCACACGGGCCACACGCCCGACCACGTCCGCCTGCTCTGGAAGGACCCGCGCAACGTGGGCTGGCGGGACAAGACGTCCTACCGCTGGCAGCTGGCCCACCGGCCCCAGGTGGGCTACATCAGGTGAGTGGGGGCCACGGGGGGTGTTGCTCTGGCCACGGAGTATGGGGAGGATGGTGGCTGTTGGGTGGGGGTACAGCCCGGGTGGGACCACAGCAGTGGGAGATGCCAGTCCCCGGGATGCGGGTCCCCATCAGTGGGGAAGATGCCACCAGCCCTGGTGTGGTCCAGCCGTGGGGAAGAGGATGCTGGCTGGGGGGGGTCCATCCCCGGTGGGACCACCCCAGACGGGGGATGCCGGCCGTGGGGAGGGGTCCAGCGCCGGGTGCGGCCTCGGGAGCGTTTCCCCTTTAAGGATCCCGTCGGGGCGGCAGTGGTGGTTGGGGGGGGCTCCGCGGGCCGGGCCCGTCCGCCCCGCCGGGCCCCCGCGGCCATTGTCCCGTCGCCATGGCGACCCCGCCGGCCGCCGGCGCCTTTCACATGCAAAACGCCCCACAAAAGCGGCAGGGCCGGGACGGGGGCGGTGCGGGGGGCTCCATCCCGGCCACGGCGGGGGGGGGCCCGGTCTGGGGTCCAACCCCGGTGGGATGCCCCCTTCCCAGCCCGGTGCCTCCATCCTACCCCGGGGTGGGATGCCCCGTTCCCAGCCCGGTGCCCCCACCCCATCCCCGGGACGGGATGCCCCGTGCTGGCCCCGGTGGGGGTCCCGGTCCCCCGCTGACCCCCCCGGGTCGGGCCGTTTTCCTCCCCCCCGCAGGGTTCGGCTGTACGAGGGCCCGCAGCTGGTGGCTGATTCCGGGGTGATCATCGACACCACCATGCGCGGGGGGCGGCTGGGGGTCTTCTGCTTCTCCCAGGAGAACATCATCTGGTCCAACCTGCAGTACCGCTGCAACGGTGAGCACCGGGAACCCCTTCGCGGGGACACCGGGGCCGCCCCGCATCGGGCCGGTAGCTCATGGAGCATCTTCCCCCTCGCCCCTGCTGCGGGGGTCGGTCCGTCGGCCCTCGGCCGGGGGCTTGGGGGGCTCTCTTGCTTTACCGAGGCTTGGCCCCTCCCCGGTTATTGACGCCCCCACCCCGTTCTCGCCCCGCAGACACCATCCCCACCGACTTCGAGCCCTTCCGCCGGTTCCTGCTGGAGGGACGCGAGTGAGCGGCCGTGCCTGGTCCGCCCGCCCCACCCCGCACCAGCGGCACCCAAGGGCGCTCCGGGCCCCCCAGCCCTTCCCGGCCGGGCCCCCCTCCCGGCCTCCCGCGGACTTTGCACTGCCGGTAACCGGCGCCTGCGGCCGGCAACGGGGCGGGTGGCGGGGCTGCCCCCCCCGCCCTGCTGCCCGGTGCTGCAATTCCTGCCCGAAGTCTGGCCATAAAGTTTTAAGTGTTTTCTAGCCTGCGCGCTCGGTTCCTAAAGGGGGTCCCGCCCTCCCCGTGCTCTCAGCTCCGTCCTTCACCGTCCTCCCGGTGGTCGTCGCGGAGGTGGGGGGTGGAGCCCGGTGCCCGGGCCGGTCCCACCGGCGGAGCCCGGGGCGGCAGGAGGCCGGGACGAGTGCAATATTGGTAGGCGAGAGCACAACACTGCACCGCATCCCGTCCCTCCCGCCGGCCCGGAGGGAGCGGAGCCGCCGCCGCTCGGGCCGTTCCGTGGGAACTGCGCGGTGCGCGCCGAGCCCCGGCGGCAGTGCCCGGTCGCCATGGCAACGGGTGTCCCGGCAACGCGGCGGAATGTGCCCCCCCCTCATCCCAACTCCCGCCCCGCCCCGGAGAGCGCGGGACCGGCACCGGCCCGGCCCCCCTGCCCCGCGGCGGCGACAATGGGCGCGGCGGCCCCGGTCCCCCTCTCTTAAAAGGGCAACGCGGCCACCGCCCCGCCCGGTGCCGGTGCTTGGGCGAGCGTTGTCGGTTCCCCGTGCTCGCCCCGGGGCCGCAGCGGGAATGAGGCGGGCGCTGCTCGGAGGGGGGCGTTACCGGGGAATCACGGAGGCGCTTGGGCGCACCTGTGCGGTACCAGGGGCAGGTGAAATCACCGCTCGGTACCGAGCTCCTCCCGTCCGAGGGGTGCGCGGCAGGGCGGGGCTCGTTCCGACTCCCCCCCGGTTGCGAGGGGCGGGAGCGAGGCCCCGCTCCCGGTGCCGCTCGGGGCGCGGGGTGAGCGTTGGGTGGGCACCGCACCCGCCAGGGGGCGCCGCAGTTCGGGCGGGAGCGCGCGCGGGGCGCGGCCGCGCGTGCACGGGCCGTGGGAACGGGACCGACCCCACCCGGGACCCTCCCGGCCCCGCTCGGCCCCGCGGACACGCGTGGGTGCCGGGTTCGGTTCCCCAGCCCGGTGCCGGTGGCCCGGGGGTGCTGCCGCGGGAGGGCGGGTGCTGGGGTGTCCTCGGGGGACGCTGTTCTGCGTGTCCGGCCCCTTCCTGTCCCTCAGCTCCCCCACGCAGCGCGTTTTTTCGGTGGGTTTCTGCTGCGGGGAATATTGCAGACCTTAAACCGCGGCTTTGAGCAGGTTGGGGGGGCTGGGGAGGCTCTTGGGGACACAGGCCGGGAACTGCATCCCCGGTGTGGAACGGCAGCCGGGATCCCGGGGTGGGCACAGGGAACAGAACGTGGCGGGTGTGGGAGGATGCGGTAAAGCGAGCGAGGGCAGCGGGTACACCCGTCACGGTGTGCGGGAGCTGCGCTTCCCCACGGCTGGAGGGTTTTGGGGAGGTCGTGTTGGCCCAGAGCTTGGCTGCCTGTCCCCTGCCTGTCCCCTGCTCGCGTTCCTCTTGCCCAGCACCAAAACTGTGCACCCCACTGGGGCACTGGGTGCAGCTGGGTCCCATCGCGCCCATGCTGACACCCAGGCTGCCCATCCCTGCCTCACCGAGGGTCTCCTCCCCTCTGCTCCCTTCGCACCGACGCCTCGGACCCCCCCGGCACAGCTGGGGTGGCAGTTCAGCTCCATCCGGCCAGGATGCCGGACTTGGGGGGCCCCTGCCAAGCCCTCCGGAGGAATTGGGGCCCTCCCCAGGAATCGGGGCTCTGCTGCAGGGCAGGGAGGGACCGGAACGGCCGGTGTCCGGCCGTGCCAGGAGCACGTGTCACCGGGCAGGAGGGGGCTCTGCGCCCTGGCACGGGTGGCACCTGGTACCTCTGGGGTGGAGCATCAGCATCCAGCTCGGCGCTGGGCGTCAGCTGGGGCTGGGGACACCTCCTTAGCGGGACGGGGGTCTTGTGCCTGGGGGAGGCCCTGGGACCTGGTTACTGGGATATACTGGGATTTGGTGGGGCCCTGGGCCCCACCTGCGTAAGCATTTCGGGGGGGGGATCACCGATGTTTATTTGAGTGTAGGGCGAGGCAGTGGCCGGCCGGTAATGATTAACCACAGGCTGAGCTGGAGAATGAGGCCCCCCCGAGGGAGGGGCTGGGGGGCTCTGTCCCCACCCCGTGCTCCCCCCCAAATCCTGGCTGAGGGCTCAGCCTGCAGGGGGGGCAGATTCTGCCCCTCAGCCCTGCCCAGGGACACCCAGCTGCTGTCCCTTCCCCACGCCCCCCCACGCTGTCCCCACCATGGCACAGTGACACTACCGGCAGTGTCTCCCCAAGCTGGGGGAGCACGGGGGACCCCACCCAGGGGGAAGGATGCTGCGGGTGCCCCATCAGTGGGGCGGTGCCCCTGTGCCATGCGCCAAGCGGGGCGGAAGGCCCCCCCGTCCCCGGGGCCAGCGGCAGGGTGGGGCCTCCCCACCTGCGCCAGGTGCTCTATAAAGCTCCTGCCACTGCCGAGCCGCCAGTTCCCGAGCCCCGGATTGCGGCGCGCACCGCCGGCTAACGGGAGAGCAGCCACCCCAGAGCCCCAAGAGGCACCGGGACCCCCCGGGATGACCCCCATGGCGTTCACCACCCTTCTGCTGGTGCTGGCGCTGGGTGCAGGTGAGGGATGGGGACCGGTGGGACCCCACACTGGGACTTGGGCTAGCGGGGAGGTGACGGGGCAAGCGGACAGGAGGGGGGGGGTCCCCTGGACTTTCTGAGCTGGGACAGGGGGACACCCGAGCGGGTGGCACACCGGCGGCAGGGACGTTGCCATCTTTTTTGGTCTGGTCCTGGGGTGCAGCACGCCAGGGCTGGTTGTCCCCAGCAAAGCCGCAACCTGGGGACCTTGCAGTGGCCATGGCTCCTTCTAGCCATGTCCAGCGGGATCGGCCGGGGCCGGGCAGCTGGGCTGTGCCGGGGCCAGCCAGAGCGGGCTGCGCCTGGGGCCCGCAGCCTGGTATGCAGGTGTGTCTCGGTGAAGCCATTCGGACCCCGGGCTCTCCTCCAGCGCCGCCGGCACCCGCTGGGAAAGCGCCCGGGAGCCGCCCGCGCTGGCCGGCAGCCCAGGCGGGTCCGGGGGGGCGCGGGTGGCACCCACCCTCCCAGCCCAGCCCCCCGCAGGTTTCTCCGGGGTGGGAGGGTTGTGGCTGAGCCCCCCAGCCTGGCAGGGTCCCCTCAGGGTCTGCAGGGGTGGGCATGGAGCCGGTGCCGGCTGCCCGGGCGGCACCGCCCAGCCCCACGTGTGCCCAGCACAAGCCCCACTTGTGGGATATTCCTGGAGGTCTGGGCCCCGTGGAGCCGGTGGTCGGCTCCTGGAGGTCGCGGTGCTTCTCGGTGCCTTGTGGCATCCAGACGAGGAGCCGCGCTGCCGAAAACCTTCCCAAAGCGGTGCTGCAGCCCCAGCTGCCAGCTCCTGGTGTTGCCTCTAGGCACACGTGCCGTAAACACCACTAAGACCACCACGACCGAGACCACCACGACCGAGACGACCACCACCGACACCACCACCACGGACACCACCACCACGGACACCACCACCACAGAGACGACCACCACGCCCATGACCGCTGCCCCCAACATCACCATCTCCAAAAACACAATCGGCAACGGGACCCAGACCTCCATCTCCTCCCACGCCACAGTCGTCCCCGCCACAGGCAACACCACAAACTTCCAGTCTGGCAACAGCTCTGCAGACAAGGTCACGGCCAAGAGCACCGCGCTGCCCATCTCTGCCAACGCCACCACCAACAGCAGCGGCTGGATCCCCATCTTTAACACCAGCACACCCCAGAGCAGCTCCGTGGTCTCCACCTTCCCCACGGGTGCTGGCACGGGGATCCCCATCACCAGCGCCCGAGGCAACGGGAGCAGCAGCGCCCAGGTTGTCCCCACCCAGCAAACCGCTGTCACCGCTTGGGGTAGCACGGTTGTCAGGCAAACCCCCCCGGCCGTGCCGGGCAGCAGCAGCGGCCCCAACCCCAGCAAAACCGCGGCTCTGCTTCCCACCACCATCCAGCTGCTTGTCCCCGTCCCCCTGTCCTTCCGCATCCTCAACAGGAGCTTCAACGAGAGCCTGCGGGACCCCACGTCCAAGGATTACCGGAGCCTGAGCTACAGTGTCCTGACCATGGTGAGTCGAGCGGGGCGAGCAAAACCCCCCCAGTCTGTACTGGGAAGGAGTCACCTCCCATTAGGGCTCCCCATTCGAGTATCTGCTCCGGCAGCCCCGGCTGCTCCAGCAAAGGGATGTGATGAGGGGATGGGGTGGACGCGGTGGCTGTGGAGAGGTGGCCGTCACCCTTCCGTTTCATTCCAGTTTGAATCCGTCTTCGGCTGCGCGAGCTGCGTGGGCCGGCGGAGCTACATGGGCTGCAGCGAGCTCCGCTTCAGGTGAGCGGGTGGGTGGCTCTGGTGACAGATGTCCCGGCTGGGTGACCAGAGCCCCTGGTGGGGATCGGCGATCCGGGCGCTGACGCCCCCTGTCCCGGGCAGCCCGGGCTCGGTGCGGGCGCAGTCCACCCTCGTGTTCGGGCACGGCGAGGACACCGTCACCGGCGACACCGCGGAGCAGCAGCTGAGGAACAGCCTGGACCAGAACGGCTTCATCAGGGACCTGCAGCTGGTCGACATCCAGAGTGAGCAGGAGCTTCGGGATGGGGGCGTGAGGGGAAATGCAGCCCCGTGGGGGGCCTGGGGGGGTCTGCAAGTGCTGTCCCACCCCACCGTCCCTCCTTGGCGCTGCGATGGGCTCAGAACAGGCTGTTTCCCAGTGCCTGTGGTGGACAGCACTGGGAAGATCAACTGGCCCCCCATCCTGGGGGGATCTCGAGGCTGTTTGTCCCAGCTTTGCGGCACAGCCACATCTCCGGTCCTCTTGCAGGCACTGTGGTGGTGACGTCCCCAGCACCGGTGTCCGCGGTCCCAGACTGGGCCATTGCCCTGCTGGTCCTGGTCTCCATCCTGCTGCTGCTGAGCATCCTCACCTGCTTTCTCATGGTGAGTCCCCTGTCCCCATCCAGCTTCTCCAGCTGTGTCCCCCGTCCCCATTCCCATGCCAGCAGGCCCCTGACCCCTTCCCTCGCCCCCCAGACCACCTGCACCTGCCGCCGGAAAAGCCGCGGGAAGCTGGACCTACTCAACACCAAGGATTCCTACAACCCCATGGCCGAGTACCCGCCGTACCAGAGCCACGGCCGCTACGCACCGCCCACCGGCAAACCCAACCCCTACAGCCAGGTGAGAGCCCAGGGTCACCGGCCCCGGGGGTGACTGTGCCTGGGGTCCCGGCTGCTGCAGGGGAAGGTGCTTTTGGCACAGGGGAAGGTGCTTTGGTGCAGGGGAAGGTGCTTTTGGCACAGGAAAAGGTGCTTTGCGTGCAGGGGAAAGTGCTTTGCGTGCAGGAAAAGGTGCTTTAGGCGCAGGAGAAGATGCTTTTGGCACAGGGGAAGGTGCTTTGGTGCAGGAGAAGGTGCTTTAGGTGCAGGGCAAAGTGCTTTGCGTGCAGGAGAAGGTGCTTTGGTGCAGGAAAAGGTGCTTTAGGTGCAGGGGAAGATGCTTTTGGCACAGGGGAAGGTGCTTTGGTGCAGGAAAAGGTGCTTTAGGTGCAGAGGAAGGTGCTTTGGTGCAGGGAAAGGTGCTTTTGGTGCAGGAGAAGGTGCTTTTGGTGCAGAGAAAGGTGCTTTAGGTGCAGGAGAAGGTGTTTCTGGTGCAGTGGGGTAGCCGGGCAGGTCCCTTGGCTGCCGGGTTAATGGCTAACGGAGCCGGTGGGGCAGGGGACGGGTGGCCCCGCGTGCCGGTCCCACACCGGTGCCCTCCCGGTGTCACATTCACGCCTGGATGGAGCCGCGGTGCCGAGCGCTCGGCCGGTGCTGACAGACCCGTCCCAGCTCTGGGGGCCGCCCATGACCTTGGGCAGCTGGTCCCCCTTTTCCCTGGGGTTGGAACCGGGGGGTGCGGGTGGAGCTTGCTGGGGGTGATCCCCAAATCCTGCCCCCCGTATCCCGCACCGACAACGCGGCTGCGCCATCCAGAGCTGCCCGCGCACGCAAAGACGCAGCTCCACGTGCAAGGCGGAGGTTTGGGGGGCGTCCACGTCCCCCCCGGTGCGCTGCACCCCTCTGCGTGCCGGTGCCGTGGGCGGGGGCCGTGTCCAGCTGCTTGGCTCCGTGCGAAGCCGCTCACCCTGTTCAAATACCAGGGGCCTGGGTAAATATTTGCCTTTCATCTTGTTGGGCGAGCTTATCGCCCAGGAAGAGAGGAACACGGTCAGGGCCGTTTCGGGTTGGGCTCTGGGTGCCCGTGGTTTGGCGCAGGGGGGAACCCATGGTGGGGGTGTTTGGGGGGGCACTCAGCGTGCCTCTGACACCCCCCCCTCTTTTATCCCACCCCAGGTAGCCGGTAGCAATGGTGGGGGGACCGGTACCTTCACCTACACCAACCCTTCCACCGGCTCTGACAACCTCTGAGGATGCGCCGGGACGGAGGGCGGAGGGGAAGGGGCAGCCACGGCCCCTGGTTCTTTGGGGGGGGGACGCACAGCAGCGGCCCCCGGCGCGTCCCCCCCAGCGCCGCTCGGCCCCTCGCCGCGGGCAGCGGGAGCCGGACGGTTCTGGAGCAGCCGGATTCGTGCGCATGACAGAACTGGACGAACAAAGATTCGGGGGGGGGGACAAGGGCTCGCATCCCCCTGCGCTCGCCACCGGGATTCCGATTCACCTGCTCTTTTTTGTTTTGTTTTGTTTTGTTTTCTTTTGTGATGTTATTGTAAAGAAATATCTATTTTGGGGGTGTCAGGCTCGGCGGGGCGCCAGGGTCTGCGGCCGTGCTGTATTTATCGCATTGCACAATAAAAGGGTGAGCGCAGGCGGGCGCCGTGTCCCATGGGGCCGCGGTGACACCGGGTGACTCCCCGGTGGGATGTCCCCAGTGTGGCTGTCACCCAGGCGGGTGGTCTTGGCTCTGGGTGGTGGGGGGGGACACTCTTGTTCCTCAAGCTTGGGGTTGTGCTGGGGTTATTTGTCACTTGCTGGTGTTGTACCTACAATCAGCGTCCCCATCCCCTGCATCCCCATCCCCTGCATCCCCATCCTGTATCCCCATCCCGTATCCCCATCCCCTGCATCCCTATCCCATATCTCCATCCCCATCCTGTATCCCCATCCCCTGCACTCCCATCCCGTGTCCCTCAGGTGTGACCGTGTCCTGCCGGTCCCTGTCGCTCCCATCCCGCGCTCCCTGTCTCATGAGCAAACGCGTCTCGTTTGACACCACCAGTGGTCCCGCGGCAGCACGAGCGGCACGGAGAGGTGACGACAGGGCCCTAAACCCGCGGGCGAGCCCCATAAGGGCTGCGTGCTCATCGGTGACACACGCGGCCGTGTCCCCTGGGCCGGCGCTGGGGGCTGGGAGGGTTTTTGGCAGCGGGTGACAAAGCAGAAAAACAAGGAAACAAAACTTTCCCCCAAGAAACCCCGTGTGGGCTCAGGCACTGAGCCAGCGCCTGTGCCGGGAACCAGCCCAGGCACCGGGGACATGTGGCCAGCGGCTGCTTCGGCCACCGAACGTGGGGTCTGGGGGGGGATGCGGCCACACCGGGTGCCGTGGGGACCCCAGGAGGTGCCAGGGCCACAGCAGAGTGTGAACGAGGGGCTGGGGGGTCTGCCCAGTGACAGGAGGTGACACAAGCCCCAGGGTGGCCGTGGTTTGGGGGGGGTCCTCTATTTTGCTTTGGGGGTACACCTAGTGGGAGGGGAGGGTGGAAATTAGGGCAGGGAGGGGTCTGTGTCACAACGTCACATCCCACCGCCCCCCCGAGCTGGGGATGGGGCCGTGGGGCTCCTGGCACATGGGGCTGGGCAGGGCTGTGTTTGTCCCCCCCCCGCCAGCCCTGGGCAGGGCCCCCAGGAATCGAAACCAGCACCTGGGTTGGGCCCTACAAAGAGCCGCCTGTTTGCGGGGACCCAACCCGGCCACCGCGGCCCCCCCGGCTCTGAGTGGAACACCCGGTATCACCCGGGGATGGGCACCAGCGTGGGGTGGGGGGGCCACACCTGGCTCCTCCACCTGCTCCACGGGATGGGGGTACCCGGGTGGGGGGTCAGCCTGTTTTACCCACCCCGAGGATGCTCCAGCGCCCAATGGCCCCTCAGGCTGGACCAGAACACCCATGGGACTCCCGGTAATGCCATGGGGGGGGTCCCGACCCAGGACCACCCCGACACGTGGGGACAGGGTGGCGGTGGCCACGTGGCAGCGAGTGACACGTCAGGGCTGCCCCAGCCCGTCCCTGCTGGCCCTGGCCCAAGGGACAGCCCTGACCCACGGCCTCGGCAATGGGCCCCCCCCGCACCCCCAGCCCCCCCAGCACCGCTCCCCCTGTGGTGCATCTCCGGAGGAGTCTGGCATCGCAGTTTATTGTAGGAAACCATGAAAATACAGCAAATGTAACAGAACCCAGGAGAAACTACAGCAGCTCGGACAGATCCCGGCCCCCCCGGCTGGGTTGGGACCCCCCCCAACCCCACGGCTCCAGCCCCGGCACTGAGCGGTGTAACGGGGGCTGAGTGCGTCCCGGGGGACAGCGGGGACAGCGGGGCCCCACAGCCCCGCTGGCCGCGTTGAAAACGAGCCATTTAAAAAAACACCCCCTCTTCTCGCCTCCTTCCAGCCCAGCCCCCCCGCCCGTGCCCCCCCAGCCCCGCTGCCTCCCCCACCCCGGCCAGCACCATATCTCCCCCACACTGTCACCCCATTGTCACCTGCTGTCCCCCCCACCCCGTGTCCTGCTCGCACCCCCCTCCCTGCTCCATCTCTAGGGCTGACCCCTCTCTGCCCACGGCCCCGAGCTGAGCCGGGGAAAGGGACAGACGGACGGGGACAGGAGGGGATGGCAGCGCCGTTCCCGTCCCCCCCCATGCCGCAAAACAACCACCTGTGCGCTGTCCGCCCAGCCGCCCTCGCCGTGCTCGCCCCGCTGCTCCCTCCTGCGCAACCGCGGGCGCCGGGGCGCGCGGGCACGGCTCAGTCCAGCTTGGCGAAGCCGCCGATGGTGACTTTCCGCTCCTGCTTGTTGGCCACCAGCTCCTGGAGGTGCAGGGCGCCCCCTCCGATGAAGCAGAACGCGGGGCAGACGGGCCCCGAGCAGTCCACGCCGCACTCCCAGAGCTCGCGGAAGGAAACGGCGTCGTAGAAGCTCACCTTGCCCTGCTCGTAGTCCAGGCAGACGCCGATGCGCGGGGGCAAGGGCACGGTGCAGCCGTTGGGGTCGCGCGAGGTGAGCGCCGAGCCGTGCGAGAGCAAGATCTTGCCCATGCCGATGGTGAGGAAGGCGTACGGCGGCGGAGCCTCCACCGTGGTGTCCTCCGCTCCGCTGTCGTGGCCGCTGTCGGGGTCGTACCTGCGGTGGGGGGACGGGTGAACCCCGGAATGTGAGGGGTTGGGAGGGCCCTGGAAAGCTCACCCAGTGCAACCCCCCCGGAGCAGGAACCCCCAGCTGAGGTTCCACAGAAGGTGGCCAGGCGGGTTTGAATGGCTGCACAGAAGGAGACTCCACAACCTCCCTGGGCAGCCTGGGCCAGGCTCTGCCACCCTCAGCGCCAACAACTTTCTTCTCCTATTCAAGCGCAACCTCCTGTGTTCCAGTTTGCACCCATTGCCCCTTGTCCTATCGTTATTGTCAGCGAGAAGAGCCTGGCTCCATCCTCCTGACACTGCCCCTTTCCATATTGATCCCAGCAATGAGGTCACCCCTCAGTCTCCTCTTCTCCCAGCTCCAGAGCCCCAGCTCCCTCAGCCTTTCCTGGGCAGGGAGATGCTCCCCTCCCTTCAGCATCTTGGTGGCTGCGCTGGGCTCTCTGCAGCAGTTCCCTGTCCTTCTGGAGCTGAGGGGCCCACAACTGCACACAACATTCCAGATGCGGCCTCACCAGGGCAGAGCAGAGGGGCAGCAGAACCTCTCTCCCGGTTCAGACACAAATCAGGGCTCCCCAGCGGGGACACGCGAACCCCCCCGCACCCACCGAGCCCCGCAGCTCACCTGGGGCTCACCACGTCCTGCGGCACCTGGAACCACTCCTGCAGTTTGCTCTCCAGCCCCACGCCCACCTTCACCAGGTAGGAACTGGGATCCACGCAGCAAGCCCAGTAGCTCTTGCCCTGCGTGACGGCCACGTCGCCGATGACCAGGTCGATGGAGAGGTGGCAGCTGGTCATCAAGCGCTCGGCGGCGAAGAGCATGGGGATGCCGGGGACGCTGCGCACGGCGCGCTGGTCCTTGCTGATGGCCAAGCGGTCCCGGTTGAAGCCCCAGCGGTTGTCAAGGAAGAAGTTGAGGACTGCGAGGAGGAGGAGGAGGAGGAGAGGAAAGCGTGAAAACCGGGCGGGCGGCGCGGGCGCCCCGAGCCCACGGCACCTCCTCACCTGGTGCAGGCGGCGTGTGCAGGTAGATATCCTCGCTGTACTCCCCAAAACCCGCCTTGTTGCAGCCCCTGACCCGCAGCACGTAGACGCTGTCGGTGTCCAGGTATTCCACGAGGGCGCTGGTGCCGCGAACCTCCTCCCGGCGCTGCCACAGCTTCAGCCCCTTGGCCTTGGCGTCCGTCTTGCGATACTCCACCGTGTAGTGCCAGGCGGGCGGCGAGTGCTGCGGCAGCCGCCAGCACAGGAAGATCTGGTCGTAGGCGTAGGTGCGCTGGGTGTCGATGACCGGAGCCTCGGGCGCTGCGGGGAGAGGCGACCGGCCGGGCATCAGGCAGCATCCCCCCCGCCGGCGGGCGGGGAGAGGCGGCCAGGGGAAAAAAAGGGCATTCCGGACGGACGCACGGACGCACAACCAGCAGGAGTCTAAGGGGGATCTGACTGCGGAGACCGTGTGGAGGCACCGGAGGAGGAGCGAGAGTCGGGGAGACAGAGGAACTCGCTGCTGTGGGGCTCCGGGGACCAGACGGGCTGAGTGCAAGTCGGGGAGGAGGAGAGAGAGAGACAGAAAGAAAGAGAGGATGGAGGCAGCAGGAGAGGAGGAGGAGGGGAGGAGATGGGGGTGGCGGCGGGAGCGGGGAGGGAAGGGGGACGGGGAGAGGAGGGGGTGGCGGGTGGAAGTGGGGCGAGGAGGGGATGGGAATGGGGTGAGGAAGGGGGTGGAAATGGGGTGAGGAAGGGGGTGGAAATGGGGCGAGTAGGGCAACAGAGATGGGGGGAGGATGAGGACAGATGGAGAAGGGAGAGAAATTAGGTGAAGACAAGGATGGAAATGGGGTGAGGAGGGGGACAGAGATGGGGCAACGAGGGGGATGAAAATGGGGTGAGGATGGGGCTGGAAATGGGGTGAGGATTGGGGTGGAAATGGGGTGAGGAGCTAGGTGGAAATGGGGTGAGGAGCGGGGTGGAAATGGGGCGAGGAGCGGGCGGGAGCGGCAGCAGATGGAGGGCGCAGAGCCGCCGGAGGATGGCGGGGATGGGACAGAGAGAGCGGGGCCGGCTCTGGGGCAGGATGTGACTTGCCTCAAGTTACTTCGGTGACGCCTCAGCAGCGGCCGCAGCCTATAAACAAAGAGAGGTAGAAGCAGGTCTGAAAACCATCCCCAGCGGGCCCGGCAGGGCCACGCGGCTCCTGCCCTGCGGCGGGGCGGCCTCGGCTCCATACTCACCCTCCGGCAACTCCTCCTGCCCTTACCTGCCACCCTGCCTGCGCTGCCCCCCTGGCACGGGGACAGGGATCGTTCTGGGGGCTGCTGGGGTGGGGGCCGTCCCTGACGGGGATGGGGGGACCGGCAGATCCGCGAGAGCCCGCGGCCGAGCTCCGAGACGGGCGGGGAGGCTGCAGCTCCGCGCGGGGCGCAGCCGGTGCCCCGGTCGCGCTGCCGTTACCTCGGATGAAGGCCAGGTCGGTGAGCAGCTTCAGCTCCCGGCTGACGTCCAGCTGGAAGTGGCTGAAAGAGGCGGTGGCCGCGGGACGGAAGCTCTGCAGCGAGTCGGTGGCCCTGAGGATCCTGCGGCAACGAGCGAGCGGGGGCGTCAGGGCCGTACGGGCACCGGAGGGCCCTGCTGGCGGCGTCCCCGCAGCCCCGGTACCTGTTGTGCAGCTGCTTGGCGGCCTGGACGAAGCAGGGGTGGTCGGTCTCCTTCAGCACCTCCTGCGCGTAGCCCACCATGCCCGAGTTCTCCAGCATGGCCTGGTGCTCCTGGATCTGGCCGTGCAGGCTGGCCAGCCGCTCCTGCTGGCACTCCTCGATGGCCTGCAGCAGGGCGGCACGCTTCTCCTCCAGCATGGCGCACAGCCCCCCGATCAGCTGCGACACCTCCTCCTTGGCCTGCGAGCCGTTCGCCTGCCCGGAACAGAATAGAATAGACTCATAGAATAGAATCACAGAATCATTTTGGTTGGAAGAGACCCCCAGGATCATCAAGTCCAACCGTAACCCAACTCCAGCACTAACCCACATCCCTGAGAACCTCATCTAAATGCATTTAAACCCCTCCAGGGATGGTGACTGCACCGCTGCCCTGGGCAGCCTGTTCCAACGCCCAACAGACCTTTCCATGAAGAATTTTTTCCTGATATCCAATCTAAACCTCCCCTGGCGCAACTTGAGGCCTTTTCCCCTCCTCCTATCACTTGGGAGCAGAGACCAACCCCCTCCATGCTCCAAGCTCCTTTCAGGCCCTTCAGAGATCAGAAGGTCTCCCCTGAGCCTCCTTTTCTCCAGGCTGAACCCCCCAGGTCCCTCAACCGCTCCCATCGCACTTGTGCTCCCTGAGATGGAGAGGGGACCCTGCCTGCTGGTGCCACCCCCTGCTTGGGGACAGCTCGGGGACAGCAAAACCCTCCCACTCCTCACCTCCGTGTGCTTCACCGTCTCCTCCAGCTCCGCAATCTGGGTCTGCACCGTGTCCTGGCTGCTCAGGATGTAGGCGATGCTCTTCGACAGCTTCTCCTGCGCAGGAAGAGGTGAGGTGAGGCACCAGCAACCCCGTCTGTCCCCAATTCCATCCCTGCACCCCTCCCCGCGGTCCTCACCCTGAGGGCCTGGTAGGCGCTGAGCACCGGGGTGATCTTGTGGCTGGTGTGAGTGCGGCGCACGCGGCAGAGCTGGCACACCAGCCGCTGGCAGGTCTTGCAGTAGTGAGTCACCTCCTCCTTGTGCTCCGGGCACATCAGCCCCTGCGCGGGCACAGGGGAGCTCAGCGGGGTGTCCCCAGCCGCCAGCACCCCCAAAACCCCGCACGGAAGGAGGGAAGGAAGACGCCGTACCTTAGGGCGGAAGGTGAGGGTGGGGGGCGTGGGCTCGTGCTGGGCTTTTTGGGTGCCCCAGGGGTGGTAAAGCTTGAAGCACTCGTTGCAGAAGCTGGACTTGCACTCGGTGCAGCCCTTGGTGGCCTCCAGCTGCGGGGGTTTGCAGAACTGGCACATGATGGCGGCGCTGATGTTGATAGTCTGGCGGTAACGTTCCACCACCCGCTCCAGCGTCAGGTTGCGGAAAAGGCTGCCCAGGCCCCGCTCCCCCAGGTCCACGTCCCGCTGGCAGGCCGGGCAGGGGAAGCTGACGGTCTGGGGGTGCACGGTGCCCCGCTTGCGCCCCGGGTAAGTGCCGAAACCTGTGGGAGGGAGGCAGGGAGGGCGTCACCCCAAAACGCCCCAAAAACACCCCAGCCCTGTTTCTCCTCCAGCTGTCCCACCTGACTTAAGGAGGCGGTCGAGGCGGTCGGGTTTGGGGACAACGCGGCGCCCCAGGCGGGGGCTGCGGGTGGCGGGGGTGGCGGCGGGCGAGGAGGGCTCGGAGGTGGGGTCGCAGCAGAGGTAGCCGTGCTGCAGCAGCACCTCGCTGGCGCAGACGTGGCAGACGTTGTGGGCGCAGGGCAGGGCCAGCGGCTGCTTGTACATCTCCTTGCACACCGGGCACACCAGCTCCCGCTCCATGTTCTTCATGCTGGTCTGGGGAGAGAGGGGAGCGTCAGCCATGGCCGAGGGGACCGGGGAGAAAGCAGGGCTGGGGGTAGAACCAGGGCCAGGCCCAGGATCAGGCCTAGGAGCAGGATTAGACCTAGGAGCAGCAGCAGTGCCAGGATCAGGCCTAGGAGCAGGATCAGCACCAGGATGGGGACCAGGGCTGTGACTGCGATGGGGATCAGAGCTGGGGCCAGCACCAGTGCCAGGATCGGGACCAGCACTGGGACCAGAGCCAGGACCAGCACTAAGTCCACGATCAGGCCTGGGAGCAGCACCAGGCCCAGGATCAGGCCTGGAACCAAGACCAGGGCCAGGACCAGGACTGGGACCAGGATGAGGACCAGTATCAGGGGCAGGATCGAGCCTGGGAGCAGGAGCATGGTCAGGATTGGGACTGGCACTGGGACCAGCACTAGGATGGGGACCAGAGCTGGGATCGGGATGGGACCAGGGCCAGGATCAGGACCAGCACTGGGATCAGCACCAGGTCCAGGATTGGTACCAGCACTGGGACCAGAGCCAGGACCAGCACCAAGCCCATGATCAGGCCTGAGACCAGCACCAGGGCCAGGATCAGGACCAGCACTGGGCTCAGCATCAGAACAGGGATCAGAACTGGGATCAGCACCAGGTCCAGGATTGGTACCAGCACTGGGACCAGAGCCAGGACCAGCACCAAGACGGGCACCGGGATCGGGCCCCCCACCCCCGGTTGTGCCGGCAGCTCCCGGTGCTCCCGGGGATTCATCCCGGGCGGTGACACGGGGGCGGGGGGGGCGCCCGACACCGGCCATTCCCCGGCACCGCTGCCCGGCGGCTCAGGAGCCAAGGGTTCGAGGCCTCGCCGCGGCCTTCCCAGCCCTCAAGGACACCCCCGCCATCCCGCCCGCCCCCGGGCCCCGCCGCGTTGCCATGGCGACCCCGGTCCACCGGGAGCCCGGTCCGGCCCGGCCGCCCCGCGGTGCCCCCCGCTCCCCCGCCACCGCCGCTCACGCTGATGCGGACGAGCGCGTCCATGATGGAGGTGAAGGTCTGCAGGTCCTCGCCTTCGGCCATGGCTCCGCGCCCGCTCCCGGCGCCGGTCCCCGCGGCGGCGGCAGCAGCGGCGGCCGCGGACGCCCCGGTCTGTTGCAGGGAGCGGCGGAGCCGGGGGGAGGGCGGAGGGCGGCGGCGCGCATG
>VWYH01003534.1:76306-88399 GCA_013399365.1 Pampusana beccarii | reverse complement strand
CGGCCCCCGCCTTAAGTACGGCCCCGCCGGCGCCCCGCCCGCCCCGCGCCCCGCCCCGCGCACCGGGGCCGAGACACAACAACAACACGGGCGGCGAGGGCTGGGAGGGGGGGGAACGGCCCCACGCACGATCGGTACCGGGCGGGGATGCCCCCCCCGCCCCCGCACACACCGGCGGGGGGGCGGGGGGGTGGCAGGTCACGCCCGGTAGCACCGGCAGCCGTGGGAAGGGGGAGTCCCCCACCCGGAGAGGTACCCGGGGTGATGGGCGATGATGGGGTGAACCCCGGGTGGGATGTGGGGTGACCCCCGGGGACAAAAGGTCTGAGCTGTGAGCATCCCCTCCTCACCGGGGACAACGGCTGGTGGTGGGGTCTGGCTGAGGGGGGGACACCCTGCAGGCTTGTGCCCCCTCGCAGCTTTTGCCATGGGAACCCCCTTATCTGAGATTTCGGGGGACACCAAGAACCAGGTGAGGGGCACCTGGGAAGCCGCAGCAGCTGCCAAGAAGGTGCCAGGGGCTGAGGGGGCTGGTAAGGGCAGGACCCCCCCTCCCTGCTCTCCCTGCCCTTATCTGCTCTCCCAGGGCCTTGCTCCAGCACCGGACGTGTCCCTGTTTATTGTGAAATCCCCCCCGTGACCCCGGCGCGGGGCTGCGGGCGCAGCGGGCGCGTTGCCGGCTTGCCTGGCGGGGAGCGCGGCGGCGGCGGCTCGCTATCTGCTCCCATCTGCCCCCGACACCGATCCATCCTTGTTAAACTCGGCGGAGAGATGCTTTTCGCCCGCCGCCTCGCCGAGCGATAACTCAGCCGCATTTGCAAAACAACTTTCCTCTTGTTTATTACATAATGATCCATTGATTGTGGGTAATGTTGCATGCCCGCCGCTGCAGCCGTGCGAGAAGCGCTCCCCTGGCACGCCGGAGGGGCTCGGCCGGGCGCCGGCACCGCGGCTGTAACCGGAGAGACGCTGGTGGCTCCGGCAGCCGAAGGCTCCCCCAGGGGAGCGGGGCTGGGTGCCCCCCATCCCACCGGGTCCCCCGCGTCCTCCCCATGTCCCAGCCCCTCTCCGCACCCTCAGCTCCCCAGGGAGGGGGACCCGCTTCTTCCCTTTCATCCTCCCCGCTTGCGGCCAGGCCTGACATCATCCCGGCGCTGGAATGACTGTGCAAGGCCTCCTGCTCGCGGGGAGCCGGCGCTGCCGCGGCTTGTCCACAGCAGAACCTGCTGGGAACGGCCCTGGGGCCGCGGCCCGGCGGGGTCAGAGCGCCGGAGCATGGCACGTGCGTGCCGCGGGGACGGGCGCAGCCGGACGGTGCTGGGAGCTGCTCAGCACCGCAGCTGCTTCCACCACCGGGGTCCTGGCGCCACCCCCGCCATGGCAGAGACAGGCTGTGCCGGTGCCAGGCGCCTGGGGAAACTGAGGCAGGGAGCAGCCTGCGGGCTGGGGGGCTCCCCATCCCCGCCACCGCGGTCCCAGCCTCGGGGCAGGGCCACCAGTGCACGGGGACAGGGCTGGGAGCGAGGCCACCGGCACCTGGCCGGGTCCCAGCGTCACTGCCCTGCCTGGCCCGTGGCAAAGGGGCAGTGCCAGCATTGCCGCTTCGACCAGGGGAGGAAGGACGAGCACATGTCACCTGCTGGGGACAACCAGAGGGACAAGCCAGGGCTGGAGGGTGCCCCGTTACCTCCCCGTGCTGGGTGACACAGCAGGGATGGGGTGACCGCCGGGGTGGGCGGCAGCACCGGGGGTGCCAGCGGCACATGTGCGCGGTCACGGCCACAGCGCCTGGTACGTGCGGGGCTGGGGCCGGCCCTGGGTGACCGTGGCACGGGGTCCGTGCCCGCGCAGGCAGCGCTCCTGCCACGCCGGCTGCAGTTCGCAGGACAAAGGTGAAGCCGTTTCGCACCGTAAACACCCGCGGCGCAGCGGTGTGGGGCAGGTGGGGCCGGCCAGAGGCCGCCGAGCTCGTGACAAACTGTTTATGGTTTTCTCTGCTCGGGACACCCAGGTGCTCCCTGGCCCCTGACGTCACCGGCGGCGAGGTTGGGGGAGGACGAGGAGCCGTCCAGCCCGCGGCCGGGAGCGAAGGCCGCGGTGACGTGCCGTGCTGGCTGCGTGCGGCCCGGCAGGTACGCACGGCCCGGTGCCGGGCGGCGCGTGGCAGAGCCACGTCCCCCAGGCTGGCTGGCCACGCCAGGCCCTTGCGGGACGGAGCCGGCGCTGCCCGCGGTGCGGAGCCTTGTGCCGTGCCGGACCCGCTGCCGGGGGGTGATAGAGGTTGGGGATCCCCGCCCCAGCGCCCCAGCAATGTCCCGTTTGGTCCGCACTGTCCCTGGCTGTCCCCCCTGTTCGAGCGCACGGAGCGCGGCAGGGCTGGTGGCCGCTCCCCACCGCGCTGGTGGCAGTGCCATGCGCCCACCAGGCTGGAGGCAGGCGGCTGGAGGGGTTTTGCAAGCAGAGCCCGTGGTGCCGCGTGTGCCAGGGTCGCTGACTGCATCCCTTGTCCCTCTGCTCCGTCCCTTGTCCCTCGCAATGCACCAGGGTCCCCAGCCCATCCCCGGTGCCAGCGGCACAGCCGCGCACCGCGATGGGCACTGCGGCTGGTCCCCCGCAGCCAGCGTTTGGGGGGCTACAGCCATCGGGCCCGATCCTGGCCACACCACGCGGCTCCATCCCGGGCACCCCAAGTCCCTGGGGGGGGCCCAGGGCAGGGTCCCCAGCCCAGCGCGGGCCAGGCCTGCGGGAGCGCGGGGGGGACGCGGGGAGCGCGGTGCCTGCCGGGAGCGCACGCAGGACCTGTCTGACGGGTTCGCCGGCTCTTCCCGCACCCGGACAAGCCCGGGCCGGCGGGACGCCGAGCCACCACCCAACAGTGTCTGCTGGGGGGAGAGCGGCCGCCCTGCCGCGACGGCTGCGGGGACCCCGAAACCGTGACCGTATCCACGGCATTGCGGTCCCCACCAGGAGAGCGGCTGTGGCCACCCCGGTGCCATGGCGAGAGCGGCTGCCCCCCACCTGGCGGCATTGTCCCCCCATCCCCGTGGGGCACGGGGTCAGGACCCCACATTGCTGCTCCCAGCACCCAGCAGGGCTGTGGGGTGCTGCCCATGGGGCTGGGTGCACCCCACTCCTCCACACCCCCCCGGGTGTCGCCCCCGCTGCGGCGCAGCCCCCTCAGCACACAGGAGGCACTGAGGGGGGAACCGAGGCCGTCCCCGCGTCCCGCGGGAGCCACCGCGCAGACAGGGCTGTGCCGGAGCCCCCGACGCCGGCAGGAGCCGGCACGCCCGGCACAGACAGACGCGCCGGTGGGGGTGACGCGGGGATTCCCACGGGGCCCCCGGGGGTGTCGGGGTGTCCACATGTGCAGCTGATGAGGATGAGGATGACGAGGAGGGCTCCCCTGTGCCAAATCTCCCCCTCGCTGCTCCCATTGCTGCACCCCAGGGACCTCGGGGACTCGCGCCCTTACCTGGGGGTGCTGCCCCCCATCCGTGCCGCTGCCAGGGGGTCAGTGGGGAGCGGAGCCAGTGGGGGGTGCACCCCACACCCCCCAGGTGCTCTCGCTGCCAGTGGCATCAAACCCGTGATCGGAGCCGTCGTGCCCGTGACGCGGTGAAGTTCGGCACCTGATGCTTGGTCCATTCACCAGACCCCCCACCCCGGCCAAACCCCCCCCGTGCCGCAGCACAGGGCTGGCCAATGGCCACGAGCACCAAACGCCACCGTGACAGAGCTCTGTTGTTTTTTTTTATCCTTTTATTATTTTTTTTTTAATAGACTAAGAGCAGAATATGAAAATCACCAGCCAAAGCACTTGAAAAAAAGGTCGAGTTTGTTTCTCTTTTTTTTTTTGTTTCGTTTTGTTTTGTTTTTCCCCAAAAAGTGTCTGTGCGTTTGCATAGGTCGGGTCTTCACGGAAGACGAGGAAAATCCAACACGTTTCGACTATGTACAAGCCAGCCCGGGGCCGGCGCCGCTGCCTATGGTACAGTATAGATATATCTCTATAGTCGCTCTCTGTACAGTATGTATAGATCTCTATATAGGTATGTACAGCTCGGGGGGAGGGGTCCCTGCCCTCTCCGGGCTCCCCAGTCCAGCGCTGCCCCCCAGCACCGGGACGGTGTCGGCGGACGGCGCGGTGCCCGTGGCAGCACCGAGCCGCATCCTGGCAGTCGTGGCCGTCGGTCCCAAGCGGGACGGGGGTGTCACGGCCCCCACCCCGCGGGGTGGCTCTCCGGGGGGCGGTGAGGAGCGGCTGCGTGGTCCCGCGCTGGTTCCCCGGCCAGGGTGGGGGGTCCCCCGCCGGCACCGCGAGCTAGGAGGCCAGCAGTGTCATGAGGAAGAACGCGGCGGCCACGGCCAAGGGCAAGTGTTCCCGCTTGGGGCTGGTGCCGCTGATGCTCTTCTCCAGCTTGGGCATCTCCGGGTTGAAGTTCTCTGTGGGGAAGAGCAATGGGGTGTAGGTGGCACCGCGGCGGGTCCCGCACCCCCCGCCCCACGGCTGGGGCTGCCCCGTGGGTCGCGGCGGGCAGGGGGACGTATGGGGCTGGGGGGGGGCTCTGCCCGACTCACCCAGGTCCTCGATCTTCACCTCGGGCCGCAGGGTGAACTGCGGCAGCGTGGGCGCCAGCTTCTCCCCGGAGTGCGACGCTGCAAGAGGGACAGAGGGGACGGGGTGGGGGGAAATCAGGCTCCATGGCCCCCTCACGCTGCAGCCCCCCGGGAGGGATGGGGGACCCGCCGCCCCGGGAGGGCACTGGGGCACTTACTGGAGGCGCAGCACACGAACACCTTCATCTTCAGGCAGGCCCGGCGGTGGTTGTGCGTCGGCGTGGCTGCAAGGCAACAGAGGGCTGGGGGGGCTCCGGAGCGGGTGACCCCAACCCCGGGCGCCCGGAGGCTCTGTGGGTTTGGGTATGTCGGGGTCTGGCCCTGCCTGGGGGTGGGCTCTGGGCTGGGGGGACACAGCAGCACCCCTGGGCTGCACCCCGAAGCTGAACCTGCACCAGCACCCCAATCCTGCACCAGCACCCTGATTTTTGCACCTGCACCGGTGCCCCTTTAACCCTGCTCCTGCATCCTACATCAGCACCCCCTGCACCCATATCCCCATCCTGCACCAGCACCCACATCTCCATCCTGCTCCCCCACACCCCCATCTCCTCCTCACATCGCGACCCCCCCTGCACCCCCATTTCTCCCTACACAGCCCCATTCACCCCCATCCCTCAGCTCAGGGTGCAGCCACCCAGCCGGGGGGGTTGATATGGGGGTCCTGGCCAGGGTGGGGACGCAGAGGAGCCCGAGGGGGTGGGGACCAGCTCAGGTGGGACACGGGTGATGAGGGGGGATGCTGCATGGTGGGGGGGATGCTGCATTTGGGGGAGATACGATGCATTTGGGGAAGGGATGCTGCATTTGGGGGATGCTGCATGGGGGGGGATGCTGCATTTGGGGGTGGATGCTGCATGGGGAGGGGATGCTCCACGGGGGGGGTCCCTCCCCACCGCCCCACGTACAGATGTAGTAATACTCCTGCCCGGCGCGGAACTCGTAGCCCAGCGAGAAGGCGCTGTACCGCTGGAACTTCTCCGAGAACTTGATGGGGCTGTGGGGCGCGTGGGGCCGGTTGCACTCCCAGCGCTTGAAGCCCTGGCTGGTGTTGCAGGTGCGGTAACCCTCGGCGTTCACCATGTACAGCACGTACTGCTCCAGCCGGTGCTCGGGCACCGAGGCGTTGTAGTGCGGGCAGTAGATGTCCAGGTAGTCGTTGACGTTCACCTGCACCGTGTAGCCCTCCCGACGGAGGCTGCAAGAAGCACGGGGGGGGATGCGGGGGTCAGGGCCACCCCCTGGACCTTCACCCTGTCACCCTCCTCGGAAGGGACGCGGAGGCTGGAGAACGGTCACATCGCAGGAGAACGACCGTATCTCGCTGCTCAACCTCTGTCTGGAGCCCCCAGCCAACGGGACCCCCCGCACTGTGCAGCCTCAGCCCCAGGGAGGGCGTTGCTGTCCGGGGGGGGCCAGGGCTGGCGCGGGGGGGCGGGTGCAGCAGGGACGGATGCTACGGGTGCCACGGCCCGCGGGAACGCGCCAGCGACCTCGAGGAGGGGACAGACGCAGCAGGACGGACAGACCGCCCCAGCCCAATGGGGACCCTGCAGGACGCAGCCCCCGGTCCTCGCCACCCAGCCCTGTGCCCACGGGGGACCCCGGGGCCCCCCAGGCCGGAGCCAACCCACCCGCCACGTGCCGCGGCTCAGCCGGGGGATTTCTCCCCCTTGCTCCGGCTAATCCCGTTAGTTCGTTAATGCCGTAAAGGGTGGCCCTGGGGGAGCCTCATTTACATTGATTAGGAGCGGCAATCCCCTCAGATCCACTCAGGAGAGGCTCCGCTGGCTCCTAATCCGCGCCCGATGGAAATCCCGGCCGCGGTTAATCCTCACCGCCGCGCTGACCCACTGCTCCTGCCAATTAATTACCAATCGGCACTGCGAGGCCGCTGGCTCCGCACCCGAGCTGCCGTGGCGGCACCGGACCTCACTCGGCGTCACCGGTGCCGATGTGCCCCCCAGCCGCGTTTGGGGACTTGGTTCCCCCGGGACGCTGACCGCGGCAACCAGGCTGCACCGCGGCGCATCGCTCCGGCTCGGCTCCCCTTTCCCCGCCTGGTTTGGCAAACCCAGGTCTGCAACCCCCAGGTGCAGCACTCAGGGTCCCCTCACCCTCCGGGGGGGTCCCCAGCACCCCATCTGCAGCAGAACCAGACACCCCACCCTGCCCAACCGCCCCGGCGCTGTTTGGGGAGCCCACAGCACCCCGGGTGCCGCGGAGAGAACCCAACGAGGACCCGGCGTCCAACGGCAAAGTGGGGATCCAAGCGGCGGCATCGGGGAGCGACGGCAAGCCCTGTCACCCGTGGGGCCCACGCGGCGCCTCCCTCACCACGCAGCCGCTATTCCCAGCCCAGCCCGGCACCCGCCGGCCACCGGGCAACTCCGGTGGCAGAAGGTGCTGAGGCAGCCACCCCTCGCTCCGCGGGGCGCCGGGACCTTTCATCTTCCCCCTTTGATGTGGTTGGAAGTGGGGAGAAAAAGGCTTGTTATTAAAGAAATGGCCCCGAGGAGAAAATCGCAATTAAGCCGGGGCAGGACGCGGGGCTGGGACGCCAGCGCGCCCCGGGCCGGCTGCCCCACACGGCGGTGGGTGCCGGCAATGGGTGCGCACCACGACTGGGCTGCGGCTGTGCCGGGGGAGCGAAGGGACGGAGGAATCACAGCCCCCGGGACTCTGCACCCTATGGGAGCGACACCTGGCTCCGTGTTTTGGGGCGCCAGGGAGCTGGAACCCCCCCGTGGCAGCCGGTGTGCGGCACACACGTGTCCCTCCCTGGGACTCTGCTCTGGGGCTCATTAAGAAGCGTGGGTCCTGATAAACAGCCTCGCTAACGAGCCGAGCGCTGCCCCACAGGGCACTGAGGGCTGGGGCGCACGGGCACGGTGACACCGGGGACCTCGGGGGGTGCCGTGGGGGCTGGCACTGCGTGGCGGTGACCCCTGCGGATGTCACCGGCCGCCACCACGTGTCGGGAGCTTGCAGACACCAGATTAACCCCTCAAGCTGGTAGAACAGCCCCAAACAGCCAGAGCCACACGGCCACCATGGCCTGGGCACATCCAGGGGACACAGCGGTGTCACCGCCACCCTGGGCTCCTGCGCCGTGACCACTGATGTCCCCGAGTCCCTGATACCATCACCAGGGCACGCAGGGAGCCCGCGGGCCCTGTTTTTGGGGAGGAGGATGGGAATAGACACCCAGGGCGAGGGGCTCAGCCCCTTACGGCCGCTGTCACCCACCCCAGAGCGGGCACAGTCCCTGCGGCTACCGGGAAGTCCCAGCGCCGGGTGACCTGGCTCAGGATGGACCCCCCCGGCCTCCCCAGCTCCGGTAGCCGCGGTACGGCCGGTGGGGCCCGGCGGGGCCAGGCAGCGCCCGAAGGGTTAATCGCGGGAGCGGAACGGGCAGCATCACTTCTGCACGACTGCATTTTTAGAGCAGGGCTTTGCAAAGGCAGTGGTACCTTCCAGCAGCCTGTCGGCGCTGGGCAGATGGATGTCCCCTGGCAGAGCCATCCCCGGCACAGCCCGGGCTCGGCGCCCACCAGCCCCGCACCGGCAGGACCCCCGGCTACCTGGCAAACCGCGGCTGCCGGTGAGCGGGGCGGCCGCTCCGCTCCCATCTGCTGCCATAAATCCGGCTGAGCGCTGCGAGGGAGCGCCTGGTGCACTGCAGCACGGCCCGGCGGCGCCGACACGGGGGGACCGGAGCCCCCGACCGACCCCGTGCTGCGGGGACTTGTCCTCGTGGCACGGGAAAGGCCGGGAGGGCAGCGTGGCGGAGCTCAGCATCCCATGTTGGTGGTGACAGCGGTGATGACTGGGGCAATATGGGGTGTCACCCGGTGTGGGTGACGGCACGGTGGGCCCCGGCACCAGGGGGCCAGGGTGGACGCCAACCCCCCAACCCCAGCCAGGCCCTTTGTTCGGTTCTGGCAGCTTCGCCCTTTCGGCACATCCGGGGCCCATCGATCAGCCGGGGAACAAAAAGGTGCCATTGATTTACGCCATCCCCTTCCAGTCACCCCGCGCCACGGCGAGAGGCGAAGGCGCGTCCATCGCCACGCTCGGTCCGCCCTGACGGACAGACAGACGGACGGACCCGCCGCCCGCGGCTCAGCCGCTGGGGACACGCGTGGCTCAGGCTGCCGTGCCCCCCCTGCCGCGTGCCGGTGCTCCCCACGCGGGCAGCGCGGCCCCGGCGCCCAGACGGCCGCGCACACACGCGCTGGCTCGGCAGACAGCGCCTGCGACGCGGCCCACGCTCACGGGTGGCACGGCGCCACGGCACGGCCCCCCCCAGCATCCCCGTCCTCCCCCCGCCCCGCCTGGCGCAGCCGCAAAGGCACCGCCGGCACACGGCGTCCCCGCTGCCACCACCACCACCCCCGAGTGGGGAATCGGGGCTCCTGGGGTGACCAGGGGCTGCTCTCTGGGGACACGAAGGGCCCGCGGTGCCACATGGCAGCGCCAACCCCGGGGTGATGGGCACAGTGCTCCCCAAGCACCCCGGGACCCCTAAAACCACCCAACAGGTGCCCCCGCGCCCCCGTCCCTGTTGATGGCTGTGTGATCCCTCTAATCCCCGCTAAATCTCGTACCTTCCCGCTTTGCTAACAAGATCAATGAGGTTTCTAATTGGGTTTTAATTAAACCATCAATCTGCAACCAGTGACTCAATTAGCAGCCTGGGCAGGAGCGGGTGGCCCTGTCGCACCCCAGCGCCGCGGCCCCTTCTCCCGTGGGACCCCCCCCGCGCTCTGGTGGCACCGCCGGGGCTCGGTGCCACCCGGCACGGTGACTCACGGGACACGGCACCTTCTGCCCCCGGGCAGCACCCCCTGCCAGCGCCAGCACCCATGGGTGGCCAGGGGCTCTGTGTCCCATGGGGGGCAGGGGGTGGTGAAGCCCCCCAGCCCAACCAGTGCCACCACAGCCGGTGGTAATTAAACCACCGAGAGGTATAATCAACACCTTCCCCACCACCAGCCCGCAGCCGGACACAGCAGGGGCAGAATTGCCCCTGGGGGGCACCACTGCCCCGCAGCGCCTCCTGCTGGATGCCCCCCCGTAACCTCCAGGGCAGGGGTGTCCCTCCTGCCGCAGGTGACGCCGTCCCCTCCCCGCTGGGTGCCAGCGGGGGATCCAGCGCGGCACAGCCCCGGTGTCGGGGTCCGACAGCTGCAGAGGACCCAGAAGTCCGGGTGTCCCAGCCCCCCCGGCGGCCGCGGCTCTGCTCCGGTGCGAGACGCTCCCCGGGGAGAGGCCGCTCGGCACGAGGGCTCTCGAGAGCTCCGGCTCTCGCCGCCTGGAACACAAAGTCAGCCAGATGAAAGCCACCTTGGAGAGGTGAGCGCGGCGGCAGCGCCGGTGGCTGGGGGGGCTCCGACCCGCCTGCTTCACCCAGGCACCAGCGCCCCACGTACCCCCAGCTACGGCCACCCCCTTTGTCCCCTCCATGGCACCAGCACCCTCGGACCCCCCTGCACCCACTCTGCGGGGTCCCCGGGGGCCGCAGTGGTGCTGGGGGGCGCTGGCCGTGCCTGTGCCCATGCATGGGGACAAACTGCTGTCCCCACCTTGGCATCACCCAGCAGGGGGGTGGCATCGGCACGCCAGGGCCCAGCTCGGCTGGGGACACCCCCCGGAGCCCCCAGCCCCACACCATGGGGCACCGCAGGGACGCTGCCCCCCCAGTGCCATCGCTGGGTGGGACGTGGCCACCCGGCACCTTTGTCCTGTGCCACCAGGACTTGGGAGGAAAGCACAGAGACCGGCTGAGGACCGTCCCGCACCCCGGGACTCGCCGCCTGCAACCGGTGTCAGCGATGGGACAAACAACAGCCAGACCAACAACCAGAGCGGGAGCAGGCGCCTGCGATCCCACCTTCACGCCTCCCCCAGGCTTTGCCATCAGCACCCGCTGGCACCGCCACGCTGCACCGACAGCGGCCAGGGGACAGGAGCACGACCACGCACCCAAGGGGACAATCCGCCACCAGCCACCTGCTCCCCGAGGCACCGCGGGGCCCCCGGGTGCTGCGGGTGGGCTCCCTTGGGTGCCCCCGCGCCCCGTCCTCCCGCCGAGGGGTGCGCTGAGCAGCGTGCCAGGAGATGCAATCAATTTTTTGGGGTGCCTGGCGCAGTCCCCAAGGAAGGGCCCGCAGCTGAGCCCGCCGGCATCGCCCCCTCCCCAGAGAGCCCTGCGGGGCCGCGTTGGGCTTGTTTATCGCTCTGATTGCAGCGGGGTTGCTGGGATTTGCAGGCTGCGGCCCAGGGAGCCTAATTCCCCCCATAATTTATCTAATCCAGACACTTTGCCGTGCGGCTATAATTGCGGCCGAGCTGCCGCACTGCCTAACAATAAATATCGGCGCTCCGGAGTCCCTGGGACACGTCTCTGCCGCAGCCGCCCCCACCGCGACGCCCGTGCCCTGAGCCGGACGCTCGCGGCCGCGCCAGCGATGCGTGCGCAAGCGGGTGTGGGTGTCTGGCTGCGACACCCCCGGTTTGGCACGGCGGGGGGCACCCCGGCACCCCCTCCGCCCCATCCCCCGGGAGGTGCCGGGGCAGCGCCCGGTCACGGCGATGGGGTGGGGAGAAGCCCGTTGGTCGTGGTGGGGGGGTGGGAGTCTCCCACCCGCCGCGGTCCTGGCAATGTCACGGCACGGGGACGAGGCCGGTGGGTGAGCGGGGTCCGGTTGGAGAAACGGGGCGCAGAGGGCGAGCCGGGCGCCTCGCCATTGTGCTGCGCCTCGGCACGTCGCACACACGCACAATTTATGGGGCCCGGGCTTCCGCCTGGCAACACAATCTCAATGGGAGGGGAAGGAGCTTGGGGGGGGTGGAATGCTCCCTCCCCACACAAAGGGGTGCAGGTTGGGGGGAGCCCCGACACCGGTGGGTGCCGGAGGATGCTTCGGCTGGACGCACGTCCCCGCCACACCCCTGAGTGTTCGCGCCGCCAACGGAAGGCGAGACGGGCGATGGCAGCGGGCGCAGCTCCCCGGTCCCCGTGGGGGGGTCCACGGACCCGCCGTGGCCTCGCAGCCCCGGGAGGAGCCCACTCCATGCCCAGGGTCACCCCCTGCCCCTCCACGCCAGCCCCGCTGTGGGTGCCACGCACCCCCCGGGTGGGTGAGGGTGCAGCCCCCAGCGCGAGGAACGTGCGGCGGGTCCGTGACCAACGACCTCCCGGTGGCTCCGTTCCCGGTGGCCGTGGGTGCGACGCCAATTTCCACACCTCCGCCTGCACCCCCCCAATCGCCCCCACAAGCCCCAGAGATGGAACCGCTGCCCACCGGAGCGGGAGGGAAGAAACGGGCACCCGTTGCGTCCCCCCCTCCGCGCCGCCGCGCCGCCGGTGCCGCTCCCAGACAGGCGGGGGGCGCGTCTGGCGGCGGGGGCGCCGCAGCGGGACCCGCTCCCCGGTGGCCGCCGCACCGGGGGGACCCGGCTGTGCCC
>VWYH01003534.1:44188-54561 GCA_013399365.1 Pampusana beccarii | reverse complement strand
GCCCGCCGCTCCGGTACCGCCCAGCCCGGCCGGGGCGGGGGGGCTCGGGGGCGGCTCCGCGCAGCGGCGGCTCCGGGTGTGGGAGCCCGGGGGGGGGAACAGCGAGAGCCCGGCACTGGGGGTGCTGTGCGGGACCCCCCTGCTCAGCCCGTGCTGCAGGGACACCTGCCTTCGTTAGCACGGGCGGTGGAGACCCCCCCGGCATCACCGCGTGCACTGACACCCCCGCCTTCAGCAGGTTTTGCACTGGAGACCCCCACCTTCATCACCCTGTGCACTGGAGACCCCCCCTTCCCCATTCCGTACATCACAGATCCCCCCANCTCCATCCCATACGTCCGAGTCCCCCATTCTCCATCCCATACGTCAGAGACCCCCATTCCCCACCCCATATATCAGAGACCCCTTTCCCCACCCCGTACATCAGAGGCCCCCACAGCTCAGCGCACCCCACAGACCCCACTTCACACCGTGCATGGGCGGGGGGGTCTCAGCCTTTATTGCCGCGGGGGGAGCCCTCAGTCCGCGTACCCCACATCCTCGTCCTCCTCGCTGCTCCCCGGGGCCGGGCCGGGCTCCCTGGGGGAGCAGAGCAGGCAGGTCCTGCCCACCTGCCTCCAGCACAGCCGGCAGTACCGGGCACCGCAGGCTGGCGCGGGGCAGAGCCGGTCCCGGTGCGTCTCGGCCGCCTCGCACACCGTGCACCTCCCGCGCGCCCAGCGGCGCAGGAACGGCCAGCGCTGGCTGCACCGCAGCAGCAGCCACATCCCCTGCGGTGGCGACTCGGCCTGAGCGGCTGAACAAACCGGGGCGACGGCGAAGCCCCCGTCCCGGCGCCCCGTGTCCCCGCTCACCAGTCCCGGGTGCTGCCGTGCCCGCCGGCCAACGCGTTTCTGCTGCCGGTGGACGAAGCCCTCCTGCTGGTGCAGCATCTTGTTGTAGAGGAAAAGCACGCGGCTCTTCTCCCGCTGCGGCGACAAAGAGCGTGAGGGGTGGCAAGGCGGGGGCAGCACCCCAAAAACCGCCCCCCCCACCCCCGGGGCTGTGCCAGGCGCTCACCTTGGGGAAGAAGAAGGCGGCGATGACCCGGCGCAGGCGGTAGGTGTAGACCTGTGCCAGGCAGAGCAGCGCCAGCGTGGCCAGGGGCGCGCAGGTGCTCACGTAATCCTCCCTCCTCATGCCCCGCGGCTGCGGCAGGCAGCCTGGGGGACAGAGCGGTGGCGCTGAGCGGCCGAGCCGCGGAGCCGTGGGGGGGCCCTGTCCCCCCGGGGGGGCTCACCGAGGTTGGACGCCTCCAGGTGGGCGTCGGAGGAGGTGTTGAGGGCCCCGATGGTGTTGCGCAGGAGCTGGGCCATCAGGGACGTGCCGGTGACGTGAACGGCCAAGTGGTGGCTGCCTGTGGGATGGGAGGACGTTGTGGGGGGGGCTGTGGGGCTGGGGAGGTGGGCGCAGGGGTGGGGGGGACACCTGGAGGGGCAGGGGGCTCACTGTGGAAGGAGTACTGCACGTAGGAGTGCTGCTGGATGATGCTGAGCATGGTGAAGAGCGTGTGGTCCAGCCCGCAGGCCAGGATGAGGAGCAGCAGCGGCGGGATGCACTCCAGCAGCTCCACCACCTGCGGGGAGCGGGCTCTGCCAGGGCTGCACCCCCCCCACAAACCACAGCCCCCCCGAGCCCCCGGCGGCCCCTCACCATGTTCTGCAGCTCCAGCGGCTGTATGGCCACGCGGCACGGGAAGATGACGGCCGGGAGCTCTGCCCGGCGCAGGGGCAGCAGCGTCCGCTTGTGCTGCGCGTTGGGGGAGCAGAGCGGCTCAGCGCAGCTCCCAGGACACCCCAAAAAGGGGTATGGGGGGGACACACTTCACCCCTTCTCCCCCCACCCCACCTGCTTTTTGCGGCGGGCGTCGATTTGGCGGAAGTAGGTGGTGATGTACATGTTGTCGTAGCAGATGTCCTGGCAGTACTTTCTGGTGTAGTTAAAAGCCCTGGCAAGCAACAGAGGGTCCGGGGGGGACAAGGGACAGGCTGCAGCCCCCCAAGACCTCCCCTCTTTGTCTTTGTGCTGCCCACCCCTCCGTGCTCTGCAACCGGGACCCCCACCCGCACCCCCCGGGGGGCTCACGAGATGAAGACGAGGACGAAGGTGAAGGAGAGGAGGAAGCGGAAGAAGGAGACGGCCTGGCCGAAGTGGGAGCTGTGCTGCCGCAGCTGCGAGTTCACCTCCTCCACCAGCTCCTGCGCCGACACGTTGACTCCTTGCAGCATCTCGCGGTGCTCCTCCTGCGGCCGGGGGGGGGACACGTGGCACCGGGCAGGACCCGGCCCCCACCTGGGCGGAGGGGACGGGCACCCACCCGTATGACCACGCTGGCGCTGAATTCCTGGCTGATGTTGCCGACAGTGTCGTTCACCATGTCGTACATCTGCCCGAAGTTGCCCTCCACGGGGATCTTGTTCTGGCACCACATGTCAGCGACTGCGGGGACAGAGCGGGGACGGTGCCGGCAGAGCCGGGGACGGTGCCACCAGAGCCGGGGACGGTGCCACCAGAGCCACCCGGGCATTGCCCTGGCACAGGCCGCGGCTGCCATCCCAGGGGCTGTAAAGGCCAGACCCAGAGCCACCCCACCAAAGGGGGAATCTGGGGGGTACATCCCACACTTCTTGACGATCACCCACTTTTGACGATGACGCAGAGGAACTTGAACTTCATGGGCAGGCAGAGGATGTGGTTGACGATGGGCACGTACACCGCCGCCATGCACTCCTCGTGCTTCTCGTCGAACCAATCTCGGCACCGCTGCACCCCCAGGTCGAGCACATCTGCGGGGAGCACGGGAGCTCTCAGCACCCCCTTTTGTGCACCCCAAACTTGCACCCCGTGCCGCCGGGCTCCCGTCCCCGCTCACAGGTACAGCGCAGCCTGGTTTTCTTCTCGAACACCTCCTGGGTGCTGAGGTTTGCCGGGGCGGCCGGCTCCCGGCGCTCCCGCAGGTCGAACCCCGCGTCGCTGGCCACCTCGGCGTTCAGCCCCACGAAGGCGCGCGAGATGTTCTGCGTCTCGGAGTTCAGCGTCGTCCCGCTCCGCTGCCGGGGGGGGAAACACATGTGCATGGGCTCGGTGCCGTTCGTAGAATCGCAGAATCGTTTTGGTTGGAAAAGACCCTCCAGATTGAGTCCAACCGTAACCCAACGCTGCCCCATGTCCTGAGAACCTCATCTCCATCTGTCCAACCCCTCCAGGGATGGTGACTCCAGCACTGCCCTGGGCAGCCTGTTCCAATGCCCCACAGCCCTTTGGGGAAGAAATTACCCCAAATTTCCAACCTCAACCTCCCCTTGTGGCCATTTCCTCCAGCCCCTTCCTCAGCTCCATTCCCTCCTCTCAACTCTCTCCAGCTCCTCAAGCTCTTTCTTGTTGTGAGGTGACCCCACCACCCCTCTGCCCGCCATTTTGAGCCCTGAGGTGATTCTGGTGCCCCTGGTGCCGCCATTTTGTGTGTTGAGGTGATTCTGGTGCCCCTCTGGCCGCCATTTTGTGCGCTGAGCTGATCCCGCCACCCCTCTGGCCGCCATTTCGAGCCCTGAGTTTAAGGGCCAAAAACTGACCCCAGGATTTGAGGTTTGGCCTCACCCCAGTACAGGGGTCACTTTGCACCCCCCCAGGTCCCCCCGGGCCACCCCAGCCCCCCCGGCTCACCGCCATGTTCTCCAGCACCCGGTGCATGGGCGCCGTCGACATCTCCCAGAGCTGGCGGCTGTGGTTGACCTGCAGCTCGGTCACGCAGCTCAGCGAACGTGTCACCTCCTCCAGGTTGTGCCAAATGTTGGCCACGGGCCCTGGGACCGGCATGGCTGGTTCGGACACCCCTTCCCCGAAGCCCTCGGGACCCCCTGATGGGGATGAAGGGGGCACGAGGGGTCCCACCTGTGTAGATGGCGGCGAGGACGAGGGAGAGGACGTAGACCCGACCCTCCTTGCCCAGGAATTTGGGGGCCATGAGCAGGTTGGCGCAGCGAAAGTGGGGGGACGTGGCCCAACCCAAGGTGGTTGTTCCTGTGGGTACCAAGAGCTGCCCCCACGGTCCCACAGAGACACCCCCGGCGTCCCCAATGGCGCCCGTCACCCCGGTCCCCTCCCAGCCCCGTCCTCACCCATCAGCCCAAAGCAGAGCTGCATTTTGAAATCCTCCGTGAAGTCCAGGGGGACGATGAGGAGCTGGCAGAGCCCTGAAACACCCACAAATGTGCCCTGAGCCCCCGGTGCCGCTGTCCCCCCCGCCGTGCCCGCCACCGGGACACACTCACCGATGCCAAAGAAGATGCCGACACCGGTGCCCAGGAGGAGCTTTGTGCCGCGGTGCTGGTGCGGCTGGCTCCAGACGAACCGGTTGCACCGGGCGGGCAGCACCCAGAGCAGCACTCGCTTCAGGGCTGGGTTTTGGTGGGGGGAAACCATCATCCCTGCCCTCTCCCACCCATCCCCGGCTGGGAGCAGACTGGGAAGGGATGGATCTTACTGGTGTTGGGTGGTTTCTGCCCCTTGTGTGCCTCTGTTGCGGCCGAGGACGCTTGCCTGGGGGCCGCCGACGGCTTCATGGCTCCGCGCTTCATCCCAGCCATGGTGGGATGTTCCCTGGAACCGGCAACGGTGGGGTGCTCCATGGAACCGGTGCATTGTGAGCTGCCCATTCCGCCCGCCGTGTCTGTGTAACTGGAGACGGGGAGAACACTGGGACAGCACTGGGAGCTGGGAGAGCACTGGGAGAGCACTGGGAGAGCACTGGGAGCTTGGGAGGGCACTGGGAGCCTGGGAGGGCACTGGGAGAGCACTGGGAGCTTGGAGAGCACTGGGACAGCACTGGGAGCTTGGAGAGCACTGGGAGAGCACTGGGAGCCTGTGGGAACACTGAGAGCCTGGAAGAGCCCATCCCAGTATGGGACTGGTCCAGCGGCTGGGCAAAGCCCTGCAAAGACTGAGGAGCCGGGGGAAGAGCCCGGCGGCACCACCATCCAGTGGCAAAAAGCCCCGTCAGCCCGGGGAGGAGAGCAAAGTGTGGCAATTAACCCGCAGCCTCGTGGGGCTGGTGCTGGGGCTGGTGCTGGCCACTCTGTACGGGGCTCTGGTGCTGCTGGCCCAGGGCCACAACATCTGGTACTGCCTGGTGACCACCATCACGCTGGGCGCGGGGCTGGGGCTGGGCATGGCCTTCTCCGTCAAGACGCGGGTCACCGTGCTGCTGTCTCTGCCCTACGTCTTCACCAGTAAGCAGCCGCCACTGGGAGCTACTGGGTGTTCTTAAACTGGGGAGCCCAGAACTGCTCCCAGTAACTCCAGTTGGCGCCTCACCAGTGGGAGGACA
The DNA here is from genome assembly GCA_013399365.1 of Pampusana beccarii. NCBI lineage: Eukaryota > Metazoa > Chordata > Aves > Columbiformes > Columbidae > Pampusana > Pampusana beccarii. The sequence continues at coordinate 49,196 of VWYH01003534.1, read as the reverse complement.
ACCTGTTGGCCACGCTCTTCCTAATTAACGCCCCCCCCCCGGCTTTTGTCCCCGCAGAGGAGGGGAAGACGCTGATGCTGCTGCTGGCGCTGGGCTTGGCGGTGCAGGGTCCCTGCTCCAACATCCTGCACAACTTCTCCCGGGCGGCCGAGTCGCTGTCGTGCGGGGCCGAACTCGCCCTCAACCAGACGGCCGAGCGGGTGCAGCGCGCCCAGGACCCGCTGCTGAGTGAGACCGGGGGGATGCGGCGGGATTTCGGGGGCATCCTGGGCTGCCCTCACCCCTCAGGGTTCCCCCCGTGTTTAAATATTTCCTCAAGAGTTAACAAAACGAGAGAAATACGAACAGCGAGGAAGTTTGGTGCGACTTCTTTATCACCGCTTGTTTAGGAAATCCCAACCGAAGTGTTAACACAATCATTACAAGATTCTTCGTTCTTCATGCGGCACTGATTCTTTTCTAGGGAGAGAGGAGATTTTTTGGGCCAAGCTGTTCAGTCTGTAGAGCGATCGTTTGCTTATGGCCAAGCCCAATAAAGGGCTCGCTGTAGGTTTGGTTGTCACGTTAGCCGAGTGTCCCCCAACTGCTCAGCCTCTGATAGGCACTTGGTATTTAGGGCTGTACTGCAGTCTGTCTCATTTCCAAATACAAACATTCCTCTAAAGGCACTTGCATATTAAAATAATAATAATAATCTGTGACTATGGTAAAAAGAAAGGGGTTTTATTCAATCTTAATAGGAGAAGACAAGAGGAAACGGCCTCAAGTTGCGCCAGGGGAGGTTGAGGTTGGAAATTTGGGAGAATTTCTTCCCCAAAGGGCTGTGAGGAGTTGGAACAGGCTGCCCAGGGCAGTGCTGGAGTCACCATCCCTGGAGGGGTTGAAAATACACAAGGATGAGGCTCTCAGGGCCATGGGGTAGTGCCAGCGTTGGGTTAACACTTGGACTCCCTGATCTTGAGGGGCTTGTCCAACCAAAATGATCCCATGACTCTCTGATTCTGTGATTGAATGAGACGCAATTCTAGCTCAGCAAGACATAACCAAACCCAACTCTCTCCACAGAGGTGCTGGCCAAAATCAAGGAAATAGCCCAGGAAGCCAAGGTGGTGGGCGACCACGTCCGCAAGTTCTTCCGCTCCATCATGGACTCCATCAGCCACGTCGGTGAGCGCGGGGGGTCCTCCAGTTCCTCCCCAGCACCAGCACCCCCCTGTCCTGTTTTTGCCCCGTCCCTGTCCCCATCTCTCACTCCCTGTCCCCCCAACGCAGGCCGAGTCCTGCACAACGTCTGGCACTGGTTGGCCAACATGGGCAAGGTGTGCAACGAGGAGCTGGGCTCGCCGTACCGCCGCTGCGTGCAGCTCTTCGACAAGGCCAGGGACGACTGCTTCCGCGCCATCCCCTTCCTCTTCTTCCTCTGCTACATCGTCTCCGCCTTCAAGCCCCTCTGCGGGCTGGCCAAAAGTGCGTGGGACCCCATCCCTCTGCGGCGGGTCGGGGGTGATGGGGTAGACCCCTACCCACCCCTCTCGCTCCGCAGTCGGCCTCCTCTTCTGCGTCATCCCCCAGTACATCGCGTCCTTCCTCAAAGAGAACATCGCGGAACGTGAGTGTCCCGGTGCTGCGGGGACGGGGTCGGTGGTGGTTCCTCTTCGCCCGCTCTCGCCCCCAGCCCCTCGGCCCTTTGTCGCCCTCGCAGCCGTGGCGGATTCTCTGGACCGCGTCCGGAGGGAGTTCGAGTTCAACATCTCGGCCTCGCATCGCTTCGACGTCAGCCTCAACGCCAGCAAGACGCTGAACGAGGTGGCCCTGGACATCATGGAGGAGGTGCACGTGCGCATGCAGCCCACCTCCGAGCTCCTGGGCATCTTCACGCACGTCTCCTTCGTCGCCATCCTCTACGTGTACCTCCAGTGAGTGGGCTGGGGGTCCTGCTCCAGCCCCGGCAGCGATGGGGGATGCGGAGTGCCAATGGGACCTGGGGGGGGAATCAGAAGGGGGTGGTCAGTAGGTCAGAGAGGTTCTCCTGCCCCTCTGCTCTGCCCTGGTGAGGCCGCATCTGGAATGTTGTGTGCAGTTGTGGGCCCCTCAGTTCCAGAAGGACAGGGAACTGCTGCAGAGAGCCCAGCGCAGCCACCAAGATGCTGAAGGGAGGGGAGCATCTCCCTGCCCAGGAAAGGCTGAGGGAGCTGGGGCTCTGGAGCTGGGAGAAGAGGAGACTGAGGGGTGACCTCATTGCTGGGATCAATATGGAAAGGGGCAGTGTCAGGAGGATGGAGCCAGGCTCTTCTCGCTGACAATAACGATAGGACAAGGGGCAATGGGTGCAAACTGGAACACAGGAGGTTGCGCTTGAATAGGAGAAGAAAGTTGTTGGCAGTGAGGGTGGCAGAGCCTGGCCCAGGCTGCCCAGGGAGGTTGTGGAGTCTCCTTCTGTGCAGCCATTCAAACCCGCCTGGCCACCTTCTGTGGAACCTCAGCTGGGGGTTCCTGCTCCGGGGGGGTTGCACTGGGTGAGCTTTCCAGGTCCCTTCCAACCCCTCACGTTCTGTGATTCTGCGATTCTTTGTGTCCCCTTTGTGTCCCCAGGGCGCTGCGGTACCATCACCAGTACCTGCACGACGAGGCCTTCGACAACATCTACATCACGCGGCGGTTCGTGCGGCTGGACCTGCGGCAGGCGGAGCAGGGCAAACCCACCGTGCTGCCCTTGTCAGCCTGGGAGAGGAGTCGCTACATCCCCCCAGGTCGGCCCCGCGCCCGGGGGTGCCCCCCACGCCACCCCCGCAGGGGGGTCCCGGCGCGGCACGGCCTCACGGCACTCCCGTGCCCCCCCAGCCGCGCTGTGGCTGTGCCAGCAGGAGCAGCGGCGCTACGGGCTGCAGCTGGTGGGGGTCCTGAGGCACGTGCTGCTGGGGCTCAGCATCATCCTGGCCGATTACGGACTTTTCTGGCTGCTCGACCTCATCCGGCATCAGCTGCGGGGGGAGATCGTCGCCAGGGGTGAGCGGCACCCGCCGCGCCAGAGCAGCGCCCTTGGGCGCTTTGCCGGCAGGGGGACGGGTTTTTGGGGTGGCAGGTGCCCAGGTCAAGCCGCCCGGCCCCCACAGCTCCGGTGGTGATGGGCGTCACCATCAACGGGACCGGCTACACCAGCGATATCTTCCGGGATTTGGTGTCTGCCTTCGACGTGCTGCAGGAGGGCAACGTCTCCGTGGTTTCCCAGCGCTGCCTCCTCTACCCCGTGGAGCCTGACTACACCACCTACCTCAGCATGGGTGAGCGCGGGGTGCAAGGTCCGGGGGTGCGCAGGCCGGGGTGTCACCCCCCTGACTTGTCCCCATCCCACCAGGACTTCTCTATGGCATCTGCCTCTTCATCGCCGTCTTCGGCGGCTACGTAGCGCGGCTGCGCCGGGTGGTGTGCGCCGCCTACTACCCCCGCCGCGAGCAGGTAGGAACCCAACCGCCACCAACCTTCCTACGCGCCCCCCCCGGGCCATCCCACTCCCCTCATCCCGTCCCTGCCGCGCCAGGAACGCGTCGTCTTCCTCCACGCCACCATCCTGGCGCGGCGAGTGGGGCTGGCCCGCGTCCTGCGCCAAGCCGCCACGCAGCACGTGGCCGACGCCAAGCAAGGCGGCAGGGTCCTCCGCTTCCTCACCACCAGGTCAGCTCCCACCCTGACCCTTCCCGCCTTGCGGAAGGGCAACGCCACCCCCGGGGGGGTCGGTGACAGGGGTGGTGTTGCCCCATGGACCATTGATGGCCTCCTTGCCCGCAGGCTGCCGGTGCTTGCCCGCCTGGCTCGGCTCTTGGGCTTCCAGAAGAAACACTGCCTGGCTTGCAGGACGGCGCAGCGCCCGGACTTCATCGCCTGCATCACCTCCGGCTGCAGAGGTAGGAGCCGACCCCCCCGCCACTCCGAATTCAGAACCATCCCCTCACTGAGAAAACCTTCCGTGGCTCCGTTTTCCCCAAGGGCTCTATTGCCGCGAGTGTTTCCAAACGCTGAGTAACATCTGCACCGTCTGCATGGGCCCCCTGACCTTCCAGGACACCGGGGACGAGGAGATGTGAGCAGGGAGCCCTGGGGGGGGACACAGTGGGTTCGGAGGGGGTTTTTAACCCGCCCCCCCTGCCCGCCCCGTGCAGGGATTCCAGCGACGAGGAGACGGTGGAGCTGTGGCTGTCGGCGGTGCGCGCGTGGCGCGGCGAGGAGCGCGGGCGGCAGCTGCGCCGGGGCATCCGGGAGATTTTGGAAGGCCGTGGGGGCGCCCGGCGGTTGCCCCCCAGGATGGAAGCCCGGCTACGAGCCCGACTGAGAGAAGAAGCCAGCGGGGAGAGCGATGGAGGGGACAGCGAGGGGGACGACAGGTCGCTCTCCAGGTGAGCGCTGGCAATGGCGGTGGTGATGTCCCCCAGCCTGCGCTGGCCCCCAACAGCGCTTTGTCCCCACGCAGCCTGGATTTCGGGTACCAGGAGCAGATGGAGAGCAGCGGCAGCGAGCTGGAGGAGGTGGTGGCCACGCGGCCGCCCAGCAGGCAGCGCAGGGCCTGGTGACGGTGCCACGCGGCGGTGAGGACACCGGGGCTGTGGCTGGAGCCTGAGCAGCGCGGTGGACGCCAGGAGCTGCCGGGGCCGGGTGGGGAGGGATTGGTCAATAAAGCGCCCGGTCCCGGTGCCCCGAGCCGGTGTGCGGTACCTCGGGGTGATCCCAGCCTCGCGGTGTCCCCAGCGCCCTTGGTGGCTTGTCCCTGCCGTGCCCTCAGCCCCACGCTGTCCCCAGCCCTGTTCTCGTGGTGCTCAAGCTCTGCTGTGCCCCCAGACCCCCAGTGCCCCCATCCCCTTGGTCCTGTCCCTGTCCCTGCAGCGTCCCCAGCCCCATGGTGTCCCCATCTCTGTCTCCTCGATGTCCCCAGACCCTCAATGTCCCCAGCCCCGTGATGCTCCCGTCTCCATCCCCACAGTGTCCCCGTCCCCATGGTTCCTCTGTCCCCATCCCC
>VWYH01003534.1:3460-20567 GCA_013399365.1 Pampusana beccarii | reverse complement strand
GGGGGGGGGGGGGGGGGGGGTGCGGGCGCCGCGGCCGCCGGGACCGGAGGAGAAACGGACCGAAGACCCATGGTGCCCCGGTGAGCGCGCGGGCCGGCCCGGGGCGGGGCGGGAACCAGCGGAGGGGTCGGCGCGGCCTGCACAGTTCTGTGGGAGAGGCCGGGCCGTGCGGGGGCCCCGGGGGCGGCGCAGGCCCCGGGTCCCGGGGCGGGTGAGGCCCCATGGCGGTGGTGCCGCCGGGGCTGAGGCTTCGCTGCTCGCCGGGACGCGTCGTTCGTCAGTCGCTACTTTCCGTGTAATGAGCGGGGTTCCCGCCGCAACTGCCCCCGGTGCTACGGCGGCCGGGCCACCCTTCCCTGGGAACGGAACGGCGGGCTCGGGGCCCTCCCCGGTGCCATTGCCGGCCTGTGCCAACCGTTCAGTTGCCTCCAGGTCTCGGGGTGCCTCCGGTGCCCTGGACCCCCCTGCCCAGTGCGGCGGTGTCGCTGGGGCCACTTGCTGTGCTCCGGTTTGTGTTACCGTGTCCCAGCGGCTCCGGGACGTCGTGCTGGGGTGGGACGTTGGCAGGAGGGACACGGGCAGGGCTTGGGGACACCCCCGGGAACCCATATTGGTGTGACCCCCTCAGGGATAGGGCACTGGTTGGGTTCCCAGAGCTCCTGCCCCCCCGGTTCTCACTTGCACTTGATGCTTCAGAGGAGAAAATATCCAGAGCACATACAAAAACCATAAATATTCCCCCTTATAGATCTTTCCCTTCTCCTGACAGTGTGTTATGTCCGTGTGTCCGTCTGTTGTGGGCTTCTCCAGTTGAATCCAGGGTCACACACATGCTGCGCTGGCTCGGGGACACCCCAGATGGGTTTGCGGAAACGTCCCCCGGGACAAGGGATTTGAGGAAACGTCACTCTGGACGTGGGGTTTGAGGAAACATCCCCCGGGCTGGCGCTGCGGGAGCCTGAGGACAAAGGGCAGCGCTTGGCTGCACTCCCCGGAGCCGCCTTGGTTGGTTCCCAAGGGGTCAAAGTCGCCGTTTCTTCCTGGGTTTGAGGATCCTCCGCAGCCCTTTGGGGGAGCTGGGCCGCCTGTGCCCCCCGCAGCTGCGTGGGGCAGCATCCCCTCCTCGTGGGGGACACAGTGGGTCTTTGGGGGTCCTGATCCTCCTTCTCTGGCATCCCAAGGGCTTCAGCGTCACCTTTGCGCGACGGCAAGCGGCTCGCTCTTCGTTATCTCGCTGCCTCCCCGGCTAATCAAATCAGCGCCCGCCTGGGCTCCGCCGCTGCCTTCCCGGGCCCCAGATAAGGACGTGATGGCTGCGCGGACGTAAATCGCGGTTGCTGCCCAGTAACTCGGCCCTCACGGCATCACCCGGGGGTGGGATGGGCAGCGGCTCCGGCTTCTCTCGCCGTGTTTTCCCCTCGCAAACCACCAGCCCCCACTGGTTCCGTTCTCGTCGCCTCTTTCCTCCCTTCTTCACGTCCCCTGTTTTGTGTGGCCGTCTGGGCGCTGGTTTTGGGGCAGGAATCGGCTCCGGCGCTCGTCTTGGCTCACGGTTGGCGATGCCAATGCAGAGCCGGGTTCACCCTTGTCCCCCGTTCGTTCTGTCCCGGCTTCCCCGGCTCCCTCGGCATCCATTCCCACCACACCGCCTGCGGTTAGCGAGGAGGAGCGGGCGCTTTGCCCCTCGGCACCGGTGCCACCGCCACGGCGGGGACAGGGCTGCCCTAACTCCTGTTTGTCCCCGCACCGCAGGTGGCAGCGCCGGACCGGAGCGGCCGCGCGGTTCGGTTCCCCACCCTCCGCCGAACGATGGAGTACGTGGTAAGGACTTCGGTGGAGGGCTGGCTGGCTTCGGTGGTGGATCCTGCCTCCCTTTTCTCCCCACCGGCATCTCCCGGCCACATCGGCCGAGGTTTCACGCAGGAATATCGCGACGCTGTTGCGATGTTTGGGGCGGAAAGCTGGATTTGAGGGGTTTTCTTTGTTTTCCCCCTGCCTCGGTGGCTCTGCTGGCGAATCGAGGGGTTTCTCCTGCCCCGGACGAGGTGTCTACGTGCGGCAGCGGCTGCTCCTCGCTTGCCAAACCGCCGGCGTGTTCCAGGTCTCTGACTCAGCTCCCGGTTTGTGTTTTCTGGGAGGACATCGGGCGCTTGGCCCCGTAGCGAGGCCCTGAGCGTCCCCTCCTCTTCCTCGCCTGGGGCTGTGTACAAAGTCCCAGCCCCGGGTGTCCCAAAGTGGCCCGTGTCCCTCTCCTGGGGACAATCCGGTGGTGCCAGGACACGAGGAGCGGCCGGGATGTGGCCCAGGGGGTTGTTTTGGCTGCTCTGCTCAGCCTTGGCTGTTGTTCTGGACGTGTCTCAGTTTGTCCTGCGCCCCTCGGGAAGGGGCTTCTGTCACCCTAGGGTGGCACTTTTGGTCTGCGAGGGCCGGGGGTGACAGTGCGGCTTGTCCCCGGCTGGCGCGCGGTGACGTGGGCCGGCTGGCCTGGGGAGAATCTGATAAAATCAGAAATTATTCCGTTTTATAAAAGCAGAAGCCGACGCGGGGGGGCTGCGGCTCCCAGGGCCCGTCGGGGACGGCTGCTCCCCGCTTTGTCACTCAGTGGGGTGACAACCCGCCCCCGGGGTGACGGGAAGGGGACGAGGAGCCCCCCCGCTGCCCAACTCCCTCCTTCTTTTATCCCAACCGGCTTCCTGGCTCCCCCGGCCCCGGGTTTCCTGCTTTTCTTTCGAGCGGCGACGGGAAGGTCACCGCGCCGAGGGGGCCCGTGGTGGGGACCGGGAGCTTCGTGGGACACCGGCTCCGCGCCCGCGGGACCCCGGCGGCACCGGCACCGGCGGCTGAGGTGGGGGCCGGTGCTTGCGCGTGTGGCCGGGGCGATGCGCCGGTGACGGACACCGAGGAACCGCAGCCCCTTGTGCCGTGGGGGCTGCCGTGTCCCCGTATCCCCGTCCCCGTGTCCCCGTCCCCATCCCCGCGCTTGGGGAGCGCGATGAGCACCCGCAGCGGGTCCCAGCAGGGAGAGCCCGTCCCTTGGGTTGAATTCACCCGTTTTTGGCTCAGTGGCCGGTTTTACCGAGCGCCTGCGAAGGGCTTGGGCGCCGGGGGGGGCCCAAAATCCCGATTCGGCCCACGGGCCGCGGTGGGGGGAGGCGGATGAGGCCGTGGGGAGCGGCGCGGTCGCTCTATCCAGGACGGGGAGCTTGGCCGTGCCCCCCGACCCCCCCGGCCAAAGGTGGGGGCTCTGCCCGCCCCCCCAGCACCCTCTGCCCACCCAGCCCCGTAGCTCCGCCCGTGACCTTGATTTTTCTGCTCCACATAAGCGCAGGGTCCCCACCCCTCGCCGGCAGCCCCTCCTGCGCCCCGGCCCCGGCGCAGCCCCCGTGAGTCAGCACCGGCCCTTCCCGGTACCGTTACCGGCTGCCGCTTCCCCTCCTCTCCCGGGAGCAGCCGCCGCGATGCCGGGAAGCCGCAATTAGCAGCAATTAACCGCTTCTCCTGCCCGGGGGGAGCCCCGCGTCCCCCCGGCGGACACCCCACCTGCATCCCGCTCCGCGCATCCTCCTCTTCCTCCCATCGCCGCCAAGGGCTGGATGTCCCCCCGGCGGCATCGCGGCGTCGCTTCCCCCCCGAGGATTCGGGCAGCGCTCCCCCCCCGGCACAGCCAACGGCGGCTGCCCGGTGCCGGCACGTGGGTCGTGTTGGCTTCGGCGCAGCCGCCTCGTCCCAGGGCTTGAAATATTCCTGGGTTTGATTTCTTCTTGGCTCGGGGGATCTCCAGGTTGGGGGCACGGAGCCCCCCCTCCCCGTGCCGGCGGCTCCCCGGGGCGGCACCGCGGCCCCGTTTCCTCGCCGCTCTCCGTCTGACCAGATCCGCGCTGACGCCGCTCGCCATCGATCGAGCCCCCGGGGCCGGTTCTTCCCCCCCGCCCCAGCCATGCCGGAGCTCGGCCGAGGTTTTTGCCGAGGTTTTTGCCGAGGTTTTTGCTCGGCGGTGGCTTCTCGGTGGCCGCGGGCGCTCGCACTCGCCGCGGGGCCACCGTGAGACCCCACCGGCCGCCCCCCGCCCCGAAACGAGCCCATCCCGGCCCTTCTCGCCATGGATCTCCTGCAGAAGAGCAAATACAGCCACCTGCGGAACGAGTCCGTCTCCTCCGCCGAGGAGGCCGCGGGGGTCCCGGTGTCACCGGCGGAGTCCCCGTCCTCGTCCCTCGTGCCCCCAGCGCCTCTTGGGGAGTTCTCACCCGAATCGGAGGACAGTCCCACCACCTTCTGCTCCTTCTTCCCCAAAATGGCCAACCTGAAGCTCTCCAACCCCGCCAACCTCCTCAATTTGAGGGGCTCCTCCTCGCTCGGCGGCGACGACACCCGGTGTCCCCCCGGTGTGACGCCGGGGGGGGCCACCGGCACGGATTCAACGGGACCCATCGCTGTTTGTCCCCAGGATATGAACAAGCTGAGCTGCGGGAAGAAGACGCGGGTGGAAGGCGGCCAGCTCGGGGGGGACGAATGGACCCGCCACGGCAGCTTCGTCAATAAGCCCACGCGCGGGTGGCTGCACCCCGATGACAAGGTCATGGGCCCCGGGGTGTCCTACCATGTCCGGGTGAGTCCGGGGGGGTCCGGAGGTGGGCTCGGGGGGGGTGGAAAGAGTCACAATGTGGATTTGGGGTGTTCCTTGAGGGCGGCAAGTGGGTGGTGGGATTCCTGGGGACGTTGCCACTGCGGAACCGGGGGGCTCTGGGTTATGACAGGGGCGGGGGGGCTGACCCTGTTTGTTTTTACCCCCCCATCAGTACATGGGCTGCGTGGAAGTGCTCCAGTCCATGAGGGCGCTGGATTTCAACACCAGGACGCAGGTCACCAGGTGAGCTGCTGCTTTTTGGGGGGGTCTGAGCCCTGTGTGAGCCCCCGGTGGGTATTTTGTGGGAGGGGCAGCTGCGTTTCCCCCCCGGTGCTTTCCGAGGGCTTCCCCTTTGTCACCCTGTCCCTCTGTGCCGGTCCCCACGTCCTCGGTCCTATGGTTGGGGAGGGGAAAGGGGGAATGTGCTGGGGGGGACACACTGACATCCCACTGTGTTCCCCCCGCAGGGAGGCCATTGGGCTGGTGTGCGAGGCCGTGCCCGGTGCCAAGGGAGCCGTGAGGAGAAGGAAGGTGAGGGGGTGTTGTGGTGGCCGAGGAGCTTTGGGAGGGGGCTCTGATCTCCCACTGCATGCGGTGGTGCCTGTTTTTGCCGGGGGGGCAGCAGGACATGCCCCATCCCCACCATTTGTGTCCCCCCCAGCCCTGCGGCCGCTCCCTCAACTCCATCCTGGGCAAGAGCAACCTCAAGTTTGCCGGCATGGCCATCACCTTGACCATCTCCACCAGCAGCCTCAACCTCATGGCCACCGACTGCAAGCAGGTGAGTGCGGGGAGGTGGCGGCACCCGGAATCCTCAGCCCCCCAAAACCCTGAGCCCGGCTTAGCTGCCCTTTCCTGGGCCACATTGCCTGATGGTGTAACCAGGACGCAAATTTGGAACCAACTGGCTCGTTAGGACTGATTTGTGATCAGATTTTGTATATAATTTTGTATATAAAACCTTTCTTTCTGCTGCGCTGGCTTTGTTCCAGCTCTGTGATAAACAACACCTCCTCTCTGTGTGCTACAATTCGTCTTCTTTTGCACAGCAGGTATCAGAACCCTGGTTTGGGGACAATAACGGCGTTCTGACAAAATCCGTCCTAACTTATCAATATGATCAAATTGACAAATATTCTTCACAACAGAAAAAGCGTTACCGAGTAGGAAAAACTTGCCTCCCCAGCTAATACTTGTTCTCAACAATTATCTGGGTTTGATGCAATGCATGAAAGGTGGGGCAAATGTTCCCGTTACATGGGGACTTCGATACAGTTCCTTAGAAACAAAACTCAGAGACATATAGTCAGTTTTTACAAAAATGTACTGAAGATACCGCTGTTACCTAAATGTACTACAGGAAGTCGACATTCTAAATATTTTTAGAAGGACTGACTGTGCAAAAATCCCAATTAAATATCGCTGGTGATTTTGTAGCAATGATCAAGATTTGATTTGAATTTTTTAAAACAAATTTAAGTTAAAGTTTCGAGATACGCGGCTTACAAAGTAAAGCAATTTTATAAAAGGCTGATTTAATTAACCTTAATATCACCTGGTTTTGACGTCGCTCTCAGTGGCCTCAAAGCCCCAGTTGTTTTCTTGGTGGCCTGTGGCTCATAACGAGGGTTTTGGGGTTTGCGTCCGACAACCTCTTTGCCTTGCAGATCATCGCCAACCACCACATGCAGTCCATCTCCTTCGCTTCTGGGGGAGACCCGGTGAGTACGTGGGGTTCACACGAGCCCCGTGCCGGGGATCGGCGCCTCTCGGGCGTCCCGTTCCCCGGCAGCGCCGTCTCACGCCGGCGTCTCGCCCGCAGGACACGGCCGAGTACGTCGCCTACGTTGCCAAAGACCCTGTTAATCAGAGAGGTGAGGCTGCTCCCGCAGGGCCGAAATGCCAGAACTCCCCGTTTTTGTGGGTGTTTTCCTCGTGACAAAGCCCTTGAGGTGCTGGAAGTTGAGAGGAGGGAACGGAGCTGGGGAAGGGGCTGGAGCACAAGTGTGATGGGAGAGGCTGAGGGAGCTGGGGAAACGGCCACAAATTGCACCAGGGGAGGTTGAGGTTGGAAATTTGGGGTGATTTCTTCCCCAAAGGGCTGTGGGGTGTTGGAACAGGCTGCCCAGGGCAGTGCTGGAGTCACCATCCCTGGAGGGGTTGGAAATACAGAGATGAGGTTCTCAGGGCCAGGGGTGGGTTAACACTTGGACTTGATCTTAAAGCTCTTTTCCAACCCAAAGGATTCTCTGACTCCACGTTTAGGCGCAGCTCGGTGTGGCAGGGAGGGCCTGGGGGTGCGCAGGGAGGGTTCTGGGGGTGCAGAACCCCACGTTGGGGGTTCCCCACTCCCGTCCCGTGTTCCCCCCCCAGCCTGTCACATCCTGGAGTGTCCCGAGGGGCTGGCGCAGGACGTGATCAGCACCATCGGCCAGGCCTTCGAGCTGCGCTTCAAACAATACCTGAAGAACCCCCCGAAGCTCGTGACGCCCCACGACAGGTACGGGCAGGGCCGGGGGGGGCGGGAGGAAGGTGTGGGGGTGTCCAAAATCGGTTTTGGATGGGGTTGCAGCTCATCCGTGCCCTTCCCTCCCAGGATGGCGGGGTTCGACGGCTCCGCCTGGGACGAGGAAGAGGAGGAACCGGCGCCAGATCATCAATACTACAACGATTTCCCCGGCAAGGAGCCTCCCATCGGGGGGGTCGTGGACATGCGGCTGCGGGACGGGGCCGCTCAGACCCCCAATCATTTGGGGGCCACGCTGGTGAGGCTCTGGGGGTGGCCACGTTACAAGGGGGGGATGCAGGGACCCTGACTGAGTTGTGGGCTCTTCACTCGCGGTTATTCCACCACGAGAGCCACGGCACGTGCCCCCCGGCACCTCTATCGGCCCTAGGGATGGGGGGTGACAAGGAGGGGATGGGGGCTCATCACCCATCTCCCCACAGCCCGTTGGTCAACCGTCCGCCGGGGACTACAACCCGCGGAAGCCACACGCTCCCGCCCAAGGTAACGCGGCAAACGTCACCGGTCCCCGTCTGCTTCCTGCACCCCAAAATCCTGCGCCGGCGGGTGCCGGAGCGCGGCTATTGATGGTGCTTTTGGCTGCAGGGAGAGAGAAATTCCCGGCTCCGGCGGGGGCGACCGGCCGCACCGATCTGTTCGACGACCCGTCCTACGTCAACGTGCAGAACGTGGACAAGACGCGCCAAACGCCGGCTGCCGGCACCGCCACGGCCAACGGCAGCGCCCAGAGGGACCTTTTTGACATGAGTGAGCGCGACGGCGCCCGCGGCCACGCACGGGCTGGGGGTGGGTGCTGGCGGGGTCCATCCCAACCCCCCCGTTCGCCCCTCTCGCCCCACAGAGCCCTTTGAAGACGCCCTGCGCGCCCCCCCGGCCGCGGCGCTGCCGCCGGCGCAGGTGGTGGCGTCCATGGAGGAGCAGCTGCGCCGCGAGCCCTGGTACCACGGCAAGATGAACCGCAAAGACGCCGAGAAGCTGCTGAAGGTCAACGGCGATTTTTTGGTGCGGGAGAGCACGACGACCCCCGGGCAGTACGTGCTGACCGGCTTGCAGGGGGGGCAGCCCAAACATCTGCTGCTCGTCGACCCCGAGGGAGTGGTGAGTGCGGGGGGCAGCTTGGGGGGGACACAGGACCACAGGGACATTTGGCTTCCTCAGGGGAGCGTGGGGTGAACGCTGCACCCCCCAGTGCCAAAACGTGGTGGCTCTGGCATCAGCGGCCTCCAGTGTCCCTTCCTTGCCCCCCCCAGGTGAGGACGAAAGATCATCGTTTTGAGAGCGTGAGCCACCTCATCAGCTACCACATGGACAATCACCTGCCCATCATCTCCGCCGGCAGCGAGATGTGTCTGCAGCAGCCGGTGGAGAGGAGACTGTGAGCGCCCCGGGGGGGGCCCCGGCCTCCAGCCCCCCCCGCACCCCCAGCTCCGCTCCCCGCCCCCGGGAGCCCTCGGGGACTCCCCGCCGGGTGCTGTGCCCGGGACTGAGCGAGGACTTGGCTGGGGACGGGGTTTGTCCCCCCCGCGCCCCGAGTTTGCGGGGGGGGGCTGTTTGTGCCAAAGCCCCCCCGACTTTCTCTCAGCTCCAGCCTTTGCACAGCAGCTCAGCTCCTACCAAATCCCGGTGCCGCGGCCGCTCTCCCGCTCACCGGCACGGCCGGGGGGGGTGGCAGAGCTGAGCCCCTCCCTGAGCCAAGGTGGGGGGGGACACTCTGGCCTCGTCCCCAGGCTGGGGGGGCTCCCCCAAGCACAAGGCTCGGCCGGCCCCGCACCGACTGTACCCGGTCACTTTACGTGTTAACTCTGTGCCTTGACCCCCGCAGGTCCCACACTCTTATGCAATTTTGGGGGGGGCGGGGGGGAAACGGGGGCAGAACCCCCCCTTAATCCCAGCCCCCTCTGTGCCCCTTCCCGGGGCTGCGTCCCCTCCCTGCCCCCCCCGGGGTCCCGGTGGGGCACGGTTGGCTCTGGTAGCCCCGGGGGGAGCTGCGGGAGGGTCCCCCCTTTGCATGCCCGGTGTTACCGCCCCCCCAAGCCAAAGCCCCTCGCAGCCCCGGCCCCCCCCGGCCCTGCTATACCAAAGGAACCGGCAGTTGGTATTAAAGTTGGTATTTCTCTAGGCCGTGGCTGGTGTGACGGGGGGGACACACACGGGGGGGGCACCGGGGACACGCCACCCCCTCCTTCCGGACATCAGCGTCGCCTCCGCGATCCCCAAACGGTTCTTTCCCCCCCTGCCCCGGGCCTTGGATATGGTCCGCCCCGCTCTCCCCTACGCGCGCCGCACATGGTTCGCCCCCACGCTGTAGTTGGTCCACGCCCTTCGCTTGCACATGGCTCCTCCCGCTGCCCCCCCTCGGGCGAGCTGCATTTGGTCTGCCCCAACGCTCGCCCCGCCCCTCGCGCGGTGATTGGCCCCTCGCGAGTTCCGGTTCCGGTCGGCGGCGCGGCGGAGGCGGCGGCGGGGCCATGGCGGGCGCGCTGTGAGGCCATGGCGGCCCCGCACGCAGAGAAGCTGGACGGAGGCGTCCCGGCCCCGCCGCCCCCGCCGGGGCCCCCGCACCCCGCGGGCAGCGCCGCTACCGGCGGGCCCGGCCGGAAGCAGGGGAAGGCAGGTGAGTGCGGGCNGCCCCCCCTCGGGCGAGCTGCATTTGGTCTGCCCCAACGCTCGCCCCGCCCCTCGCGCGGTGATTGGCCCCTCGCGAGTTCCGGTTCCGGTCGGCGGCGCGGCGGAGGCGGCGGCGGGGCCATGGCGGGCGCGCTGTGAGGCCATGGCGGCCCCGCACGCAGAGAAGCTGGACGGAGGCGTCCCGGCCCCGCCGCCCCCGCCGGGGCCCCCGCACCCCGCGGGCAGCGCCGCTACCGGCGGGCCCGGCCGGAAGCAGGGGAAGGCAGGTGAGTGCGGGCGGGCGGACCGGGGCGGCGGCGGGGTTGAGGAACCGGCCGTTGTTGCCGCGGCCTCGGTTGACGCTTGTCCCGCTTGCCCCGCAGGGCTGCAGATGAAGAGCCCCGAGAAGAAGCGCCGCAAGTCCAACACGCAGGTAGGGCCGGGCCCCGCGGGGTGGTACCGGTACCGGTTACCGGGGGGGGCCCGCAGCCCTGACCGCCGCTTTCTCCCCGCAGGGCCCCGCTTATTCGCACCTCTCGGAGTTCGCCCCGCCGCCCACCCCCATGGTGGATCACCTGGTGGCCTCCAACCCCTTCGAGGATGATTTCGGAGCCCCCAAAGTGGGGGCGGCCCCCGCCCCGTTCCTGGGCAGCCCCGTTCCCTTCGGCGGTTTCCGCCTCCAGAGCGGGATGTCCCCGCAGGTCCCTCCCGGTTACGGCGGGGGCCCCCAAGCCCTGCGGAGGCAGCCGCCCCCTCCCTTCCCCCCCGGGCAGATGGGCCCGGCGTTCAGCATGGCCCCCCAGAACCCCAACTACGTGCAGCCGGGGGGGATGAGCTTCCCCGGGCAGCCCTTCGGCCAGAGCTTCAGCCCCCCTGCGGGGCAGCTCATGCAGGGGCCGGTCGGGGGCTTCGGGCCCATGATTTCCCCCACCATGGGGCAACCCCCGCGGGGGGACATGGGCCCCGGGCCGGCTCTGAACCCCCCCGGGGGCCCGGGGGTGGCTCAACGTTTCAACCAACCCACCAACCTCTTTGGACAGTCGCCCATGGGGCGCCCCGGGCAGAACGTGCCCCCGCTGCCCCCCACCGCCAGCCCGTTCCCCGGCGCCGATCCCAGCTTTACCGGCGGTGCCACCGAGGAGGGCGGCAAGAACCTCAACCCCCCGCCCAGCACCTTCGCGCAGGAGCAGCACTCGGGCTCCCCCGCCGCCGTTAACGGCGCTCAGCCCGGCTTCCCCGCCGCCAACGCCGCCCGCGGTACCGGCACCCCGGAAACCAGCAGCCTCCCGCCGCCTCCCCCCGGTAAAACCGCGGGCGGTTCGGGTCACCAACCCCCCCCGGGGCTCGTGTACCCGTGCGGGGCTTGTCGCAACGAGGTGAACGACGACCAGGATGCCATTCTGTGCGAAGCCTCTTGCCAGAAGTGGTTCCACCGGGAGTGCACGGGGATGACGGAAAACGCCTACGGGCTGCTCACCACCGAGGCCTCGGCCGTCTGGGCCTGCGACTTCTGCCTCAAGACCAAGGAGATCCAGTCGGTTTACGTGCGGGAGGCCATGGGACAGTTGGTGGCCGCCAACGACGGCTGAGCCGCCCCCCTGGCTGCCGCTTCCCCCGCCGATTTAGGACCAAATCCCCCCTTTTTTGTTTTTGTTTTTTTTNCGCTTGCCCCGCAGGGCTGCAGATGAAGAGCCCCGAGAAGAAGCGCCGCAAGTCCAACACGCAGGTAGGGCCGGGCCCCGCGGGGTGGTACCGGTACCGGTTACCGGGGGGGGCCCGCAGCCCTGACCGCCGCTTTCTCCCCGCAGGGCCCCGCTTATTCGCACCTCTCGGAGTTCGCCCCGCCGCCCACCCCCATGGTGGATCACCTGGTGGCCTCCAACCCCTTCGAGGATGATTTCGGAGCCCCCAAAGTGGGGGCGGCCCCCGCCCCGTTCCTGGGCAGCCCCGTTCCCTTCGGCGGTTTCCGCCTCCAGAGCGGGATGTCCCCGCAGGTCCCTCCCGGTTACGGCGGGGGCCCCCAAGCCCTGCGGAGGCAGCCGCCCCCTCCCTTCCCCCCCGGGCAGATGGGCCCGGCGTTCAGCATGGCCCCCCAGAACCCCAACTACGTGCAGCCGGGGGGGATGAGCTTCCCCGGGCAGCCCTTCGGCCAGAGCTTCAGCCCCCCTGCGGGGCAGCTCATGCAGGGGCCGGTCGGGGGCTTCGGGCCCATGATTTCCCCCACCATGGGGCAACCCCCGCGGGGGGACATGGGCCCCGGGCCGGCTCTGAACCCCCCCGGGGGCCCGGGGGTGGCTCAACGTTTCAACCAACCCACCAACCTCTTTGGACAGTCGCCCATGGGGCGCCCCGGGCAGAACGTGCCCCCGCTGCCCCCCACCGCCAGCCCGTTCCCCGGCGCCGATCCCAGCTTTACCGGCGGTGCCACCGAGGAGGGCGGCAAGAACCTCAACCCCCCGCCCAGCACCTTCGCGCAGGAGCAGCACTCGGGCTCCCCCGCCGCCGTTAACGGCGCTCAGCCCGGCTTCCCCGCCGCCAACGCCGCCCGCGGTACCGGCACCCCGGAAACCAGCAGCCTCCCGCCGCCTCCCCCCGGTAAAACCGCGGGCGGTTCGGGTCACCAACCCCCCCCGGGGCTCGTGTACCCGTGCGGGGCTTGTCGCAACGAGGTGAACGACGACCAGGATGCCATTCTGTGCGAAGCCTCTTGCCAGAAGTGGTTCCACCGGGAGTGCACGGGGATGACGGAAAACGCCTACGGGCTGCTCACCACCGAGGCCTCGGCCGTCTGGGCCTGCGACTTCTGCCTCAAGACCAAGGAGATCCAGTCGGTTTACGTGCGGGAGGCCATGGGACAGTTGGTGGCCGCCAACGACGGCTGAGCCGCCCCCCTGGCTGCCGCTTCCCCCGCCGATTTAGGACCAAATCCCCCCTTTTTTGTTTTTGTTTTTTTTCCCACTCCCCATTGCACGGCACCGGCTGCCGGTGCAGGTTCCAGGCTGTGCCGTGCGGGGGAGACTCTGGTCCCGGTTCACCGGCACACGGGGGCTGCACCGGCCTGACCCCCCCTCCCGGTTCTGCCTGTTTTGGTGGTGGATGGGGGACAATCCGGTTGTCACCGTGACTCCCCCCGGGGCTGTGCCGTGGTCNTTTTGTTTTTGTTTTTTTTCCCACTCCCCATTGCACGGCACCGGCTGCCGGTGCAGGTTCCAGGCTGTGCCGTGCGGGGGAGACTCTGGTCCCGGTTCACCGGCACACGGGGGCTGCACCGGCCTGACCCCCCCTCCCGGTTCTGCCTGTTTTGGTGGTGGATGGGGGACAATCCGGTTGTCACCGTGACTCCCCCCGGGGCTGTGCCGTGGTCCCGGTGCCCGTTGTCACACACTCGGGGCCATCCCGCTGCTGGGGATGCTCCCGGTGCTCCCCGTTTCCCCCCCGCGGTGCTCGGGACGCTCCCGGTGTCATGTCCGTTCCCCCCCCGCCCCGTTTTAACCGATCGTTAATGGAAACTTTTGTACCGTCGCTATAAAACTCTCAAACCCGCCTGTCCGTGTCTGGCTCCGCTCCCACCGGGATGGGATTGGGGGGGGGGGTGTCCGGTACCGGGCGGTCCCACGTGTCCCCGCCCCCCGAGCTATCCTATTGGTCTGTGGGTGCCGCCGCGCGTTCCCATTGGCTGGTGGCGTCACGTGCGCGCCGCTTCCCGAGGGCGGCGACCGGGGGAAAGTTACCGGGAGAAAGTTACGGGGGGAAAGTTCGCGGGGGGACCCCGGCACCAGGTACAGACCGGGAATCCCGTGCCCCGGGCGGGGCCGGAACCGAGAGCGGAACCGGACGCTGCTCGCGGGTACCGGGCCCGTGTTGCGCAGTTGAACGGGCATCACCCGGTGCCGCGACCGCAGGGATGGGGGGCAGAACCGGCGGGGCCGTCACCCCCGCGGCCGCTTCTCCGTGTCCCGGGAGGGCTGGGGGGCCGCCCGGTATCCCGGTACCGCCGCTTTCCTGCGGGTCCCCGGTGTCCCCAAACCGGGCCCCGCGGCCCCGTCCACCTGCCGGGCGGCATCACCCGCTAAAAATACCCCGCGGTGGCAGCTGGTGGCGCCGGGGGGGACACGGGGGGGCCGGGCTTGCTCTCCCGGTGGTGCCGGGAGCCGGGTCGTGTCCCTCTGTCTGTGCATCCGTCCGTCCGTTTGTCCCTCTGTCCTTACAGGTGGCTCCGGACCGTCCCCATGGCGGAGAAACCGGAGTCCCCGGACAGCAGCTGGGTGCTGGCGGGCGGCGAGGTGGGCGCTGGGGACAGCGGGGGGACACAGGGGGGTTGGGGACAGCGGTGTCACCCACCCCCCCCCCGCTGCTTTCCCAGGGTCTGTCCGTCGAAACCGTGGGTCCGGAGCGGGATTTGGGCTCCCACGGCGCCGAGGATGAGGAGCCGGAGGAGGACGAAGGCGCCGGGGACACCGGCACAGGCAGGCGGCGGCGCGGGGACGGGGACAAGCCGGTGACACCGGTGCCACCGGCTCAGCGCCGCTCTCCGCTTCTCCACAGCCGTCACCGTTAACGGCGCAGCCACCGTCACCCGCCACAGCCCGGGCCCCGCGGGGGTGAGCTGGGAACCACGGGCGGGTCTGGGGTCCTGCTCCCCACGGGGACACGCAGGGACACAGCGCTTGTGTCCGCAGGACCCGGAGGAGCGTTGGGGACACGGGGACGTGAGCGCTGCGGATGGCACCGCGGAGCCCGTGGGGACGGACGGCGGGGAGCACCAGGAGCGCAACACCGGGGCTGAGCCAGCGCCCTGCCCTGACACCCCCAAAGCAGGTGGGACCCCCACAGGGGAGCGGCCTGGGGGGGGCCGGGGGGGGACCGTCCCTGAATGTCCCCCTGTCCCTCCCCAGAGCCACCGACCGAGGAGGGGAGCGGCACCAGCAGTGACGATGACACGGAGGGGCCGCTGCGGCGACAGCAGAGCCACGAACCCCCCCCGAGCCCCCCCCGTCCTGCGCCTGCCGCACCCCAGGGGACACCGGGGGACGGGGACGGGCTCGGCGTGAGCAAGTTACTGCTGGGAGCTGTGGCACTGGTGGCACTGGGACTGCTGGTTATCTCTGGTGAGGGGGGACAGGGGACAGGGTGGGGGTCCCAGAGGCAGTTTGGGGGTCCCAGGGGAAAGATGGGGGTGCTAGGGGTGGGTTGGGGGTCCCAGGAGCAGGGTGGGGGTCCCAGGGAGAGGGCGGGGGTCCCAGGGGCAGGTTGGGGGTCCCAGGGATGGGGTGGGGTTCCCAGGGGCAAGATGGGGGTCTCAGGGGCAGTTTGGGGGTCTCAGGGACAGACTGGGGTTCCCATGGGCAGCGTGAGGGTCCTGGCGTCCCCTCCATTGTCTTTTCCTCCCCCCAGGCGGCATCTCCGACGCGGTGGACGGTGAGTGCAGCGCCTGTGGTGCCCCGCGGCAGCCCGGATGTGGGGCCGCGGTCTGATGTCCCTGTCCCCACCCGCTGCCCCCAGGCCCCGTGGAGAGCGTGGTGAGCCGGGACGTGGCGGCCGGCGAGCAGGAGTCACCGCTTCCCACCGACGGCAACGTAAGGAGGGGGGTTCGTGGTGGGGCTGACCAAGAAGGGGGGAAGCACCATCCCCAAGTGCCCCCCAGGGTCCCATCATCCCCGTCCCCCAGGACTCGCAGCAAAATCCCCCCCTGTTCGACCCCGGGGACCCCCCGAGCGTGCAGTCGGTGACGCAGCTGCTGGACAAGCTGGCCAAGGAGAACCAGGAGATCCGGCTCTTGCAGGCAGAGCTGCAGGTGGGTGACGGTGACCGTGCGCCGGTGCCACATCCCGGCGCTGTCCCCAACCCCTCGTCACCCCCCAGGCCCACAAGGATGAGCTGCAGATGCTGCTGCGCAGGAGCGAGGGCGACGCGGCGGCGGCCGAGGCTCAGCAGCGCGACTTGGCCGCCGAAAACGCGCGGCTGCGCGCGGCGCTGGAGCGGGACGCCACCGCNACACATGCACCCCCATATGTGTGCACCCCATTGTGTGCATGTGCACAGAGCTGCAGAGGTGCAGGAGTGTGCAGGGTGTGCATCCTGCACAGTGTGCGTATGTGCTCAACCCTGTGTGTGCACACACCCCTTGCACACGTGCCCCGTGACACGCTTGCTGCACGCATGCGCACTGTGCTGGCGTTTGCTGCCAAGTGCACGCGTGTGCATGGCGGGCACGCGGGAAGCCGGCGGCAGAGCCCGTGGCGCGGCAGGATGGCGCAGGGTGGCTGGCGGCGCTGCGGCAGGAGCTGGCGGGTGCCCTGGAGCGGGCGCGCGGTGCCGGGGAGCTCAAGGGGCTCATGGAGGAGCTGAGTGCCCTGCAGCGGCGCCTGGAGCGGGAGCTGGAGGCGGAGGGGGCCGAGCCCCCCCCCGGGCCCTGGAGAAAGCCGTTCAAGGAGGAGAAGAAGGAGAACAAGCGGCACAAGCGGCACGACGCCCCCCAGGAGTGGGAGAAGAGGGAGCGCGGTAAACCCCATGGGCACGGGAAGGACCCCCGGCCCCCCCGGGAGCACAAGGCGGGCAAAACCTGGGGAAAACCGTCTCACAGCCCCCCCCGGCACAACCCCCACGAGCTGCCCCCCCTCAGCCGCTACCGGGCACCCCAAGGCTGCTCGGGGGTGAGCGACTGCGCCCGCAAAGAGGGTCTGGAGGCGCTGGGGGTGGCGCTGGAGCCGGTGCGGAAAGCGGAATTCCTGCGGTTGCTGGAGGGTTTCATGGAGGGGTTGGGCTGGGGGGGGCACTTCGGGGGGGTGGCGGCGCGGCTGGACGGCGTCTTCGGGGCCAACGGCGCCTTCGCCCACGACCGACTGCGCTTCGTGGACTTCGTGGATGATGTGGAGGAGCTGCTGGAGGAGCTGGCGCGGCGCGAAGGCGGCGACGAGGAGGCGGCCGACGGCTTCGAGGGGCTGGTGTGGCGGCACTACGGCGGGAACGGCCGGTGAGACGGGGTGCGCGGCAACGGGGGGGTCCCGGGAGCCACGAAACCCCCGTCATGGTCCCCAATTCTCTCGCAGCGCCGGCGGGAAGGAGCGCGGCCGGAGGGACACACGGCACCGCGGATAGAGCCGAGGGGGCCACCCCAATATGAGCTTTTGCCCAGCACCCCCCCCATGCAAGGGGGTCCCCCCGACTTGTTTTTGGGGGGCTGGGGTTGCTGTCACACCCCATGGGACCGCGTAGCGCCGGGTCCCCCACCAGAACCGCTGTGTGATGCTGCACGGGCACCGCGCAATAAAGGCACCGCTGGGCTGAACTGTGCTGGTGTGGGGAGAAAAGGGGGTGCTGGGGGGGGGAAGGGGGTGGCGGAGGGAGCG
>VWYH01003530.1:0-14501 GCA_013399365.1 Pampusana beccarii | reverse complement strand
GTTTGGACTGGATGTCTAAAAACAATCACAGAATAAAGTTGGGAAGACTGGAAACTCACCTGTGTGGCCAATAGTGTTTCCAAAAGGGAACATTTCCCTCTCGGGCAGCAGAGATTACCCACACCACACGACATGCATGGGGAGCTGGATTTCAAGACCTCGACTCAGCATAGTTAAATTCACACTGTACAAGTGCACATGCAAATGCACAGAACGAATCCCCAGGCGTGGTTATGATGCCATTGCTGGCATCATGTGCCCTCTGGTAGGGAATTCTCTCAGTCTGTCATCTGGCAGGATGTCTGATGCATTCTCAGTGAAAATAAATACCAGGGAAGTGCTTCTTTGTTTGCCTGTCAGTCAAATGCCAGAGCTGAAAACACAGCTTGCAAAGTTACATCAGATTCTCTGTAATTATCCCCTATTGCTCTGCTCACTGAGGTTCGTAACACCTACAGAATTCTGCATGGGAAAACAAGGGATCAAGTAATGGCAAAGTAACTCTCTGATTTTTAAGAGTTTAAACCTCGACATTAAGGCTTAACAACATGACTGACAAGCTAGTCAGTACTTCAAAGACCCAGAGAGGAAAATGGTTTATTACTGTTAATCCTGATCTTAGCTGACAAAACAAAAAGATTCTAAACCAAAAGATTCCCAGTAAATCTTTGCCATCCATGAAAGAATGCGAAGTGTGCAATACAATTGCACCCGGTGTAAAGGGAGGAATAATGACAGCTCCAACCAGAGCAGTGTTGCAGCCAATATTTGATAAACTGTCCCAAGGCAGTGAAGCCTCTTCACTACTAGTGGGGGGCTGGGGGAGGGAAGGAGAGGATAAATTTCTCCTTTGCCTTGTCACCTAAAACTATTCCAGCCCAAGTCCCATGCCCAAATGATACCACTCTTCTGCAAAAGGAAGTCTGCAGAAATAAATGTTTCAAATAAATCAGAGGCAAATGAATTTGAGTATTGTTTACAATCTTGCTGTTATAGTATCCATTATAATACATAATGACATTTTTTCTTTCAATGTGCTTTTTTTAAAAATCAAAAATGTTCCAATGTTTCCATCTTCTTGTCTCAAAATGCTGGGTTTTTTTCCTGAGACAGACTGATTTACCAACATGTTCCTTCAGCGGCACTGTATTTTTTTGTGCACAAATATTTTGCCAACATTTGTGTAATGAGACTTACGTATCTTGTAACAGAATCAGCAAGAAGAAATAATTGTTTATATTTTTCCATTTGTGGTTTAACCTTACTGGAGAGCCCTTGGAGAAAAGGCAAATTTGATGTGCACAGTCTGTGCTGCTTCACTTCACATCACACCATCTTGTCTTTGGTTTTTCATCACCAAAACTTTCCTGCAAGGTCTGCATCAAGTGAGAAACCTTGAAAAATCTCTTCTACATTAAGTATCTGGTCTCGTCTACTAGGATGTAAACAAGAATACCTCCTATTTAATTGCCGGTAGCATCTTCTTGTGACATTTCTGGTTCATTTTTCTGTTGCATTGTTATTTGATGAAGACATAAAACAGAGTCAACACTGTGGAACTTGCCCAGGCTTTTCTCAATAATACATGATGGGCTTTTGCAGGTGTCAAACTGTAGTATGTTGTATAAAAGCTAAAGTCAGAGGTTCTATTTCAATTTGTACATCGTCTCTTGTAATCAATGTGAAAAGGTGATAAAATGCAACATTTTTTGTGTCATAATCATAATTGCATAAAATCAAACTATGAAAGAGGTAACTCAGTCATACAAAGGACTGATATTTACATGTGTTAAATACTTGTCTCAGATATCTGAGCATCTTATGTAACTAACACATTTATCCTAAGAGTGATAATGAGATCGAGATGCTTCATCTCTGGATGAATGGTGTCTAAGACAACAAAAGATTTGCTCAAGGTCTCATGAGGTGGCCGTGGCAGAGTACAAGATCCTCACACCTTCCATATCCCCAAATCACATCTTAAACATTCCATCATTTATAATTCATATACTGACATCCAGATGCACAGTGTCTGGAAGACTTTCTGTATTACCCTCAAAGATGTCCTTCTCCCTCATTCCATCAGGATCCTTGCAAACTTCTGCCCCCTCAAGGAGCCGATGCCCGTTCCCACCCAGTCTCTCAGAGGTCCGAGACCATCGCATTGCCCAGGGTCGTACATTACTGACCCCCATAACAAGGTGAGGAGCCCTGTCAGGCCTTGGGGTTTGCTCTTGGGGAAGACGTTGAACAAAGCCGGAGCAGTTGTTTGATCAACCTTTAACTTTTCATTCAAAACAAATCTGTGTTGCCAGGTGCTTGAATTTAACACTGTCCTGTTTCCCAGGAACTGGCTGTTGTCCTCTGCACTGCCCAGTTACATTTAAATTGAAAATTAAGAGTGGTTTTGGAGTATCTTTCAAACTTAAAAGGCGGGAGGGAATATTTTCCTGCCTCTTCTGTTTGATAGGAGAAGTTTGTGTTCAGTCAAAGGGTATCTGTAGGAAAACCCATTTCCCATCAACGTTATTAAGCCAGGGATATGTTTCAAGCCTCAGTGGTTGGCTGATGTATAAGCTTGGCCCCTATGATAACAAAGTTTTGCCANTATATATATATATGTATATAATCTTGGCCCCTATGATGACAAAGTTTTGCCGCTGTTCCTCAGCAAAATGAGAAGCATATGAGAATGTCAACAAAATGTCTAGGAGATGTTCTCAGATACCAGGAGTTGTATACAACATGTGCTGTGGGGAAGCACAGATTTTACTTCTGTGTGATGAAGGGCTACACAGCAGCATCTAAAAAGATATTAGAACCACCTGTAATTAAGAAATACTTGTTCTTTAGGGTGCACCTAGGACATAAGTATAGGCACTATTGAAGTAGACATTTCAATTCTGGTTAAGGTATTTCCTCCCAATAGTTAAAAAAGATGTAGAGTAGGTTAGAAGTGTTTAACATATTGCACATTAAACAGGCTATAACTAGATACCTGCAATCTATGTCTATGCAAATTTCTTTCTTTATGGTTGCTTTCCATGTCGTTTATCCTTCATTTATTCGGACAGAGGAAAAGTCTGAACATCTTCGTGAAAGCAATATTCTGCCTGTTTATGGGCTTTAGATTTTCCACAGAATAATAAAAATGTTGGATTTATTTCAGTACACATGCTTAAATGTGTAAATTGTACTTGTGAAAATCTGATGTTGTGCTAGTGGAGCAGGGGGAAAATCACCAAAGATGCATTCTTGCCTTTCCTCCAGAGGAATCAATACATTCTCACCAAAGAACCGCCTACTGAAGGGATTTAATAGAAAATCAATCTCAAGACATTTAAATTACATAATTGATTTTTTTTTTGGTAGTTAATAGTAATGGCCATTGACATTGTATTTAAAGTGTTTTAACCTTTTTGTTTTTATGGATTGTTTTCTACCTTTTTTCCCATATGTGCTGCACATGAAAGTGACAGGACAAAGCTGGCACCTCTCTGCCCAGTCTCTGTTCGTGACAGCAACACAATGAGACAACCTCAGCCCTGCTCTCTGTGCCAGTGAAGCCCACAGGTTTCCTTGTCACTGCAGGACTTTTCAGCCTCCATCCCCAGCAATATTCTTCAGCTTCTGTTTTTACTGAAACTTCTGCTCAGAGAGGAGAATTTCAGGGGATATTTTACTTGCTAAGGACCCGCTGGGCTGTATCTCGTGTATCAAAGAGATTAGGCAGTGGATTTAGGCAAACTAGTTTTGTAATCTTGTCGCAGACATTATTGCTCTCTATCCTCAGCAAACACAGCAGCTGAGACTCCAGCACGCCAGGGATGAGCCCCTGCAGAAATGGAAGCTGGTAGCACATGGCTGAGCCGTGCATTTGGAGAAACCTTCCCCACTGAGAGTCCTTCGTTAAAGAACAGGATGGCATTTATCTTCATTTCTTGTGCAGAAACCAGCCTGTTGTGTGGCATTATCAACCCAGGGATATTAGTATTTGTCTCACAGATGCTGTTGAAAGCCCCTTTCACTGGTCAGATTGCCAAACAGGAGAGATCCTGGCTCCCAAACCTCAACAGCTGACACCCAAGTGATCTTCAAGTCCTGAAGGCAAACCTGTCTAGATTCACGCACTGAAAGGCTTAATTAATTCAACAACTTTACCATTCACTGTGTGAAATAAAGCACACATTTAATTCCTTGCAGGATCTGTGCCTTCTTAACACCATTGTTCTGTTGCCAATGGACCTGAGTTACGCTCAAATGACAGGACAGATGCCAGAAAGTCCCCTCAGAATGTAATGAGCTATGGGTGAAGTGACAGACACATTTGCCTAAGCATCCCAATCTGACTGGCATTGTCATTTAACCTGAGATAACTCAAATATAGCTTCCCCGTTTACAATGCGTGTCAGTGCATTGTTGTGAACTAATGTCAACCACAGGCATTAAGCTCTTTCCTTGACTTTGTGGAATATGAACAACAGTATAAGATTCTGTGTTATGAAGAGCTCTGTTTTGTGGAGCTTTTTTATGTTTCATTTCTTGATGGCCTGATCTTCAAATACACTGAATAAGTCTTCTAAGAAATCACTAAAACTAAAGAAATAAATATAATCACAGTTCATGTTGTGGTACTGGAATATAAAATTATTAATTTAAGATGGTATCTCCCCAAGTACACTTAAAATCAAAAGTATATGTTATGTTTGCCTTTCAAACAAAATTGGAAGTTAGCTTAACAAATTATGCTAAAACGTAAACAAGCATTGTAAGAATATTTGTTATAAGCATGGGAAAACATATGCAGAACTATATTAGTTTGCATCTCTTTTTTAGTAAAAAAATAACAAACAGGAACTTTCTTTATGAAAACAAATGAAAACAAATGTGGGAATTAAAACTAACATTGATTTCAGCTCCAGATAAAACTAGTATTGTATTACACAGAACATGGAGAAAGTTACATCAGAATCTGCTTTGAAAGATCTGAATTCCACATGGAAGAGAAGCAATTCGAAATGTTTACATGACCAGTTACAGAATTTGATCATGCAGAAATTATACTCATTTAGACTCCAGAAGCATATTTTTGCTGTAATCAGCTATTGCGTTTTTGTGACAGTTCTTTATTACGCTATCTGTGTTTCTTTAATCTTGCTTTATATCCCTGACTCATAAGTCTTTAGCAATTTTAATTAACAGGAACAGGAAGAAGTGGTTTATTCACAGGAGTGAAACAGTCATCATACTCCTAAACCAGTCATCAGCTTGACTGTCAAAACACTTCTGGTTACAGCTGGTTACTAACCACACCATTTTTCTGCACACTTCTCTATTTCAGCGTGCTGTAAAGCATTAATAATTCATTGACAGCACATATTTACTTAACTGATATTGCCGATGGCTGCAAGGACAGCGGGATTTCCTCCGGAGCGCTGCTGGACAAACCATCTGCTGCCATGATCAAAGGGGCTGAAAATCATCTCATTTAGTGGGAATCCAGCATGGGAAGTCAGCTGCCACCGCTCAGAACCCAGCTGTTCAGAGGGCAATGTCAATGTGTCATCTGCCACCAGACAGGAATGTATGAGAAGTGAGGTATCTTAAAGATGTCATCAGAACCAGACAAAAGGTCATGGTACCCTACAGGAAGATCTAATATGACCCAGAGCAAAACTCAACCCTAAGTTAAGGCCCTTCTTTCCATTATGAGGTTTTTACATTTTCCCTGAAGCATTATGATAATGCTTTCTGCAGGAAATACATTGGCTCTGGGTTAGACAATGCTTTCTTTTATACTAACCAAAATTCTGATGTTGAAAAGTTACTGAAGTGGAAAAGGATTCAACCCAAGCAAGAATTTGGCCCTCTGACCTCAAGCAGAATATTCTTAATTTAAAGTTAATTTCTTTCCCCACAGTATACTCAGCTCAGCACTATTTCAAGTAAAAAAGGGTATTTTGTCCAACTCTGGGACCACAGTACCGAAGAAAGAGGAAGATGGTTTCAGATCACAAGAGCTGTTTTTAGATAAATGAATATAAAATCCCGAGAGATCAATAAGTAGTGTCTCACAACTTACTGTAGGAGAATGGCGAACCCCAGCATCACTGCCCCAAGGAGAGCATCACCAGGGAAAAAGGAGACGAGCAGCGTGGTGCACCAGGCACATCCCAGAGGAAGAAGAACTGATGCGCCACCAGGAACTGACACTCGCTCCACTGTAGAAAGCAATGCCTAAGATGTGTGTAATAGACTGTAACAACTGGTTCTGAAAAAGAGTTTAACCAGCATGCCTTTTTATTTTTCTAGCTGTCTTTTTCCTTAACCAGCAGAGTAGACATGGGTTTTTTTTCCACAGGTGGATATTAGTACATCAATGAGATGGAGGAGAACGTGCAAGGTGAAGGCTTTCTGAGAATGCAAAACCTGCTTATCCTCTGTAATTGGGCCAAGCATCTCCAATCTCACCACTACAGGAAAAGATACCTGCATCTGTTGTCACTTTATATTCTTAAATTTGTCTAATGTCAACAAGTACAGTACGAGTTTCATACACTACCAGTAAGAGTATACTGTTAGATATTCAGGGTCATGCTCTTCTAAGACTGGTAACAGTGCCAGACACTACCAAGCATTTAGTTTCACGGGGTGCACAGACCTCCTAAGCTCCTACAAAACCAGCAGAATATTTACAATCAACATCACAAAACATCGAAACTTAAATAGCACATGTCAATAAGGGATTAATTTTTTTTATTTTATATCAGAGAGCATAAGCACGCAAGATGAGACTAAAAGAAAGAAAATTATTCTTATTCTTTTCTATTCTTACTCACTTCAGGCATACTCTTTGCATCCCCAAACGAGCACAACTAAGTATATGATGCAGAGCTCCCCAGAAGCGGGGAAAGGCAGGTTTATCCCCAGCCGCATAACATATATGTCACATACCACTACTTGCAGCAATATCGTATGCTAAAAGTGTTGCCAGAAAGTAGCTTCTTCCAAAATACACTCCTCTGAAATGACTTTTGAGTGAATTATTTTCTTAAATAGCAAATAGAGGTCTATCATAGAGTGGCCCACTGAGACCTCTACCCTGGAGTATTGGGGGTCCTCCTGAATCGCATTTCAACTAACCTGTTAATAAATTATTTTGGTGTTTTTTTTAATGGGATGTAAAAACTTTTCAAACGTGCTCTGTTCTGTTAAATGATTTGCTAAACAAAAAGATTGAGAGGTGGTAGTGGTTTGTTTAACTGAGGTAAAAATAAAGGGTTGAATTCTGACTACTAACTGCAGATAAATTTGGAACACTTCAAAGGAAATTTATACAATGGAAAGATAGTTTAAAATCAGATTTTTTTTTTCTCTGTATAGTACTTTAATACAGCTTTCCTGTGTAAAGCTCTTTTACTGAAAAGCAAGCTCATGTATTGGTAACTAGACTATTCATTTTGCATTTTCTTTTGTTGTCTCTGAATGCACAATGGAGACTGAGTTAACATTACTTTTCTCTACAAATTTGTTTACAGATCAAGCAGATCTGCACTCAAGAACAAAACTGTGATTTCTATAATTTAAATATCAGGAGAATGTCTCTTTGCTCTTAAATGCAGAGAAGCTTCTCCCAAGTAGCAAGTGATAGGACAAGAGAAAATGGCCTCAAGTTGTGCCAGGGGAGGTTTAGATTGGACATGAGGAAAAAAATCTTCACGGAAGGGGTTCTCAGGCATTGGAACAGGCTGCCCAGGGCAGTGGTGGAGTCACCATCCCTGCAGATGTTTAAAAGGTGTTGAGACGAGGTTCTTAGGGACATGGTTTAGTGCTAGAGTTAGGTTGTGGTTAGATCCTGAGGGTCTCTTCTGACTGAAATGATTCTATGATTCTGTGAAGCTACATTACTAGTAATGTGTGAATTGAATGGGGACTCTAGAGAAATGCTGGAAGAGTGAACGATAAAGATAAACTATTTTCTGAATATTATTCCTTATAGCACCATTGAAATATTCAATTTTCCATTCTTTAGGCTTCTGAGTTTCAGTCTTTGCTTCTTTGCTCAACTGTCCTGCCTGCAAATACTTGCTTTTCTTCTGTAGACAATGCCCCCAGTTTGAAGGCTCAAAGATAGATTCTGACACCTTCCATAGAAAAAAAGCTTGTCCATAGTTTATTTCAATTTTTCATCGTGGGCTAAGGAACTTAAACCTCTTAAAAGTAGACTTTTACTCCTTTTTTTGTTCACTATGCTTTTGTTAAGCTGCTGATACAGGTGTAGGGAATTCTGTGGAAAAAATCCTTTGACAGGCACACCTGGAATAACCCATGATGAAGAAGCGTAGAATCATAGAATCATTTTGGTCTGAAAAGACCCTCAAGATGATTGAGTCAAACCATAACCTAACTCTAGCACTAAACCATGTCCCTGCGAACCTCATCTATACATTTTTTAAACACATCCAGGGCTGGTGATTCAACCACTTCCCTGGAGAGCCTGTTCCATGCCTTCACAACCCTTTCCACGAAGAAATGTTTCCTAATATCCTATCTGAACCTCCCCCTGGTGCAATTTGAGGCCCTTTCCTCTTCTCCTATCACTTATTAATGGGGAGAAGAGACCAACCCCCTCCATGCTACAACCTCCTTTCAGGTGGTTGCAGACAGCGATCAGGTCTCCCCTCAGCCTCCTTTTCTCCAGGCTGAACAGCCCCAGTTCCCTCAGCCGCTCCTCATCAGACTGGTGCTCCAGGCCCCTCACCGGATTCGTCGCCTCCTCTGCACTCTCTCTAGTACCTCAATGTCTTTCTTGTAGTGAGGGGCCCAAAACTGAACACAGCATCTGCTCAGGAGTTTGCCCTCTCACTCCCAGAAACACTCAGCATTTCTACTCCAGGTCCATTGGGGCCCAATAAAGTACCCTTGTTTAATTTAGTTTTGAGGTCAATTTATATGCACCCCATCTCACAGAATCACAGAATCACACAGTATGCTAGGGATTGGAAGTGACCTCAAAAGATCATCCAGTCCAATCTGCCTGCCAGAGAACTAACACCCAGATGAGGTTACACAGGAAGGTGTCCAGGTGGGTTTTAAATGTCTCCAGAAGAAGACTGNCTTAGTCTCCTCTTCTCCAAACTAAAGAGACACAGCTCCCTCAGTCTTTCCTCATAAGGGAGATGCTCCACTCCCTTCATCATCTTTGTTGCTCTGCACTGGACTCTCTCCAGCAGTTCCCTGTCCTTCTTGAACTGAGGGGCCCAGAACTGGACACAATATTCCAGATGTGGTCTCACCAGGGCAGAGTAGAGGGGAAGGAGGACCTTCAGGTGAAAGGTTTCAGGTGAAAGGAATGAGAATTTTTGAATGGTGGGTATTTAGGGGCAAAACCATCAATGTGTTTTGGTTAACATGCTGAATTTCAACTAGAATTAATACGGAAATAAAGATCTCTGTGTATATAGTTCCAGCAATAATAAAATCATAATATTCAAGTGACACAGGGATTGCACTGTGCACTGAGCAGAGTATTGAATAACCTCAGTTAACAGAAATTTTCAGTATGAGCCATCAAGGGTAATTAATAGTGGGCAACAGCCACAGGAATGAGGAGAAAGTGATATCTCTAATATACATATGCTATTGAGGAAAACTAAATAGATTTGGCAAAGATAAGCCTGTCAAGTCAATGTTGATTTTTACTGATTCCTCCATATTACACTACATCCCTATAAACACATTGACTGCCAGTGAAACCGAAAAAAATCCCCACCGCACATCCCACCCCCAGAATTTTTTTTTTCTTTAAAAAAGGAATTGAGGAGGTTGGCTTGCGATTTCTTCATCCTTATTTTTTGTTCCTCTAAAAGGGGAAAATAACACACAGATCTACTGTTACAGAGACAGCTTGTCTGCCACTGTCCTTTTCATCCTCTTTTCTTGTTTTTCTGTCGTCCACCCACCATTCAATGTCCCAAAAACTTAAGCAGGAACGCTTCGATACTCCCCCACAAAAGATGTCATGGAGCTGAGGGTATACTACGATTTCTAACAATAACCTTCAAAACTGAATAGCGTGAAAGTTTCTCACATGTGAAATAATATGACACTTGAAAAATCCTGCTCTAAAATGCCTCCCTTTCATTTCAGCAGCTTTCATTCCAAACTGGCATAATCATAATGTTATTTCTATTGATCAGGTACAATATTTTGGAAACTCAACATTGAAAATCAGAGCCACTGCCCTTCCTCTTTGCTAAATGTCCATAATTTGGAAGTTTAGAGTATTTTTTTCTTATATATGCAGCCATACAGAGGCCCTATGAGTATCGTTTTCTTCAGTACTCCTTTTTGAAAGCCCACAAAAAGAGGATTCTGTAAAATGAAAGTGAAAACCTGTAACAGGGCCTACTATTAGTTATAATTGTCTGAACACGTAAAACTGGTTGAGAAATTTTCTAAAACACTAATGGCTGTCACATTTCACTATCTGACATTTGCATGTAATCAAAGTGTCAACAGGTTTCATTATCTGTAGCTGAAACTATATTGTAAAAAGAAAATTAACGCTGCATTTAAACACAAGCAAACTACCTTCAGCATCAGATAGAAAGATATGAGGAGAATATTAATCACACAGCAAGACTTCTTTGGTATTTTCTAAAGTAAAGGAGAAAAAAAGGGACATTACTTGTGTCTAACGTGTTTTGATGCATTCCAGCTCTAAACTAAAATCACATTGTGAAATTAGATCATTATTGTCTTTCTACAGATTCTTTCACAGGCTCTTGATCCCAGTGCAAGTTCACACCTAGAATCACACAACTCTGGCTTCAGAGAAGTAAAGTCCTCTCTTCCTCTTCCAGAGTCAGTGTCTTTAAAAGAACTGTACTCAAAATACAAATCTATATGTTGGAAACAAATTAATAAATAAAGCAAAAAAGAAAAAAAAAAAAAGCATGCTATTTTTGCAAACTATCCTAAGCAAGAAATTAGGTGTTTGTTCACTACATCAGCCCTTACTATTAAGAAAATATATAATTTTGTTTGTAGAAAACCTTGCATGGAAGAAAGGTCTAAGTAAAAGAGGCCTTGCTACCTAGGATTTCTCTCGCCTTATCCAGGACAACACACTTTGCATACTCTGTTTTGTTAGTCAGTTAAGCTTTACAGTTCCTAAACTTTCTGGAAAACTTTCTGATCACATCTATGTGTTACTACATTTACATTTAGAAACAGCTGATGCATTGAAACTCAGTAGTTAGAGAAATGAACAAATAAGATTATAAGTCATAGTAATTTAAGTGTATAGAGTGGCTTTTTTCCCTTTCTTCAACAGTCTTAGCTGTTCTTAAGTGTTCTTTTGCTGCAGCTTATACTAGTCATTTCAGCCTCTCTCTAAAGACTGATAGAAGTCATTCTTGCCTCAGAATTATCATCAAATTCCAAGTTTTTTTGAGACTTCCAGTCTGCGGAATATAATGAACTGGCGTTCCAACACTACGGATTAAACTTCTGCATCATGCAGACAATAGTCATGCTACTGGCACATATGGACCCTACCTGTCACAACGAAACAGACTTTGTCTCACTTTACCTCATGTGTATCTGTATTGAGCCTTGTTTCACTGGGAATTAATAACTAAACATCATGAGAGAAGATGAAGAGGTTCAGAAAAACATAGCTATAATTTTTTTTTCTTCCCCTAAGAAATTTCAACACAATCTTTCAATGTACCGTAGTAATGAAATTCTGTGTGCCAAATATGAACCGTTCACAGACTCAAAGACTTACAAGGCAATCTACTGCTTCTCCAAGCTGGAATAAATGAGATAATGATCAAGAACCATTTTAACATATTCACTCTTTAAAAAATAACTTTCACTGGTCCTTTTTCATTACCCCTTCTTGGCAACAACCCTGAAAATCCAGAGGTTAAATTCTGGAAAAGACATGCTATTTATTCTCTTTCACATTGAAAACACTTTATAGCAGAAAAGCCTGTGATTACGACATAGTTGCCAGATGGGTAATATAGTCACAGTACACTAAAGAAGGGTGCTGAAGGAGACTGTTGAAAAAGCATGCTAATGCTGTTCCACAAATGCCATTGCAATGGAGACTGGCCCATTTTATATATCTCGAGTCTCACTTGTAATAATGCGATGAACTGACATTTAAGAGAGCGCATAACAGATATTACTGTGGTCACCTGCATATGAGGGAGCAATGAGCAGACCATCTGAAGATGGAAAATCTCATCAGGAGACTGTAATGATTCAAAAGGGAGTGTTCTATTTCAGCCTTCAACGCAACTGAAAGAAACAGAATTTTACTTTGTGATTATTGTATACAATCTTCTGTACATTATATTAGTATGTCTGAGTTTAGCCAGGAGCTCCCTGTTCATCCATCCTGGCACCCTGGTACCTTTGGTTGGCTTCCTGCCTGCTGGGATGCGGTGTTCTTGAGCTTGGAGGAGCTGCTTCTTAAATATCAAACATCCTTTTTTGACCTCTCCTCCCTCTAAGGCCCAATCAAACAGATCCAATAAGAGGCCAAAGTCTGCTCTCCTGAAGTCTTGAAAAAAACTCCCGGAATTAGAATTATCTTTCTAATTAAAAAAGATTTTTTAAAAAAAGACAAAAAGCAAACAATCACAAAGGTTAAATTTCAAAGGGAAAAAAATGCCTATATCTTTAATGAGTGTGATGCTATATAGACCTTATATAAGTTGGTTTATATATTGTTAGTCACACTAGCTGTGAATTACTGACCCCATCCTCCTTATCTTATGTTGTCAGTATTTGTACCTTTTATCTCTCTAGAAAATTCAGAGGACAAAATTTAGTCAATTGATTATACCATTTTTTAGTAGAGTCTGAGACTTTGAAAAGCAGTCAGCTTTGCTCTCATTCTGCTTCCATTCAAATACACGGCAGTCTTTCTCCTTTAGCTTCTTTAGAAGCCCAGGAGAATGTGTATTGGTCTTATTTATCTTTATTTTCTTCATAATTCTATGCAGAAATATCAGAAATATTAGGTAATTGAGTAGGATGGACAAGAAAGTTGACAGAGAGTTAATTCAAACACAAAACAATGACCAGAATTTTCTATTATTTTACTACTCAATGTTGCTTAAATTGCAGTGGCATCCCAATTTATCTCATAGAGAATGGTGTATGCTACACATAGTCTTTGTGGGCAGACATAATCCACTTGAAGTAATATATTACTCTGCTGTATTAGTAATCAGTGACAACATGCCTGATTCCCACAGCAGTGGTGCAGGAAGGAAGGAACATAACTGCTAAATTAAAATAAATTAACCTTTTAATCTTCAGTTCACTTACCGATACTTTTGTTATTTATCCACTGTAATTGCACAGCAAGGAGCTATTCACTCAGGTGGAATAATGAACAAGGAGCAGTAATTTTTTAGTGTTTCTGGCACATTTAAGCTTTCATGCGCATTTCTGTCCTTGTCCTCTCGAAGTTTTTTTATGCACAGGTATGTTTTCAGGTCCTGGAAACTTTGATTTTAATGTTCAGCTTTGTAGATACAAGTTGTCCATTTTTGTTGCTCGAACAGGCATGGGATTGAACATGTGCATGTGCACACACAGGGTGTCACTACAAACAATATGGCATAAATGCTAAGATCACAGTCAGTTCAGAGTTAAAGAAAAATGCATGAAATAAAATGTGTATGCATACAAGGTTTTTATCTTATTTTGAAACTGATGGGACTTATGTTTTAAAGTGTAGGTTTTGACCTTGATCTTTCTGGAGTCAGACTCCAGGGCTTCAGGATACTTTGATCTTAATTTAGAAGAATCCATCCACCATATGGATCTACCCCGTAGTAGTTGGTCATAGAAATATACCATACATTGGAGAAGTGTTTTGGGGGTGAATTGTCCCACGCTCCCAGTTTCAAGCCTGTCAGCATCTTATAACCAGAGGTTCACAGAGTGATAGGATCAGGTTTCCTGGTTCTTTACTGCAGAGATTTTTAGTTTGTTTGTTATTTTGTTTGTTTGTTTGTTTTGTTATGTTTTGTTTTTGTTTGTTTGTTTTTTCATGGTTTCATTTAGTTTTATTTTTTAACCTCTTTCTTGCTGGAATAGTTCTAGGATGTTTTCTCTTTTATGGAGGTTTCAGGCAATAATTTTTATAATTTTTAGAAGAACTCTGCTGACTTTTTTTTTAATTTTTTTTATTTTTAGATAATAATTCTAATTGACTGAGGAGATGCTTGACCTACAAGCCATTGGATGAAGTTAAATATGTAGGATGGCAGCACTCTATGCTTACTCTGCTATTCAGTTTTTCTCTCTGTATCAGTTGTTTGATCCTTTTGGAGACAGTATAATGAATGACAGGGTTAAATGAATATTTCATGGCTGCTGTCAAAGGTAACAGAGCTCCCTCCAGCTTTAGTCTATGTTCCTTATCACACCGTGAATATTTTCATGGCCTGTGCTTCCCATTAACTCCT
>VWYH01003511.1:122039-205065 GCA_013399365.1 Pampusana beccarii | reverse complement strand
CTGTGATTCTGTGATTCTAAAATGAGCTATCTTTTCTTTTGAGCCAGGTACAAAAAGGTGTAAATGGGTAGTGAGGCTATGACTTTTTGTACCTGTAACTACAATTTAAAGATCATTTGACATCAGAAAACTATTTATGAAGTATTAGTTAATATTGTTAATGGGAAAGTTAAACAAGACCGGCAACATCTATCCTGTTTCTTTGCACCACATTAAGCAAATGAAGAGAAAAATTTGTGCTTTTGTTTATAGTTTGAACTCCACAGAAACACACAATTGAAAGTTTCACATTTTATGCCCTCTTTAAAAAAAAAAAAAAAAAAGAAGAAGAAAAAGCCCCTCAAAAACGACCAGAAAGAGACCATGGACAAGCAAGATCTAATGTTGTAATGATTAAATACAATGATGAGTGACAGGTGGTGAAAAAACTAAGAGCAAACAGACTAAATGATGTTCCTATAGTGCTATATGCCAGAAACAGAGCTTCAATTTACAGTTTTATTATATTATCTGCTTAAGACAAACAGGATTGGCCCACCTCTCAGGACACAGGACAAATTAGGATTAGAATTTATAGAAACAATTTTGTTTTAACTTCATAAAGAAATATACAGTTTTTTTCAGAAACAAGGGATATTTAAGGTTACTGTCTCACTCCATGACAACATGAACTTGGTCAAGAATGAGGCTGCCTGGATGTACCCAGTGAGTTAACGTAGTCCTTGCTCTCTGCAATGGGCTTCTCAGGGTAGAGAAGACTTTATGAAGGACAGCAAAATCTCAGAATTCCCTGGGTATTTTCAGAGCCTCGTGAACGGATGTGTGTAGGAGTAATATGTAACTGAATTACAGACTTATGCTCTGATTTCTTTTACACATACAATAGTGCCTTAAGTGAACAAATTGTTCGTTTGTGTCAAAAAGCGGGAATAAAAGCTTGTGGACATTGGCCAACATGGAAGTAATATTTCTTTATTACACTAATACTTTCCAAAGAAGCCACTTCCACATAAACTCTAAGATGCTAAATAGCCACAAGGGCAGACCAGAGGACAGTCACTTCCCACAGCACATATCTCACCCAAACCAGAATAATATCTATTGCCTATGAACTCACCTTGAGCTATATTTAGATTGAAACAAACATTAAAAGTGCAGAGGAGAGGGTTACACCAGCCCTGACATTTTACTATGATATTAGCGGGACCCACTAACATCCTAGCTTGCTAGTAAAAACAAGTGTGGTTACAGAGTTCACCTGTGTTAATAAATGTTACCCCTTCTTATGTAAGAAATAAGAAACATGCAGCCTCAATACAGTGTACGGGTTCAGTTAGAACAATGAGTTATGTCTCACAGATGCAATTCTCGCACAACGGGTTTGTATTTTCCTATATATTTTGGCAGATGTTTGTCATTTCCAAGCTATATGCTTTGGATAACTCTCCAAATCATTTTACTTTTCACGGTTCAGTGCTGAGAGCCTAAAACAACAAACTGCATCTTTCAGCTGAAAATTGTGGAACTGGGTGGTGCGTTTGTCTGTCATTCTCTGATGGAGAAAACTGGAGAAAATACAATAGAATTAGTTCTGTGCTATTGTCAAGACAATGTCTACAGTTCCAGAGTGAGTATACAGTGCTAGACACAGGTGCTTAAAAACAGCACCGAAATTACAATTTTCAGTCCTGAAAATCCCTCTCAGCTTCTTACAAACCCTTGAAGCACATACCGCCCCCAGGGCCTGCCGATCTTTACATTGTTCAAGCACCCTGATTTTTGTTTCCTTGGCTACTCAGCAGTTCTTCAGCCTTTGCAGTGCTGAGCTGGGATGACACCTCTCTTGCACTCTCAAGTAAGGATACTTGAAAAGGGACTGCAGGCCAAAGGGCACTCTTGCGTACATAGCCAGACCATTCCTACCTGGACAGCACATAATGTATGGCGATGGACAGATCTCTTTAAAGAACACATGAGAAGGAGGGCTCCCTGCTTCTATGCTGCCAGGCCCTGGGTGGAACCCCCAGCTCTGCCACCCATCCCCGCTCCTTGGGTTTCAGCCGCCCCTGCTCTGGCCAGCCCTGCCACAGCCCAGCCGGGTAACCTGTGCTCACACCTCTGGGAAAGAGCAGGGGCAGAAAGAGCTGGAGTTTCACTGGGGCAGCTTTACATCTCCCGTTTTCTTGGGAACTGCATTTGTGACCAGATCCTCGGCCTTGGTCCTTGCCTGAGCTACACCGTGGCTTGTGCCCAGCCTCGTACCTGCTGACCATCACCAGGTCACTGACATTTACCCGCACTAGATAGCTGATCTCTTTTGAGAACTACAGATGATTAGTGGAGTGGATTGCACTTTATAGCAGAAAATTAAGGAGAACCAAAATGAATGTGTATGTGTTAAATCATTACACTCCTGTCTTTGCAGTTCCCAGGCCGCAGTGACCCCTTTATTAGGAAATTAATCAAATTTCCAGTACTGCAGAGAATGCTGACAAAAAGCATAAGGGGGAAAATGACCCGCAAAATTACCTGTTCTGCCTCCCTACCGCTGCAACATCATACTAATGAACACGTTTTATTCACGCTGTCTCCAGACTCAGACAATATCTTACATCCAAATTTACTAATATTTTAAACAATGGGAATTTTGAGCTTAAGTGGCCTTCATTGTAAGTTTTTAGCTATCAAACTTTTATTTTGCCCATACTACTATTAAAAGTGAAAAAGGCCATTTTGCATGAGAAATAACATCTTAAATGAACAATAAAAGTGCTTCATTTTCATTTCTGCGGATTTA
This sequence comes from Pampusana beccarii, assembly GCA_013399365.1. Taxonomy (NCBI): domain Eukaryota; kingdom Metazoa; phylum Chordata; class Aves; order Columbiformes; family Columbidae; genus Pampusana; species Pampusana beccarii. The sequence goes on along the minus strand of VWYH01003511.1, from coordinate 202,268 downwards.
TGCAAAGCTCTGAAGAAAACAAAACTAACAAATTCAGCACAAACAAGAGCTTAGGCCGAATCTTACAATCAATCTGGTTCATCAGAAATTCAATATTCAACCACTGTGTACAATTTTTCAGATGTGTTTTTTGAAAACTTTTATTTCCATGTTCAGAAGCTGCAACATATTCTGGTGCCGTAAGAAATAAAATCTGTAAGTTTGCAAAGGTAGCAAAGAGATGAAGCTGAATCTGGATAATTTTTATTCTCGTAGCACATTAGAAGAAAACAAAATTGAGTTTGAATGCTTATATGGAGTTTGCTAACATGTCTTTTTATAAAAAATGCTTTTTATGTATAAGTTGAGCAAATTTAATATGGTATCACTGAAATACAATGAAAACCCACAATGCATTTTATAGTCATTTTTAGAGCAGAGCCACATGTTAAGTATTTACATGAGTCTGCAGCAGTTCCTGGGCTGAAAGTGTTTATTAGGTACAATTGGCTTGACTCTGCTTTCCTTGCATCTTGTGTAGTCATTTACACCTGTGCAATGATGTTTTCCACTTCACGTTATGTGCTTTTTTATGAGGTTTTGGCAGCACAAAGGGGTCATAAAGTCAGTCAATATAATCATTGAGGAATACTTTCAGGCTCTGCATGGTGTGCAATCAGCTTAAAGGTCTTTTATCACTCCTCTTCATAAGCCTGCAAATACAAACCATAAAATCTGTAATTACAGGAAAGAGTGGTTGACTGCAGTATTGAAATATGTGAGGCAAGTGAATACTAGATGCACTGAATGAAATGACAGGTTGAGCACAGGTCTTCTAATTGCGTTTTTCTGTTGCTTCCATATTCTGCAAGATGCCAATATTCTGTTTGGTTTGGGGAAGATAAGGTTGTAGGTGAGGTGGCAGCTTGTCTTTACTCCTACAGAGTAGCTGAGGCAGATCATTCCCATATGGGAGCATTTTATATATTACCTCTGTATTAAGGAAGTGAAGTTTTACCCCTTTAAAGCCTCTGACTTGTTTTTTCTCAAACTCACACCAGTATTTTTCTTTTTCTGCCTCTCTAGCCATCTTTTAAACTTCTCATGTAAATTTTAATAGTGTCTTAAGATAATAAAGATAATAATTAGGATAATAATTTGCAAGCCCAGAGGTATAAACCAAAATCACTTTTAATACATTACATTCAATAGTTTTTATGTCACTAAAATTACATGAGAAACAAATTTATTTTAATACTTGTGCTTATATAGAAAAGACCATCAAAAGCACCTTGTACCTTGTAGCACACAGTAAAAAGGAATCTCACAGCTGACAAACAGAGCAGTAACATATGTTGACAATGAAGGCTATGACAATGAATGATTTGTTTTTCAAACCAGAATACTTCAGCTCAGCAAAATTTCACCAGGCAGGCTGGCTGTTGGAACTGCTGACTGTGCAAGCTACTTTGCCACCTCCAATTTAAACTACACTTAAATCAACTTTTCATTGAGAAAAAAAAAAAAAAGAGTAATCAAGCATTGGTTGCTTTCACAGAAGGACAGAAGAGAAATGTGGAAATGAAAGTTTTAGGAATGTGGGGTGTTTTTTTTTCCTATTAGTGGACTTGTAACAGACATGAATGCTGAATTAATTTTGCTTTGTAACAGTGTCTCATTCTTGGAGATGATACTTGGGCAAAATGTTTTAGCACAACATAGATTGTTATTCCTTCTTTCATATATGCCCAAATCTTCTGTATAGGCATATGTCTTTCTTCTATATATGAGTATACCCATCTGATAAATCTCTCACTGTAGAACACAAGTCTGCATTATTTCTGATACAATGTGAATAGTATTCTTAACCTTCCCATGTAATTTTATTTGGGTTCAATCTCCTCTGTTTACACAAAAGATGTGGCGCTTACAGTCAGGAACTATTGTGTTGGGATTATCATTGTTTTAGAAGGAAATGTTTCACTACCAATATAGTGCCAAGTAGGGAATGTTGGAAATGGACAATGAACCTGATGGTCACAACCAGCTGTAGTGCTTTTGGCTGAGAAATACTTCATTTTCTTCATAGTAGCTCATACAGTGCTGTGTTTTTTGGATTTATGCCGAAACAGTGTTGATAACACAGGGATATTTTTGTTATTGTTGAGCGGTGCTTTTACGAAGTCAGGGAATTTTTTGCTTTTCACACCACCCCACTGACAAGTGGGCTGGAGTTGCACGAGAAGTTGTGAGGGGACTCAGCCAGGACAGCTGACCCCAACTGACCAAAGGGATATTCCACACCATATATCATCATGCACAGAAATAAAAGCTGGAGGAAGAAGAAGAAAATGAGGGACCTTTGGAGCAATGGGGTTTGTCTTCCCAAGTAAATGCTAAGTGTGACGGAGCCTGGCTTTCCTGGAGGTGGCTGAACAACTCCCTGCCCATGAGAAGCAGTGAATTAATCTCTTGTTTCACTTTGCTTGTGTGTGCAGCTTTTTCTTTACCTATTAAATTGTCTTTATCTCAATCCATGAGCTTTTTCTTTCACCCTTCTGATCCTCTCCCCGTCCCACCAGGGAGAGTGAGCAAGTGGCTGTGTGGTGCTGAGCTGCCCACTAGTTTTAAACCCTGACACAAACAATGAAGAAAAAGGTTTTAATCTTCAAAATCACTGGGAGAGATCTTTGGTAGTGTTCAATTCGGGCCACATTGGCAAACAGTAGAACAGATGGATTTTTTTCTGATTTTTACTAAACTAAAAAGATGTAGAAAAAATAATGGTGCCTTTTCTGATAAAGGGACATAATGCCCACTACAAGGATAAACAATAAGTCCTCTACAGGAAAATTGGTTTCATTTGTGCTTATTTTATATTGACAGTTTTACTCCCCCCACCATGCCAGAAAGTGATGTTAAAAACATCCATTTGTAATTACATAGAAAATAAATGTGGGCTCGAAGATATACATAAGAATTTAATGGCATAAAATTATTATCAGCTATATGGTTTCTGTCTCTTTTTCTTTTTTCTTTCTTACAGCGTCTGCCAGAATCTCTCTCTTCTCCTGAAAATCCTGACATCTTTCCCCCCAAAAATGTAAGACCCTGATGGAAACTAGTTCTCCAGCGAGCCAATAAGAAGTAGCCATATTAAATTACTTCACTTTTTCACACGCTGAAGATACAAGATAATAATAAAAAATGACAAAAAGTGTGCCTTTTTCTATTTTCAAACATCTCTCAATAGAAAATTCAAGAATAATGTTTGGTACATGGAACAGGATGTAAGTATCTAGAACAGAGGCTTCAGTTTTGACTCTTCATGGTCTCAGGGCCATTTACACCCATAAAAGTATTACGTGCAAAATTCTGTTTTCTTGACTGACTTTTTAACATCATGATTGAAATGAATCTGGGATTATTCTGTGATACTGTTTCTCTTTTAAATTATGCACACATCTCTTCTGGAGTAAGAACCTTGCAGCTGAGCCAAAGAGTTTTTGGAGAATGAGAAAAAAGTTGCTGTAGGAGTTATAGGAAGGCAGCGGCAATTTTTCGTAACAGATATTATGACAGAGTGAGCTGGTGCTAGAGGGAGAGCTGTGTTGTGAAAGAATTCATGAGGTGTACATGATGAAATGATTGCAAGAAGTGATGGGTGGCAAGGAAATCTCACAATTCTCGTCAGCCAAACTGCATTGTAGTTAATTTGACAACGTACTACAGAAACTTTACAGAACTTACAGAAACTTTCAGGAACTAACTAAAAAAAGAAAGTTTTGAACCTCCATGGTAGTGGGTTCTAGACTCAACATTTTTTCCTTATGCAGTAGGTTAGACCACTGATTTTGCCTGGGTAACTCTGTCAGGAACAGAACAGTTCAGGTATCATGCTCTGTGCTACTCACTTGGCATAAATGCAAAGGAGTTTTGGATGGTAATGAGGACACCTTAAATGTACGTCTCCCGCTTCAGAAGCAAAGTATCAGAGTCAGTTAGTCCATGACTCTCAGGGCGGAGTTGGGATGAAATGCTACAATTAAAAGGTAACTCCACAAAGATTCTGACTGTACTTTCAGCTCCTTTCGCCAGTGGTACTGCACTGTATAGTTTGTCTTGAAATGTACATACTGGAGAGTATTACAGGGTACTGGAAACTCCTTAGTGTGCCCCATGGCTCCTCGATTGGACCACTCTCATATTAGTTTCTCATGCACTCCTTTTCTCAGAACAAAGATTGTGTTTTATTGGTCTATCTTCTGAGGAAGGTTTTGCTGATAAGTTAGTGGAGAAAAATATCAATTTTCTTCAAGCTGATATAATAAAGGCAATAAAATTATAGATAAGGGTGTTATGCTCATGCCAAATTTACAAGCCATAAAGCACTTCTGATAATGCTTAAGGACAATACTCATTTTGCTTTCATCTTCTGCACTCCAAGTATGTTCAATCAATGCAATCCTTGTTTATTTAAATAAAAAACTAATATGTCTAGAAGAAATTCTTCTCAAAGAAGAAATACTAGTCCTGCTTATCTTAAAATGTTTTTACAGTAATTTGCTTCCAGTTTTGGCAAAACAAACAATATTTTAAGATAATAAAATATTTCTAAAGAGGACATAAAAACTGATTGTAGATGAGTGTTTTTCGGTTTGTTTGTTTGTTTTTGTTTTTCCCCAGTTGCTGTTTGAATAGCCAACAGAATCAGTTAACTCTGTCCTGGTCGGTTAGTGTTGAAAGGTCATCAAGGAACTGTCAGCTTTACATCTGATGGGCTGGGTGTTGCATGAAGACTGTTGTGTATAATTCATACACAGCTTAGAATCGAATGAAAAATGAGACAGTCTGTACATAAAATTTACTGATCATCCCTACATAAATGTTTAGACAAAGAATTCTCAGTCTTTGCCATGAGATAGTAACAATACATCACCAAATAGTTACATTAAACTGTATTCACACCAACAGTTAGCCCATATTTTCTCTTCCTACTTTCCATCTATCTGTTACTACTAGTACTTCTACTCTTTTGGGCTTCCCAGAAAACCTAGGGAGATCTCTACCCCTCATGGAATCAGAAAAGTTAAATTGTTGCCACAAGTTACTTTCTTATAAGACTACAACGCAAAACTAGGCTCCCTTATCCCAATGATTGTGCAAATGGAGATGTGAAGGATGAACTTGTCATCTGCCAAGAACAGTTCTGGCTTTCATGACTGCACCTTGCTTCTGAACTACCTAATGTTTCACTAGTGACTGTTTTAAATTCAAGAATTTCTGTTACAGCTGGACTGAGCATCTTATTTGACTTTGCTAAATGAAATTTTAACATTAAAACGTACCATGTGAGTATACTTGGATGCAAGTGAGCGAGACAGGCATTTCTAGGCCCCCTATTCCCTCCATAAGCCACCTGTTGCTGGAATGGACTTCACACAGCTGCTCCTGAATTTTTTCCTCTTGCATCTAAACCAGGAGACTCATACCAGTGGAAAGAAAAAGGAACAAAACCAAGATTATTGTTACAACAACTCCTGCAAGCAGGAATTATTAAATTGAACTAGATGGTAAACTCTTTTCTTTTGTAGCAGAAGCTTTGAGGAATTGAAAATATCCTCGTGGTGCTCATTTCAATGACCCCAAGGATCTCTGAGGGTTTTTTTTTCTTGAAAACTCTTTCAAATTCTTCTTAGAACAGTGCATAATTCAGTGATAGAGACAAGTATTTGAGATGAAGGAGGTCTTCTTTGCCATTTTTTAATTCAAACAGGAGACAGAAAGACCAGTTTTATATATGCCACAGGGTGTCTTGGCCACTAAATTTTAGTTATTTGGGACAGTTATCTCCTCACCTTTTTGTTCAACCCAGAATAGTATCCTAAGAATAGGAAGATTGAACATTATGAGAAATATTGAGAAGCACTATGAGAAAAAAACAGGTGAAGAAGAATGTAGCAATTATGTCAAAGGACAAACATACATGAGGTCCAAACAGATTTAATTTCAGCTTTATAACTAAAGCAAATGGAAAAGGAATATTGATATGACAAACGAGAGAAACGTGCTGGTATAATGTTGAATTTATAAGAAACGTAAACAAAAGTTAGCCTGCGGTCACAGAAGAATGTTGAACACCAATAAATCCTAAAACAGCAGCATAATAGCTCTCAGCTCTCTCTGTGCAGCTTTCCCATCAATGTTGTAAAAAGCTGAGGTAAGTCAGTCTCCTGTTTAAAGGCTTTTCGTCAAGGAAATGGAATATCAGCTCTTAGAAGAAAGCAAAGGAGTAGATCTTCCCTCACCAGCACTGATACTCAACATGCAATTGGCCCTACAGACTCATGCAATATCAAATGTGAATTTTTGCAACATTTTGGCAAGTCTCTCCTCAGTATAGTAAGCCAAGGGTGGATCAGGCTTTACCCTCAAATCACTGACCCTCACATTTAGTAGACCACATCAGAAGAGAGAGAAGAACATCTATTAGTTTAATCTATTTATGGCCGCAGACGAAGATTTCTTAAATAAAATCTGTGAGACTCAAGTACTTTATTTTGTAGTTGTGTCATAAACAGAGGCATGCTAGCTTCCCTAAGGGAGTCTATTTCATATTTTTTAAAAATTATTTATGTCAAGTTCCATATTAATCAATATCAGTTGAACAATTAAACTATTTGTAGGAATTTAGCAGTGATAAATTCATGCTGTTTTAATTTATATTGCTTTTCTGTAGGAACAAAGAAAGGGAGAGGAGAATAAGCCATAAGACTGGAAGATGGAACTTGTCCCTAAACAGAGTTAATAATGAGTGAAAAAATATTCTGTATCTCCACCAGTTTATAATATGTTCATTGATTATAGAAAAAGCATTTTTAATTTAGGCCTAATATTCATTACATCTTCCAGAAGGAAAGATCTGTTTTGAAAAACCTAGAATGAAGCATCAGTAGATAAAAAAAAATACATAAATATTTTGTGATTCAGCAAAAACTAATCAGTAATTCAATCTCAGCTCCTTGCCAATAACTGCATTTTATGCCGAGAAATGGTAACCCTGTCGTTCCTTTCTGCAATCAAATCTCACAGTATAAAAACACAGTTGACTTTCTCATGCAGATGAGGACTTTGGCTAAAATACCAGTTTAACCACATTGTACAGAGGCTGCACACAATTTGTTTCCTGGTCAGCCACAGTTGTCTGGCAGTCTTCTGGCTCCTGCAGTGTTTGAAGATTCATTACCATTTTTTGTTCCTTTTATTAGTTGTTCTTTACAATCTATTTTTAGCCCACCTTATTGTATTTTCATATGTCATCTACCTAAGTTTATGAACCTTTGTCTTTTCTGAAGTTTGACAGGACTTCAGCTTCTGAAAGAATGCTGGTTTACGTCTGAGAACCTTCTTCCCTTACTGTGCTGTTCAGTCCTGCCAACTGCTTTTTGGCCTTTTTCAGGACTGTATCGGTATATTTTGACCTCCTGGCTCTAGGATGATATCCTTAATTGTATCAGTATACCTTGTATCAGTATTGTATCAGTATTGTATCAGTATACCTTGGAAAGATTTAATTCTCTCAGCTGCTTTTTTAGTCTCTTTTTAACATGTTTTCTTATTTTTATGTCGATTACCTCCTTACTGCTAAGCAAAAGTTCACTAAAATTTTTGGTCTTTTGGAGCCTGTGAGGCTGTTGAATCAATGTAACGGCAACCTCTTCAGCTGTAGGATTTTGAACAAGACCCTGGGAGCTACTCAAAAAACAGTCAAACAATTGCTTATTCTGAAATGGGATGCAGGCCAGTAAGAGTATGAAACAGCCACTGACGATGCCTAGAAGTTTGTTCTTCGTATTGCAGTCACCCAGTACATGTGGGTTTCCACAGTGCTTCCTGGTTTCATTTCTTTTACTCTTTCTGTTTTGCAGTTGTTGTTGCCATTGGGTATGTATACCCGATAAATATAAACTTACACTGGAGTTTTCCTAGTTAGTCTTGGAATTTAAATCAATACAAATTCATGTTAACTACTGAGGTGGTTAGTTTTTTCATTTGATTTGATTCTAGGTGCTCTGTAACAGACAGTTAATCTAACATCAGCCTGGCCTGCTCTTTCTATTTGGGTTATTTATTATTTTATTTTATTTTATTTTATTTTATTTTATTTTATTTTATTTTATTTTATTTTATTTTATTTTATTTTATTTTACTTTATTTTATTCTGGTGCAACAGCATTGTCTAACAATCATGAAACTTCCACATGCATGGATACATCCATATACAGAACATATAACCACTACTTTCATGTAGAAAAAAAAGTTAATAAAAAAAATTAAATTCAGACTCTGATAGTTCAGAAAGTCAAGTCTGCCTATTTTTTCTGTCTTCTCTGAGGAATAAAGCCTAGCTGCTTTTAAACTTTGTTCCCAGGCTGGCTTGCCAAATGCAATGCTCTTTTATGCAAGAGAAGATGGATCAGGGTATAAAACACAATAAAATAATCTAGTTCTGTTTAATTCCTAGTTTTCTTACAGTTTTCCACCATTATTTTTGGAGGTTTAGTATCACGCTGTGGCATATTGTATGCAATATACCTGTTCCAAACAGAAAATGGAAGTATTACCTGAGTAACCATAGTCCTAGGTGTAAACACCCACCTGCCTGCATGCACAGAGCGTTCATACACACCAAATTTTACAGTTAATACATTTCTTAGTGCTTCTTTCTTACATTATTTGATGAAGAATTCTTGAATCATCTTCTGAATAATGAAAATCAAAATAATACCTTGTGAATAATGTGAATGAGTAATTAAAAGAACATCTATACATTTGGAAACAATTTGTAAAATTATTTGTGATTAACCAGTGAAAAGCACGTCAGGTAGAAGCCAAGATTTATGGATAAAATTATTGATATCCTGTAAGATTTATCCAGCTGAAACCAAGCCACATTTACAAAAACAATCAGTGCTTCACAGAGAGCTAGCAAGGAGAATCCTGGCAATTCACCACAGGATGAACATAATAAATGGAACTGTTTCATGATGTGTGAAATGTTGAAGTATCCTGTCTGTTTTAATTAAAACAAACAAACAAACAAACCAACCAACCAACCAACCAACCAACCACCAGAAAAAAAAACACGAAAACCTGTATGTATGTATTTATTTATTTATTGAAGCTGACTTGTATCATAATCAGCTCTCCAAAATGACACTATGCTTCGGGTATTTTCTGATGGTTTTCAGTGTGTGTGGTGGGTTGGTCCTGGCTGGAAGACATCTGCCCACCAAAGCCAACCTATCACTCCCCCTCCCCAGCTGGACAAGGGGACAGAAAATATAGCAAAAGCTTATGGGTTGAGATAATGACAGGGAGATCACTCAAGAGTTACCATCACAAGGAAAACTGACCTGACTGGAGGAAAATTAATTTAATTTATTACCGATCAAATCAGAGTAGGATAATGGGAAATAAAACAAAATCTTAAAAAAAACTTCCCTCCACTCCTCCCTTCTTCCCATGCTTAACCTGACACCCAAATTCTCTACCTCCCTCCACGAGGTGGTGCAGGGGGATGGAGGATAGGGATCGTGGTCAGTTCAACACGTTGTCTCTGCCTCTCCTTCCTCCTCAGGGAGAGGACTCCTCACACTCTTACCCTACTCCAGTGTGGGGTCACTCCCACAGGAGACTTTTCTCCATGAACTTCTCAACGTGAGCCCTTTTCACAGGCTGCAGTTCTTCAGCATGGGTCCCTTCTACAGGATGCAGTCCTTCAGGAACAGACTGCTCCAGCATGGGTTGTTCATGGGGTCATGAGGCCTGCCAGAAAGTCTACTCCTGCATTGGCTCCTCTCCATGGGGTCAGAGGTCCTGCCAGGAGCCTCCTGCAGCACGGGCTCTCTCTGGGCTGCAGCTTCCTTCAGGGCACATCCACTGGTTCCTGCATGGAGTCCTACATGGGCTGCAGCTGGATCTCTGCTCCACCATGGAGCTCCATGGACGGCAAGGGGACAGCCAACCTCACCATGGTCTGCACCACAGGCTGCAGGGGAATCTCTGCTCTGGCACCTGTAGCACCTCCTGCCCCTCCTTCTTCACTGACCTTGGTGTCTGCAGAGTTATTTCTACCACACGTTCTCACTCCCCTCTTGGGCTGCAATTGCTGTTGTGCAGGTTGGGTTGTTGGTTTTTTTTTTCTGCTTCTTAACTATGTTATCACAGAGGTGCTACCACCATTGCTGAGGGGCTTGGGATTGGCCAGCAGCAGGTCCATCTTTGAGCCAGCTGGCATTGGCTCCATCAGACATGGGGAACGCTTCTGGCATCTTGTGACAGAAGCCACTCCTGTAGCACCCCCACTTCCAAAACCTTGTCACCCAAACCCAAAACACTGTGGAAAACAAACACTAGAAGTTAAAAGATGCTTTGAAGCTACTAACAGTATTTTGTTTCACAGTTGCAGAACAAATGTGTCTCATTCGCGTTGTACATGCTCAATGACTGCTGACAGGTTGATATTCTGCTGTCATCTTGATATTCTATTGCATTTTGACGAAGTGATAGGTCTTACAGTCTTTGAAGCTTACATGCATTGAAGTCATATTATCAGCCACACTCTTAATACACTTAGAATAGGTGGATATCCCCTATTTTTACAGAAATGAGACAGGACATTGTAAGTATCTGGACTAGCATGCAAAAATCAGGATTCTGAAAGGGAAACAAAGTCTCACTAAACCTGTGTGGATTGCAGGGTCTCTAAGTAGAATCACTTAGACTATTTGAGCAAAGACTCCACTAAATACCTTCTAAAACTAAACGAACTTTATTCAAGAAAGATAAAAATTGTTTAATATTACCATTGAGAATTCAGGAATAAAGAAAAATGTCACATTTTAAATAACTTAAGTTCATACAAACTGGCTGTGAACTGTCAATTTAGACACAAAAGAATTCATTCTTCTGCATGTGCAGTTTCACAATAACAGATTTGTTTACAGAATGTATTCATAACTTAATACAATAGAGATTTTATTAGAAAGAATGTGAATGGTTTAAAATATGCATTGAGAGTTTATTGAGAAATTTGATGGGTGGCAGCATTTTCAATTTCTGTCTCTGCAGACATCATAGGTGCCAGTTTGTGAAGGCATGGCAACAGCAAAACTGAAATATGTAGAATGTCTCTTCCCCCCATGCATGCAGGCATGTATGCATTATATTGACTGTCCCTACACCTCCCATAACATTGAGCTATAAAGGCAAAGTTAAGATGTCTAAGGCAGGCAAAGAGAAATGCCTTTATATGCTTTCTAGTTGCTGAGACAATCTTATTGTCTTATAGTACCTTTAAGAACTATCTACACACTGACAGTCTTGAGAGCTGAGGAAGCAAAGATCACTTGAGTTTAATACAACTTACAAAGAGAACAAAGATTTCTAAAAGAAAAAGGAAGAAAAGAAAGTGACAAAGTATTATTTTGCATACAGGAAAAACTTATGGAATGTCTGTGTTATTACTGCCTTTCTTATTGCTTTTGTGCTACGGTAGCAAACTTGTGATGAGCTTGCAACTGTGCTCAAAATAAGAGCTCCAAGCAGCTTTTTATTACTGTGCTGTCTAAGCAGAGCATAGTAATATGAGTAGCTATAGATTTCTGATGATGCTGATTGCTTTATACATTGTTAACCAGATGTTAGGAACAGTAGTGAACTCTGGAATTAAACTGTCGTGGTTTTGACTTCAACGTGTCCAAAGGGAAGACCATCAACACTGCTGAAGATTTAGCTAATGGCTCAAGCCAAGAATCTGAGTAGCCTGATGGAATCTTTCCCAGAAATGGGGTCAATAAATGATGACTGAGAATTAAGGCTTGTTGACCAGTTGTATTTTACTGTAAGGAATAAGGTTTTGTTCCCCCTTATTCAGATTTATGTCCATTATTCAATGAAGCTGCAGGCTTTGGGCATGAGTCAGAAGTTCAAGAGTGACTTTCACACGTATGTGTACATCAGCACCAGATAAAGGGAAAAAGAAAAATTAAAACATTTCTGAAAGAGTAGCTAAGAGCCAAATGCTAAAAGTGAAAATGGAGAAAATACATACTTTCTAGTGTAAGTAAAGTCAGGTAGAGGGATAAAATCACGTTTTACTGGAATCTAACCATGAAGGTGTGAGCTGTGTTTGGAGGCAATTTGCCACAAAAAGACATATTAGAAAAGTTACATAGTTTTTGGCAAATAGGAAATAAACATAATTTATTTATTTGACATCTGTGCTGGCAAAAGTGCATACACCAGTTTAATAAGGAAGTAGCAATTTGGTGCAATCCAATTCCAGAATGCCATAAAAAAAGTTCAAAGAAGTTGAAGTTCACTTATTTGCTCTGGAATTTCAACAAAAACAAAAAACCTCTTCTGTTATAAAACTGTCCTTATTAGACTTCATTATTATGGTTTTGGAAAATAACAGTAAATAATACAGAAGTGGTACAAAATGTGATTTTAATGAAGTTGTCCTGCCCACATGCCCTGCAGTGAACACAATCGAACTACCAGATGATTTCCCCAAAGGTAAATTGCAACTGGCACAGACAAAATGAAGCCAGCTCATTATGCTTTTAGTAGCATGGTTATGCTGGTGCATAACTTAGTGCTAATCTCATCAAAAACACGAGGTGACTGCTGGAGTAGAAGCTAATGAAATCTCCTGGAGTGCCAACAGTGCTTATATCCACTAGTTGAAAGACAGCTTATATGACTAGCTTGCATGCCTTAGAAACTACAACATTTCTGTAGAGTATGAATTTGAAGATAAGCCACAGAGCTTTGCACGGTGTTGCCATACTTCCCGTTTCTGTTCTGTTTGTACTCCAGTATTCATTACACGGTGCCTAAAAATTAGGCAGCTAATCTAAGCTCACACCACACATGCGACAACTGAGAAAGGCTGATAAATCCAGAAAGCAATTGATGTATCCTAAAATAACTAGGATGAGATGCCATGTCAGTGAGTCTCAGTACTCACTATAGAATTCACTTATGCAGCAAAGTGAGACAATACCAAAGACCGAGCTCAAGCCCTAGTAAATCCATCAGCTCTTTCCATCTGTGTTACCACATGCAATATCCCTCCGTTTAGGTTTGGTAGCTACACAGTTTGCAGGAACCCAAGCTCAGGCTGCCTGAGATGACAGCCTGGCAGCAACAGCCCAAGAAACAATATTGTTGCAAGGAGTTGATAGGACAAGCAAGGATGATTGACATGCAGCTAAATACACTTTGGGTTCGTGCTTGTGGACAGCATGAACCTCAGTTACTCCTCCTTGTAGGACCCATGAACAAAGCCTTGAATTTACACAAGGAAAAGTGGACTCAAATGTCAGCTCAGAGCCAAACAGAATGAATGTAACTTAAGCAACATCCAGGGTGGGCTTAATCTCACCCAGCATCAGATGTCTACACAGTAGGTGCTGAATTAGATGTGTGCCTACAATGACAAGTTGAGGTTAGTTCCTCTCTAGGCTCCAGGGCAATATTGACTGCATATCTACCATAATGGAAGCCTACACCTGTAGAATTTGTCCTTTATGGAGCTTTAGCTATTTCATAATTGTGGGAACTACTAATAACCTAGTCTTGCAACTTTTGGACAATAACAACAAAAAAGCTCCTAGATTCCCAGTATACAAGTAAAACTCTCTTTTCATGCTTAAGTCATTTACCCATAGGCTAAGAGCTCAAATATCCTATCTGTTAGCTAATCTTGGTTTGTCTCAGGTCTGGCTAATGCCCAGCAGAATAATAACTAATCATAAAATTCTTCCAGTAATCTCCAAAAACCTTCAGAAAAACACAAATGTGCAATATGTCAGTGACTGCTAACTTTTGCGTGCTCATAAGGATACATAAAACCATAATAATGTTGACCTTAGAGATATGTCTACAACTGCAGAAATCAAAGCAATGTTTCAGCTGTGGTTTTACGATGTGTGTGCTGCCCCAGATTTGTTCTCTTTTAAAATCAGATTTTATTATCATTGGAATACATCCATATTCTCAGAAATTTAGTTCTAATAATTAGGAATTATATTAATTACGCATGAAGAATTATATGAAGAATGCCACAAGTGTACGAAATCAGATGAGTGAAGTTTGTTCCAAACTTTTCTAACTTGCATCTCCCTAAACGAGATGTGCACTATTTGAACATTTGGAAAACAATTAATGTCTTTATGCTCCAATGTTTTGTGGTTGTGTGGTGGGTGCCTGTTTGTTTGTTTATGGTGTGGTTTTTTATGGGTTTTTTTGGTGGGGTTTTTTTGTGTTTTTTGGTGGTGGTGGTTTTGGTTTTGTTGTTTTTTTGTTGTGGTGGTGGTAGTGGTTTTTGTGTTTGTTTTGGTTTGTTTATTTCCAAAGTGCATACTTGTATGTGTTCAGGAAAACAGCCTCCTTTTAAATGATGATTTACCGAAGACAATACTTTGCTAACTCACAAAAAACTTAGCCTTTATTAGAAAATTACTTTCTTCCATGTTAAAACTTCCCAAATGTTATTTCTATGAACATAAAAAGGAAAAAAAAAAAAGTGCATTTCAAAATAAGCACATTGTGAAGCACAATGTTTAGAAGAATAATCAATGGGACAGCCATTTTAATTTTATAAATTCCACGTGGTATTTTCAAGTATTTAGTAAAAACAGAATTCTGAACACCGTAAGTTTAAAACAAATATTGAATGTATTTCTGGAAGTGTCTAAAGGCGACATACTGACAACTGAAGAATATTTCACTGAGCTTTAAAATACGGTATCACCAGAATGATTTTGTTCTTGTTGTTGCTGAAAAATATTAATTTTGCTGGAATAACATTCACAAGTGAAAAGTTATTTAAACAAAAAAAAATCCCCAGAAGGTTGCAGAACATCTTTATATGTTTTAGAGCAAACAACATTTAACAATATATTTGGCTTTAGGGAGGAATGTGAATATGTCAGAAATTCTAAAAGCATTATACATTATAAAGGTTAATGTAAAAAAGGCATAAAACTTACAGCAAAATTTCACTTTCACAGTCATAAGCTGCATCGCAGCTACATTTTTTTTACTTTCTTCCGGGCCTAATATTCACGGTGTGAGATGCATACGGTGTGAAATAAATACAGACATAGGGGAAGGTTGCAGCTGAGACCTATAATGAAGCTCTGAAAAGATTTTGCATAGAATCTCTTGCTTTATTCTCCTATTCAATGTCTAGTAAGCTCTCATTCTGTTCTTTTGAAATAGACATTGTTTCAAATGCATTCACCATAAAAATGAAGTCACCTTATATAATTGTTGGCTTAGCCTCTGCCATGTTGAAAACAAAATACTCCATCTTTTCTTGGCAGAATTAGTGATTATCTAGGCACAGCCCCAAAACTGCACTTTGCTAGGGCTGTTTTTTCCTGTTTTCATTTTTAAACAATGTTGATACAGTAGCTATAATTATTGTAATTACTTACAGATGAGCATAGAAAAAACGTATTTAATAATAATAATAACTGCGAAAACAACAACGATATTCTTATGTTAAAAAATTCAAAGTAGCATTAGGTTTTCTGTTAGGAAAAGACAAAAGTAATGGAGAATCTGTAGGTCTTGACACAAAAGAACAACATATTTCAGTGTTTAGCTGATCAGCTTCAGAGAATTGCACAGAAACTGAAATATACCAATTCAGAATGCTCAGGCTTATAGGCAAAAGTGTAATTTTTGGCTATTAGGTTTGGGCCACTTTTATAGATTCATATAAAGTCAAAATACAAAACTAAATTAGTCTCTTCATACACACCTGAAGGATTCTGTTGATAAATATGTTCTGCATATGAAGATAAATTAAGTTTTTTCTGAAAATTCTATTAAAATTACATATTTTTCTGCACACAGGAATAAAACTTTCCTGTATCACAAAGTGATAGCAGTGGGAGACATTAACATCTCAAAAATGTGTGCCACATTTCAGAAAGACATAGCATACATGCTTAATCTCTTTTCTGAGGAAACCACCATGGTTGTGTTTCACAAGCTCATTTTTGGTTTCACTAAAAACAGCAGCCACATGCCGAAGATACAGTCAGCACTCAATAAACTTAGCACTGCAAGCCTGGTGCAAATCCAGAGAAGCTGATGGAATTTTTTTTTTACTGACTTTAAGGGACTGAGATTACACTGAGTTTCAGATTCGGTTGACTCATTAAAAACCTTGGTGTTGTTGTGATAGAGAGATACTACAACAGTTCCAGACAGACAACCTGGCTGTCATTGCTGATGATTTAGAGTGCCACAGTGCCCATGACCACTCTACACTCCCAAGTCAGGTAACTGCATGTTTGGCCACTCTCTGACCTGCTTCTGAAATGTGCTGGGATTGTGTGTCAAGTTAGAGGTTCAGCTAGCCTACACCATGACAGCAGCAACCAGCAGCACCTGAGGAAAAGACTGAAAGAGTCTGTCTTTCCCGTTCCTTTCCTAGCCTCTCCATTTTGTCTTCAATCAGAAGTGAGGGGCAGAAGGATGAAGGCTGTCAACATACCACAATTTAAAAAAAACCCCTTGGTCATACCAAATTCAAGATCTGCAAATTGTTCACATGGTCACAGAAAAATGAACTAACCTGGATAGATTCACAGGAAACTGCATTTTCCACTGAATGAAAACCTTGGTGGCTTTTAGTGATATTTTCCATTGCAGACTGAAACCATTAAGTAAGCATATGCACACCTGAAAAATAAGTGATTCTGAGACATCCAGCTGTGAGTTGCATTAGGGCTTTTTACAGCTACTCATTTTCTAGTTGCCAATTTAAAATGATCTGGTTATTACATTTTTTCTCAAAATAAGGATCAAGTTATTTGAGGATTTAGAAAACATTGTGGTGATGGAGAGACCACCCTGTTGGGCTGTCCCTATGGAATTGTGCTTTCTGCACTAAAGCTTTCATCCGTTTTCATCCACACCAGACATTTCTGGTTAGAATCTTCACCCAATAACTACTGAAACTCCATGGGAAGTCCATGAGCCTCTGTGGAAGTACATGTGAAGAGCTAAGCTGAGGTGGGGAGACTGGGACAGGTGGAGGGAAAAATTTACAGCAGAGAGAGCTGGGACAAGAAGGTAGGAGAGTGCCAAGAGGTCTCTGCTTGAGAAGAATATACCTGGAATCAGGAGTCAGAAATGGAAAGGTGTAAAGATGAATATGCTAAACAGAGAGGGAGCTCAAGTTTCAAAACAACAAATGTTTTTCTATTGGATCACTAATTATAGTTACAAGCTCAAATTAACAATCCTAAACTAAGCATAAGTAATTTTAAATGTCAAACTAATGGATCATCTTGTTTCAGTCTGTCACTCAATGTTGGAATATTAACACATATAGGAGATAGTGATTTTTTTTAGTCTTGTAACAGAAAGGAAGGTTAAAAACAGGGACTAAAATAATACTCCTCATATTTTCCTCCATAAAGACAAAATATATATTTTAAAAAGCAGGAAATACTGTCCAATGTCTGCAAGTTTTCTGCAGCATGGTTTTATTCTGCTATAGGCTCGCTGTTTGGCTATAACCACTGACAGAGTGCTGAAAAGTGGTATAAGACTTCTGTTAAATAACACTGAAGACGAACTTTAATATTGGTCTTACTAAGATATATTTGCTAGTTATCTCAAGAGCGTGTTCTCTAGATTAATATAATGATGGAAATTCTCCTTAGCCTTCCTTAGTAATAAAAAGAGGGCTAAGAAGATTCTTCATCCTTTAGTGGATATGGGGGGAAACATAGTGACAGAGGAAGGGGAAAAGACTGAGATACTAAACGCCTTCTTTGCCTCAGTTTTTAATAGTAAGACAAGTTGTGCTCCAGGTACGTACCCCTCTGAGCCAAAAGACAGGGATGAGGAACAGAATGAAGCCCCAATAATCCAAGGGGAAATGGCTGGTGACCTGCTGAACCACTTAGACACACACAAGTCTTTGGGGCCAGATGGGATCCACCCAAGGATGCTGAAGAAACTGGCCGAGATGCTCACCAAGCCACTTTCCATTATTTCTCAGCAGTCCAGGCTAACTGGGGAGGTCCCAGTTAGCTGGAAGTTAGCAAATGCGATGCCCATCTACAAGAAGAGCCAGAAGGAGTATCCAGGGAATTAAAGGCCTGGCAATCTGACCTTGATGCTGAAAAAGGTCGTGGAGCAGATCATCCTGAGTGCCATCACACAGCATGTATGGGACTAACAAGTGATCAGGCCCAAGAGAATCCTGGCCTGTATCAGAAACAGTGTGTCCAGCAGTACCAATGAAGAGATTGCCCCCCTGTACTCAGCACTGCTGAGGCCGCACCTCGAATACTATGTTCAGTTTTGGGCAGCTCACTACAAGAAAGAGGTGTTGGAGAGAGTTCAGAAATGGGCAATGAAGCTCATGAAGAGTCTTGAGCACAAGAAACAGCTGAGGGATCTGGGGCTGTTCAGCCTGGAGAAAAGGAGGCTGAGGGGAGACCTTATTGCTGTCCACAACTAGCTGAAAGGAGGTTGTAGCATGGAGGGTGTTTGTCTCTTCTCCCAAGTTACAAGTGATAGGACAAGAGGAGATGACCTCAAGTTGCACCAGGGGAGGTTTAGATTGGATAATAGGAAAAATTTCCTCCCTGAAAGTGTTGTCAGGCATTGGAGCAGGCTGCCCAGGGTAGTGGTTGAGTCACCATCCCTGGAGGTATCTAAAAAATGTGTAGATGTGATGCCTAAGGCCGTGGCTTGGTGGTGGACTTGGCAGTGCTAGGTTAACAGTTGGACTTTGTGACCTTAAAAGTATTTTCCAACCTAGAAGATTCTATGTTTCTATATAAATAAAGTATTTTAAAAAATGAAATTATGTATCATGTATATGTGTACTGCATCGATAATAACATCCACAACTAGCTTTCCTTCCTCCCAGCCTTCCTTCTTCTGCATATCTGTCTGCCTCTCTCTCTGTGTCTACCTATTTATCCTCTTATACACAAGAAATCAGGCTGCACAATTCAGTTTCTCATTTTGCTTTATAGATCATGAAAGGGTTCGGTCACCTTCATGTAATACAAGTGGAGATCAAGTAAATGAAAGAAGGTAACAGCAAATTTTTTGAAAAATAGATTGAAAGTACAAAGGAGTTTCTTTGGCTTTACTAATATGTGAATTACTGGTAAAGGCAAACCCAAGAAATGAAGATGGACTGGATCTGAGTGTGTTCTGTGGACAAAGACAGAAATATATGCTTCAAAAGTGTGATCTGGAAAATTTATTTAGCTTCACTTCAAAATAGTTTTCCTAAATGTAAGCTGATGAAGCTGGTGGAAAGAGGTTTGGGGAACCCTCACTTTCCTAGACACAAGGTCCTTACAGCTGACTGATGGTTGTTATCATGTGCTCTTGACAAAAGTTTAATGAAGTTATGTGATCCCACAATCTACTATGTGGGATCTTTCTTTGTGTTTGCAAGGTTGTTCTTGAGGTACAAGTTTCCCTCCATCTTATTCCATCATGTTTGATTTTGTAACCTCGTTGCCACTGCTTCTCTGTAATATCTTGGATAGGATTTCATATACTAAAGAAGAGCATATGGAAGAGTGTGTCAGAGATGAAGTAATTTCAATGGGTAGATTAACTGTTGCTGCTTGCTGCTCTCTCAGCACGTTTGGAGATGCTTATGTCAAGAAGATCAAAGATCATGGGAGAAAATGTGTTTAACATCTTGTGAAAGAAAAGAAAATCAAAAAATCTGATGCAACTTTACCACCCAAATACACATCCGTACAAAGACAGAAGGAAACACTGAGGCATTCGTAAAAGCATCATTTCTGTCCTACAATTCAAACATCTGGAACAACTGCTTTTGGCAATTCTCAATGCTGCCATAGCTTCTTTGTTAAAAACTGTACTCAAGAATATCATGCTTGTCTTGCAATACTTGAAATCATTAGGCACTTCAGATTGTAGAACTTCATAAGCTGTGACTATATTGTTAAGGCAAGCATTTACAACCTGTTCGATTAATAGATTTTTTTTTCTTATTATTGCTCGTGTTTGATAAGTTTTCTTATTGTGATATACCCATTTTACGTTTAATCATCACTATTCTGAATTCTGCTGGAATGAAAGAAGTTTGACTTTTGTTAAGATCTTGTACTAAATGATTGATTTGACTAGGAATGCTGGAGCCTAAAATAGGACATCAGGCACTTCAGTTCAAGTTTTTCTTCTGATCGACGTACAAATGGATTCAAGCATTTTAATACCCATACTCAACACTTACCAGAATCCAGAAAATAAGTTGCTACAGTGTGATAAATCTTGAGGTCTGAATCTTTACCTGTGTTTTGTTTACAGATATTTTTCTGGGAGATGAAAAATTGAGGTTGGAATGGATGAAGAAAAAGCAGAAAATGAATGTGAATAACCAAGCTTCTTGCAGACTTATTTAGCACACCCATTGTCTACTACAACAGTTGTGTTTAAAAAGGATGTCAACCTTATTCAATAATTCAAGCATCAAGCATAACAGCTGGAATCATCCACTCTCAGGTGCTTCCAACCTGCACCACGTCAGAAGAGGTGCCTGAAGTAACAGAAGTTCAAGAGCATTCAGGGTTCAGCAGCCCCTCTCAACTAGCCCCCACAAGGAATGGAGCTCTTCAAATTGCCCTAATCACATCTCAAGTGATGTTCATAGAACCTAAACACTTAAGTAATTTTCAGGTACAATTCCAGGGCTAAGCAGTTAAAACGTTAGTCATGAAACTGCATAACTCTTAGGACCTACCTATGTTTTCCGTTGGAGTTAGCCCTTCTTTGCTGCAAAAGAGGAAAACTATGTTTTCCTCACTAGATTAAAATTTGATAACATGTCAACTGTCCCGTAAAGCATGGCTGGAAGTAATGGCATCTGCAAGGATGTTATGTTGTACCAAGGTGGGTGAGATATATCTTGTCCACCGATTACGAATATCATTAATTCACCAATGGAAAATCCCTTTGACAATATTAGTCACTTATGAAGAAGTACATCTTTCAAGTTCTGTCTAATGTGAAAAGTTTTATTTAGAAGAAGGTGAAAAACTGGTTTTATCATTGATTTTATATAGCTCTCATCTATGGTACAATGCTATAAGCAAAGCCTTAACAGGAATTACGAGACACACATAAAATCTGTATTAACAAATAGATCAAAATCGCTTGAATGCTTGTGTCAGAAGTAGTTTATGTCTCATTTGAATCTTGTAAGTTACTTTAACAGAAGACCATGCATGAGTGAACTTCAAGTTAAAGAAGTTAACAAGCAGCAGCTGAAGTGGAAAAAAATAAAAAAGTAAACCCATTTTGTAACTGATCAACTAAGACATTTTAGGACATGATTGAACTGGAAAGCTCTGATGAGATAACTGTATCATAGTTCTGTCACTTGCTGGATATAAACCCAAAGTAGATTATACATTGCAATTATACATTGCAAAGACTTGACTCCTTCAATGTAAATACATGACTTCATTTTCACTGTAAATCAGAGCCTTTTTATTCTCCTTTCTATTTATTCCTTCAGAGTTCAGGAGCATCAAATCATCTATCTGAGCAGTTTCCAAAATGAATCCCAGAGCTGAGGAATGATTTATACCAGAACCTCATGTATCAGGAGCGCTATACTTTTTCTCCAAAATTTTGTCATATCCTGTTTTGCATATCTTGAGTATAAATGTATTTTCCACAGGGGCAGGATATGGTTTGTTTTGATCACCATCTGAAAAACACTCACGAGCCAAATGAAGAAAAACAGACTCAAAGTTCTTTCTCCACAGAGTTTGATAAATTATTCTAGTATGCAGAAATCATATGGAATAGGTAGGGATGGTTCCGAACTCGAGCACTACCACTTCTCTCTGTTTGGAAAAAAATGGGTCTAAGCTTTATATTGCACTGCTGTTTCTGCTTAAAAGCATGACTTGAAAATGCCTGTTTGCGTATGATAGCTAGATGGAGAGTTTCTTCTTACTGCTTTGGAAGGAATTGTTCATAACACGTCTGTGCCTCATGAAAAAGGTTTTTTACTATTATTTTTTAGTACATCCCCTCACCCATAGGATGGACTGTCTCCCTGATAAAATTTTAAATTTAGTTTTCTTACCTCAGTAGTTCAGACACGTGTCAAATTTCACATTTGCCTACACAGCTCCTGTGTTCTGCATCCCTGGGTACCTGGAGCAGGGCTCTCAGGGAGCAGGGTTTTTTTTCTGCAGAATTAGACATCTGTATCAAGGAGCCAGTGAAATACAGAGGGATAGTGAACACCAGGATCACCTCCTGACACACAGTTATCAGCACATAGTCAGAATCTGGGCTTGGGAGTCAGGGCTGCTGGGGGTCCATGGAGCACAGCACCTCATCCTGCAAGCAGGGCTGAGGACTGTCAGGTCTCTGCTTACTGCTGCTTGCTCTTCCTAAACCAAGATGAAGTGGGATAGTCTGAGTAATACCACTGCTCTGGATCTGAGCTAGGTCCACTAGAACTAAGCTCAGCTCTTTCTGTGCTGTATCCACATTACAATGAAGTCTGGTTTTTATGTAGGCTGGCAGAGGCTCAGCAAAGCTCAGTAGATTTGTTTCAGCGTTGCACTGCTGTGACTATACCGCTTTTGGGACTCAGTGGCAATGTAGCCACACGAAAAAGTCATTAAGTCTGACATGATCAGTCTTGATAGACTTTGGCTAGTCAGCATGGGCATAAGGAATAGATTATCTGGGACTAAAATATGCTGCCCACAGACAGTGGACAGTGGATGTGTTCAGGCTTCATGATCTTTCATTCAATTCAGGTGGGTGTCTAAATCCCAGTTAGATTTCAAAACACTTCCGTGAATCAGGGCACAAGTACTTTTACTCTTTCTTTCTATTCTGGTCACTTACCTGTCCAGGATAAGCAATGTCCAAGATGGGAAAGGTATGGGATGGGAAAGACTCAGGTGCATTTCAGGTGCAGACTCAGAAGATCAGGATTCAGTTCTGAGCTCTCCCATGGTATAAGGGTATATAAAGATCTCAAACCCCCTCTCTGTTCATAACCTGTATAAAAATTAAGGTAAAAAAATTGCACAACTTTTTTCTTTTAACTGCTTATTGATATGCAGCCTCTAGAGATTCTTGGAAAGGGAGAAAAACTGAATTTTGACTCAGTTATGAAGTGGTGATGGTTTTACTCATCTTTGCCAACTGTCCACAACCAACCTGCTACTGGCACAATAACTTGTTGTGGAAATTTCTTCTGCATGCTTTCATAACATATTATGCAAGTTGCATGTCAATTCTCAGTGTCCTACTTGAAGTCTGAGATCCTCCTTTTAGACAGTTCAGCTGCCAGGATTAAATGAGCTCTCTCAGCCCTGGCCTGGAACTGAAGCTTTCTCCCTCCTAAGTATAGGAGGCTTATAGCATCTGCTCCTGGATTATGCACTGTAGCTCCACCAAATATAACTTTTTCTTCCAACAAAAAGCAGCAACTCTGTAGTATTGTTTTTCAGCACCTAGTGGGAGATGAGGGAATAACGAGGGAAGATGAGGGAAGAATGAAGAAAAAATTAATTTTTTTTTCGTTACTCCATGTCTTCAGCAAAGTATGGTAACACTTATTTTTAATGGTTCACATGCAGTATTATTTGACCACATAAGGTTCTGAGGAATTGAGACATGAGTCAACAGACAGTAACCAAGTCAACATTGAAACACAGTGCCTACAAATTGCCAAACAGTGTGGTTGCTTTGACACAGATCTATGACATAACATAGCATGGACCGGACCACAGTTCAGCTGACTATGCAGATTTCAGGCTGAAGAGTTTGGGTTAAAAAAAAAAAATCTAAGAAATTAAATACCTAGATTATCTAATAACTTGACATAAAGACTGAAGAAGTCAATGGCAAAACTATTACACTGTATCTCGGTTACCTATGAATAAGAAGGTAAATAAAGTTAGGTCAAATATGAATGTATGTGAATAACAACCATGGCTTTTCAGTTTGGTTTGGTTTACTCTCCAAAAAAACCCAATTTAATCAAAACTAAACATTTTAACCCCTTATTTTTCTGTAAATATTCAATATTTTCTACATTAAATTATAATTCTACCTGCAACATTCATTACTCCCAAAATATGTTATTGCTCTTAGTTTTAGTGATGGAGACTTCATATTTAGCGACTACAAACAGTACTTTTTGACCTTGAACTCTGTTACTTTACGAATCCTCAGCAGTTACTATATGTTTTTGCTGTTTAACTACTGAACGTTTCACGGGATAAAAATTTTGCCATAGAATCTAATCCAACATGTCTTGTCATTAATGGAGAAGCTTTCCTTGAAAGTATTTTCCCCTTTTTTGACAATTTCTTGTAACACTGTGAAGGTGAAAGGATAAAAATAGAACACATATTCAAATTACTGTTATAATTCCATATTATCTTATACTACGTTGCAATGTATAAGTTTATCTTAGAATTGTTTAAGTATGATTTCAATATTCTCAGAGTAACAATTCATTTTGACATAGAAAGATATCTGCAAGTAATTTATAATTCTAGAATATTGCTATCTAAATACTTTAATTTTGCAGAACTGTGAATATAGCATTACTTGACCTGTGTCAAAAATAAATCAAGTTTCAGTATTCCTCCTGAAGTGGGGGAGATAACTTCTTCACCACTTACAAAAGCTGGAATGATATTTAAAAAGCAAGTAGTAAGTAACAGGAAAATAAAAAATTAAACACAGGCAAGGCCTTTGGTTATATTTTTCAGTAGTGCTAATTGAGATAAACTCCTGAGCAATGTCATGTGATATCTGTGATGCCCTTATTACAGTGGAAAATAGAGTACCTGTGTGACTAATTAGCACTTTTTTGTTTAGCAGTGAGCTGCTAGAAAAGCATTAACTGCACATGAATAGTAAATAAAAAAAAATCCACAGACATAGATAGATTCAGTGCCTTCTGACAATAATTGACAACTTGGTTTTACTCACTGTGATGAACAATTTGTGGGTCTTTTCTTCATTTTCTTTTGAAAAATATGTATCAAAGCATCTTTTTTTTCTTTCTTTGTCCCTACTTACATATTCTTCTCTTTTTTTCTTACAGTGTACATGTATTTTGCTACATAGTAACACTTCACGTCTGGGACTGCCTTTTGCTTGATGTGTATCACCAGCCTCACAGAATAATCAAAACCCAAGAACTCAGTGTGTGCTGATCAGGCCTCATCTGCAGGTAAGCTCATTTATAACAAGATTTGCTACAAGTTCAGCTCAAGCAAAGCTAAAAAAAAATCAGCACTAACAATCTTCAGGCTGAAGTTGATGAACACCATACGAGTGTACCAGTATTGATCCATGATACATGGGCCAGTCTGGGTCTGGTGAAATCCAAAGACATATATCAGTCACAAATCTCAAAACATCAGGCATTGGTAGACATAAAATCTTTAATATCTTTTGAGAATAAAAGTGAGTGTCGACCTGTAGAATTATTGAGGAGCCTGGTTGTTCCAAAGTCTGCAAACATAGATGAGATTGGTGAAAACCAAATAGATCATGAGGTCTGAGCATCAATGAGCTTTTGTACCTGTGAAAGATGCCTGGTCTGGGAACCTGGCAGGTATGTCATCTTTTTAGACACCTGCGAAGCAAATGGCAGCTCCTGACTGAGAGAGTGAATTTACTTTCCTGAAGGACTCTGGACACCAAGATTGTCTTAGAAACTGAACGATGCAGCTGTTATCAAAATCTGAAAGGAGAAAATATAGAAGTCAAATTGCTGATTACTTGTGACAAATATACTTTATCAAGTGCAAAGGTTCAGTTTCCATGTAGCTTTCATTGGTCTAATAGAAGTCAAGTGTGTAACCTTATCCTGCAGAGCTCTAGGAGGCTTTTCCCATAGGATTTTTGATGCTTCTGAGGTAACTGTGGGCTCTGATGGCAGAATAAAATTTGGGATAACCCTATTTCACTTATTTGTAAGGCAGATGTGCATATTCCATTTCCAATATATTATGCAGAAAAACATCTGGTGGCCCTGTAAATGATATTAACAGTCACTTTCAATTTGCAGACGAGTTGATTAAAATCCTCAGACTCCTATTTCATTGGGTTTAAGGCTGCCAAAAAGAAAAAAAAAAAACAAAACAAATTCCATTAAACAAACACAGGTTGACGATGAGCCACACTTAACAGGACTGATTTGCTTTGGACTGCATTTTTGTTTGAGGAAAAGCAACATTATGCAGAAAACAGCATCTGGAAGGGAGAGATGAGTGGCAATGACCTCTAGGTCAGCTTTGAGAAACTGCGGATGGAGAAGTCTTCTCTCATTTCTACAAAGGCAAGTGAGCAAAATCTGTGTGGTCCCTCATTCTCTCTTCACATTAAAGCTTTCACCCTAGTATTGTAGGCTGGAACATTATTTCACAAATATTTGTCCATGAAGTAGCAACTACTCCTCAGCAGAGTGCAAGACATTGCTATGGTCAGCCTGTGAGGCCTGAGAGGCTTCGATATCAAAGGTTATTAGTGGTCCAGAAGGATGAATCCGGGATCCCCAAACAGCTCCCCCGTGGCATAACAAAAGTGTATATACCTATGCCAAGCTTGATTCAACTATCCCGATGGACCACTATCTTCTCTGATCGTAAGGATAACAAACACTAAATTTTGAGGATAAATACTACTGAAGAAAATCAGTCTTACTTTAGACATGCAATTAGTATTATTGCCACAATCTTAAACACTGATAATACAATGAAGTACTTGAATTTGATTCAAGTATCACTAATCGCATTCAACAAGACCAGATGTTTTCAGAGATAAATTACAGCAAACAGATTTCTACTTATTATGCAATCTTTTCCATGCAAGTCCCATAAAGTTTCAGTTGTTTTATTCCAGTTTCCAAGGAAACAAGGTCACTTCCTTACAGTTGGTTTTGTAGATTTTTTTTCTCTGATCAGCTTTTCCCCTGTTCAACTGAAATAAAGGTGGCCATTTTAAAGTTAGTTGTGTTTTCTGCCAAAAGAATTATTGTGTTTAAGTGTAGAACCCTTTGTAGAGCCACAACTCTTCAAGAAGTACTTGTATGTGCCTTCAATTCCTATAGCTCCAACATAGCATTTGATTTCTTTTTTTCTTTTTTAGTTCTAGGACACATTTACTGACCATGTTACACACTTTTTCCTCAGGCATCCTCTGAAGAAGGCTGTCTTTGCAGCCTGTGTGTTACTCTACAAAAGAAACACAGCAGTTACATAATAGCTTAATTACTTAAGTACTTCAAGGCCTTTCCTATCACAGTACTAGAATCATAAAGCTGCTAAAGCAAGTAAATTCACTCAAATGGATGAATATTTTCTATACTGACTCTCCCATATGCTTATGCAGGGATTTATATGAGCGAGTTGTGAAACGCTTAAGCAAACTGAATTAATTTACATCCTACGTTCATTCTTTATTCACAAGTCCTGCTAAATTTCGTACAATTTAACTTTTTCTTTAACATCTTTTCTCTAACCCTGTCTAGCAGAGTACACAATAACTGCTATTAAACAACGCTTTAAAAATACATATAAAGCTGAATTGCCTTTCATTTTCTGATAGTAGAGTGTCTTTCATGTGCCTCTGTTGTTAAACACCCAAATAAATAACATAGAATATTTTAGACAGAGCAGCATTAATAATTCTGCTGATCACCCTGTGGTGGCTCAACACCTCAGTATTAAAAGTCAAGTTCCAGACCATGTATATACATAAATTCTACATACATGAAACACAACTGTTTCAAAGTCTTAGATGTTTTCATGTTTGATTTTAAAATTATTGTTACCTTGATCTCTGTGAAGATGCTGTGTGAACTACAACAGCCTCCTCCACTGAGCAATGGAAAGATATCTGAGGAGTTTTCTCTGCTTCAGGCTGCCTACACCTCCTCATGTAGACATGCCAAGTAGCAGCCTTCCAACTGTTTCCAAGTGAATTGCTTTTTATTAGCCTAGTAGAATACCCCATTGATTTTTTTTGTATTTGCTTTGACTCATTTGGTGTTTTAGAAAGGAAATCACCATTGGGACTGGACAAATATTTCCAGCTTTTGAAAATGAATAGCCTAACTCCAGCTACAGAGGCAAAACTTCCACATACGATGAAAACTGAGGTATATCGATATTAAGTAGAAAGGTAGCTTACAGAATGAAATGCGATAATTTCCGTAGCATCATCTACAGTCTTGGTGGGCCCAGAACCTTACAGGCCTGCTAACTTAGTTGACACTTTAAACTGATTTTACACCGTGTAGTACCGAAATTATCCTTAAATCAGACAAACATAAGGTGCTGACTCAGTAGTTCTACTATTTAGCTTAAGTTCCAGCTAGATTGAGGTGTCTGTCAGCTGAACATGGAAGGATATGCCAAAATAAAGAGTACAGTTTATTTATGTAAATGGCCAATATGTCATCTGGGATCCTAAATGAAGGCAAGTTTAAGGAAGG
This sequence comes from Pampusana beccarii, assembly GCA_013399365.1. NCBI lineage: Eukaryota > Metazoa > Chordata > Aves > Columbiformes > Columbidae > Pampusana > Pampusana beccarii. The sequence continues at coordinate 173,692 of VWYH01003511.1, read as the reverse complement.
CTTCAAGTAGGAAGAGTTTTTTACAACGAGAGCAGTCTTCTTTATCTCACCTCTTGGACTGACAGATGCTCTATATCCAACCACCTCAGTTTATTCACCTCCAGCCTATGGAAGTGTTAAGAGTTATGTGTAATCTATAACTTCCTTCTTAACTAAAAACTGTGTAATTCCAAATAACAGTTGGCATAAGCTCCTGGGGGGCTGTCCGCTTGTAGTGATCTCCCAAAACACTTGGAAGTTGCCCTCTCTGGTCTCCAAACACCAGCACAACCACAGTGGATTTGATCAAAGCTCTGTCTTGTAGTGTATGGCATTTCCAACTATGATACATGTTAAATGTTTCAAGAAGAGTGAAGGAGCATGTTGTGATATTTATTGTGCGATTCTTATCCTCCTGGCTTGCAGTTACCTTTTCTTTTGGGCTGTAGGCATGACTAGACATCTCTGACCATCACTTACTGCTTCCTCTGGACATGGTAGCAGCATATTTATGAATTGTTTTCTGCTTCTGCTGCTCCTGAATTTAAATGTCGACAAATAGTTGCATTTCTCATCCCTTTCTGCACTGGCTTCCAAATTCTGTCATTATTTGACCACTTTTAGCAAGAATGATTGTTCCTTATTCACTTTCTCCATTTTATATACGATCTTACTGGACTCCACGGTGCCTTGTCCCCCACTTGCCTGTGTTCCAGGTTGCAGGGTTGTTTAACAACCTTTTTTATGGAGATGTCTATTTAGCTGATTGCAGAGGGAACTGAGGCATCTAGCTTAAAAGACAAAGTTCACATTTTCGGCTACTGAAGTAAGATGGGATGAATGCCACTCAGGGTTTCCATGCAGTTTTGCTTTTTTGTGTGCTGCACTGTCACACCTCTTTATTTGTGTTTTCCTGTTCCTGCTTCTCTTGCTCTGGCTTGTGAATTTTTCTAAAGTTGTTACATTTCCCACTGTTCTTACAGCATTTTGCAAATTCTGGACATCATTAGCCTGCATGTTCCTATCTCTCGAGTACTTTGGTTTTTTCACTTCTTGCTGTTTGACCTGAGTATTTCTACTTTATAGAATATGTTTTCCAGCTGCCTGTCCCACTGCTCAGTCTGCCTGGTGTATGCACATCTTGCTTTCCTTCTTGTACTTTTAGCCTCTCTTAAATGATTTTTGCAGATTGATGCAGACTGACACAAGCTTTGCATGTGCTTAAATCTGCATTTTCCAGAAATCCTATCTGTAGTTTTGGATCTTTAATTCCAATTACTATCTCATCTGTGATAATTAAATCTGTCAAAGTGCCACAGTTAACATGGTTCTCATTAATTTAGGGTCAGACAGGAATTCCTCAGAGAACTCTCCCTGCTTCTGCAGTTCCAAATGAAGTCTGACTTTCCAGAGATTTCGTTTTCTCCTGGGTACACAATATAGATTAAATCCCCTCACTTTTAGATTTCAAGCTATCATTCTAGTTTGTTATTTTATTATTATCAATATCAATATCAATAACTTCAAGTCCAGCAAAATATAAGGATATGTAATAGACAATAGTTTGTTTCTGTTTCTAGTCATCTCTAAGATTTCTTTGGAAATCTAGATGATGGAAAAGAGTGGCTTGCAAAATGTACAGACTATTCAAAGGTAGAGTAGGATGACAAAATAACCAGAAGAAAAGATTAGGAATTGTTTTTGGCAGACTGGAGAAGTAGTCTTAAAATATGGGGCACAATAAGAACAAACATAAGACTTTACACTCATGAAGGAATAGACAACAGCAGAAACACCACCATAAAACAAGCTGTTAGCAGTTCTTCATGAAAGAATCTTGATGTACATGTGAAGCTAACATGAGTCAACTGTATCATGCTGTTGTAGGAGAGGCACACAGCATATCAAGATATACAAACAAAAATTAGAAATGTTAAGTAATTTTTCAGTCAATTCAGCATTGCTATAACCTTGGCTAGAATAATGTGTCCAGTTTTAGACACAACACTTGAGGTAGACAAAGGAGACTGATCCAAGAGTTAGAAAATCTGAATTAGAGCAAGAAGATTGAAAATGGGCTTGGTTTGACTAGAAAACAGAAAAACGAGGGAGAAAATCATGATAGTCCCCAAGAAAGTAAAAAACGTTTCACATTACTTTGTAAAGCAGCAAGGAAAAGAGTCTGTGTTTTGGGTTAAAGGAGAAAAGGAAGATGTCATGAATTTCAGCTACAAAGAGATTCAGATCAGCTGTTAGGAAGAAATTCCTAGAAATAAAGAGAGATAAAAAGAATAAAATGTGTGAGGAGGTTATATTGTTTCAATTGCTTGATGTCTTTACAAGCAGATTAGACAAGCTTATGTACAAGATTCCTCCGAGGGAAAAGAAGCAAAAATTAGAAATACCATACAACCTCCACAATTCTTTTCCAGCCCTATCTTTCTATAATGCCAGCATAATATTCAAGACCAAACAGTCATTTTTCGTGGCTCTCTTTGTGTCATTAAATCTAACTGTTCATGTGCACGTTTTAGTTCTTGCCAGGGTCTTCCGCCAAGGCTCTGCAGCAATGCTGGAGAACTTCAGTTCTCTATGCCCCTTTTTGCCTGCTTGAGAGTCACTCTCCCTCTGCCCATCCAGATCTGCCCCACCTTTCTTCTAGATACATTAGTCTTAAGGGCTTTCCCATTCCTACCAGCCTGACACTGGCTTTTAGGTAGCTTGTTACCACTCTGAACTGACAACCCAGATGTAAACCTTGAGGATTCATAAAGAATAAGATTCACAGTAGCAGCTCCACAAAACACAAGTGGACAGGGAACTACCTACACCTCTAAAGAAACACTGTACAGAAAATAGGACCAAAATAATGTTTCTCTGGTGTTTGAACGTGTGACTAAGATACTGATGCTAAAGAAATAGAAAGTGGTGTTGTCTGCCCTTAACAACATCCCCTTGGTGAGGGCACTTATTTAGTAAGTGGTGAGCCAGGATTAAACCCCCTTCTCAGTTAAAGAAGTGGCCAGTTCGTTTTCTGCTTCTTCTAGAAAAGGGGACTTAACCGCTGTGATCTAAGTCTGGGGGTCAGAAAACTGAAAACAATGTTTGTATTTTTTCAATGTCTATTCAATGTAAAAATGTGTGGATGATTCTGGCAACAGAGACGGAATACAGACATGAGTTGGAAGCAGAAAAGAAGCAAATAGAAATAGTGCTGGAGTCAAGAACCAGGTCCAAAGGGTTCCTTTTAATGCTGTATGCTTGAACTACCAAGCACTGCACAGGGCAGGAGTGGCTCTGCCAGACCACCTTATGCCAGTATCGAGAGGGGAAAAGTGGGCAACTGGGTGCTCAGACTGGGACAGTCCTGCTTAACTACAGCACCAGAAGTAGATCTACAAGGGAATTTTTAGGCCAAAGAGGATAATGCTTAACTATTTCAGGTGACTTCTGTGCTAGGTGGCTGCGGATCACATTTTTGTTCCCTTACCGTCTCAGACTTTAGGGTCTAAAATTTAATTAGCTAGGACCTAAAAGAAGTCCTCTTAAGAATTTGTATCCACAGATAAAGGCACAGTCACATTATGTCTTGCTTTACAATTTTCATTCGTTCTCATCAAATTAGTGGGGTTGCACAACTCCAATGAAAACAATATATTCTTAGTTATGCAACTGACCTGGCATTTGGACCTCCTTCTGTTTGTCCCTCCATAAGTAAAACTGAAATAATAATCCTTTACTTGAACAAAAATTGAAGGTATGAGGACTTTGCATTATTGTTGTTATGAGAAAAAATTCAGAAGCCAAACAGTAAAACAGTAGGAAGGAAGTTGCATTAATTTGGAAGAGTTCATCCATAAGACAGTTCGACATCAAACGAAGCAGCTCGTGCCTCCAAAGTGCAATCTGAAAACAGAGGATCATGCAGTGTTCCTTTGCATTCTGTATCACCTTATTTTCTCAATGCTTTGTTTGTACAGTGACGTGCGTTATCCCAGAACTTTTGAAAGGCAAAGTCTGTAAGGTTATATCAGCAACTGAAAACAGCAACAACCTTTGAAATTTTAAATGTGAAACAGGGGTTATGATATCTGTTGAAGTGTTTCCCCTGTTATGATAAGTAGGTTTCTATCTGTTATGCATACAAAAGAATGGTGTCTTGTATGTGGCACAAATCTGCTACATGTGAAAAAAAAAAATAGTTAATTCTGGATATGTAATGTTCTATGAAATGTTTTTTGCCATCACAGGCACAATAACTCCAAGCTTTCAGTCCTATTAGTGGAAATTTTAACAGCTATAGGCTTTTTTTCCTCTCCCTATTTGGCCCACACCCACAGTTAGATGTTTTCCAATTTTGGAATGTCCTCAAACACACTGAAAATAGCTCAGGTTCTGGCAAACAAAACGTAACCCTTAGAGACTGAATTCTCGTGCACAGTGTGCATTGTTCAATAAATTTGTTCATTGTCTGTGGAAAGCAGCTTGACAATGGCAGAATTGTTTTCATGTTAAGTTCATAACCATGAAGGTGTCAGAACCAGCACAACAAGTCTAGGATTACTGTAGTCCTTGCCAATCATACATAGAATCACAGAATCATAGAATAGTTTGAGTTTGAAGGGACTTTAAAAGGTCATCCAGCCCAAGCCTCCTGCAATGAGCAGGGCCATCGTCAACTAGATCAAGTTGCTCAGAGCCCTGTCCAGCCTGGTCTGGAATGTCTCCGGGGGTGGGGCATCTACCACCTTTCTGGGCAACCTGGGCCAGTGTTTAACTACCCTTATAGTAAAAAATTGCTTCCTCATGTCTAGCCTGAATCTCCCCTCTCTTAGTTTGAAACCATTACCTCTTGTCCTATCACAACAGGCCATGCTAAAAGGTCTTTACATGTACCATGTTTTATATACATATAAATTGAGAATCTCAGGGTCTAATTTTTTCCCCAGTGCACTACCTGCATTTTCCTACATCAATATTGTTTAAGGCAGAACATGGTCCCACTTTAGTAGTTCACATACGTGTATGTGTAGTCTTTAATTCATATGCACACAACTCCCCCTGCATAATGCTAGCAACTGATGGGGTTAAACACATTAATAGAAATTGTTACTATAACCTAGGGAAAATAAACACTGATTAGGTAGAGCAAGCAACGTGTGAAATTTATTAGCATAAAATCATCTCCAGACTGAAAATACCACTGGGAACACCTTTTTATTTGATCTCTAACCAGTTCAGTTCAACCACACACCAAACTTAACTGAGGAGGAAAGTTTCATGTCACTCTATTTAAATTAACTTGGTATAAACATTCTGGCGTAAATGTATGTAATCCTTCAGCACTGATGAATGTACGTTTCTTTACATAATTCATCATGTTTGCTAGCTAAAATGCATATAAATTAGTTCTCTCCTCAGGTGATAACAAGATTGATCCATCTCAACACCTTATTATGAAGTTGGTGTTCCACAGCAGAAGTTCATTAGTCCAGCACTCTTTAAAGCAGCCACCTTCATTTTCAGTTTGAGGGATCAAGAGCTAAGACATGGGTGAACAGATTTGTAATTTGTTGGTGTGTCATGTATTTTCTTCTCTCCTTTGTGTTTTTATTTGCTCGAAGCTGCCTTAATATACAATATCTCAGGGATAATTTTGAAATGGTTCGTTCTGACATAAGCTTACATATGAGTGTGAAGCAGATGCTGTAACAAATAATCATAGCCACAATGACTATAGCCTCTGCTGGTCAGACATATTTGCAGGTGGCTTTTTCTAGAAAAGAGTGTGGAAACAAGAAAAACCATGCAGATGGGCATAATAGAGAAAGGGAAGGGAAGGGAAGGGCAGGGAAGGGAAGGGAAGGGCAGGGAAGGGAAGGGAAGGGCAGGGAAGGGAAGGGAAGGGCAGGGAAGGGAAGGGAAGATCACTTGTTTGGTACCTCGTCTCTTTGTTGTGCATTCATGCTTTTTGCATTAGGATATTTAATCTTTTCTTTGTATATCTGACAACAGATTTTTCAGAGACCTGCAGACATTTGAAAGAACCCTATGATTTATTTCTTTTTTAATGCAGAAACAGCCAAAGCAGTCTTGTACTCCTGAATCAAGTAACACTACACTACCTATTTCTCCTGGGAGAGGTCGTGTTACTGGCTGCTTGGAAGTGACAGTGGTACCTGATGGGTAACAGCTGCCGATAGCAGGATCTCTGATGGGCGGTGCAGTGTAGTGTAGTGTAGGAGGTGTAAGTAACAGTGTGCCAGTCTGACAGCAATTAAATAAACCTGGCTCCAAGGCTGTCCATAGTGATACATAACTGATAAGTCAAATTTTGATCTATGCAGGACTGAATGGAAAAAGAGACAAAAATGTTGAACTTTTTACCTTAGCAAACGGGAGGAAAGAGCAGACCTATACTTCGATTCATCTGCTCTACAAACATAAAGCAAAGCAGTTACCTTTCAGGGCCTCTTCCCTATCTAAAATGGGGAAGTCATGTTCATATTTGTTAATGAACCAGAGATGACACTCCATGTCTACTGCTCTCCTCTTCTCTGTTAGAGGGGAGGGGAGGGGAAGGGAGAGGAGGGGAGGGGAGAGGAGAGGAGAGGAGAGGAGAGGAGAGGAGAGGAGAGGAGAGGAGAGGAGAGGAGAGGAGAGGAGAGGAGAGGAGAGGAGAGGAGAGGAGAGGAGAGGAGAGGAGAGGAGAGGAGAGGAGAGGAGAGGAGAGGAGAGGAGAGGAGAGGAGAGGAGAGGAGAGGAGAGGAGAGGAGAGGAGAGGAGAGGAGAGGAGAGGAGAGGAGAGGAGAGGAGAGGAGAGGAGAGGAAGAGATGGCACCATGTCCCCCATGCTACAGGGACCCTGCACATGTTTGAGATGTGGTCACCAACAAATCAGGTAACTGAAACTCAGGAAGGTTAGCATGTGTTTTATTCCAGTCCAAAGTACAACCTTTAAGCCCCCAAATAAGGCAGATTTTGTTAGTCAGTTTCTGAGTCCAGAGGACCAATGAGATAGTCTCCCATATCTGTAAACGCAGAAATAAAAAATGGAATTGTTTACCCTCCTCATGTTTTGAGATCTCAGAATAGCACAGCATTATTTCCCAGTAATAGAGTAATGTCCCTCCTTACAACCAAAACATCCAGAGGTTGGAACAACTGGCAGCTTTTTCTCCTTTCCCTCCATTATTATGACTTATTCACTTCCCCTGGGAATGGCAAAAGAGGAATGTTTTGCTAAGACTGTGAAAAAGGGAGTTCCAGCTTGCAGCATGTGGGTCAGGAGGTCATCTCACCCATCAGGAACAGCCATGACAGTGGGGAGGGAAAGAGGGAGCAGAGAGGGGGAGTCAGGTCACGGGGAAACTCTGTGCTGAAGAGTTAGTTATTGGGGGCACAGAGGCAAAATGGTGCATCAATCCTTGCACCAAATCCTTGCAAGCAGTTAGAATAATAAAGAGCAAAACCAGTAGAAACGTATAATGGTCACCCAGAAGAAGACAGGGAGCTAAAAGCAGATAGGTAGGTTAAAGTGTCAGCTTAGGAAATTAGTATAACAGGGAAGTAAATGAGCTGAGCAGCTTCTGGAAAGCAGCAAGGAGAAAAAGAAAGAAGTCCTGCTAACTTCAACAGAAGTTACACATTCATCTGAAGGAGAAACAAAATTCACTGAAAAATTATATCCTGAGACCTTCTTAAAAAGCAGTCCACAGGTAGGTGAGTCCAAAAAACACAGAAACCAAAAACCAAAGTACGGATGGATCCCTACTTTAACATCATACAAAATCCATGGGCTTTTTCCCTTTGATCAATGAAAAGTGAACAAACGTGTCAGTTAATTTAGCTTAATTTCAGATTCAGGTTTTATTTTTTAACTCTTTGAAAACTTTCTAAAATTATAGATTTGTTAGTTTAAAACTCAAATACTATGAATAAAGTATGGAAACACTGCAAGAGGTCTGAAAACTATAAATATGCTACGAGGTTTGCAGTTAAATCTTTCAACTTTCTGACTCACGCCCTGAAGAAAACAAGTTGCTGAAATTTCCCCAAATTCTGTAATAATTTTAGGCCTCAGAAAATTACGTCTTTGTATAAGCAAGTATTTGTCTGAAGCAGAAATTAAAAATACATTTTCCAAAGTTGAACATTTTTCACTCCTACTGTTTAAAAGGTGAACTCGGAGATACATCACACAATCCATGTAAAAAGATAAAAAAAAAGAAAGTGGATATGGACTTATGATCAGACCTATTTTCACTGAAAACAAAAACACCACCAAAAAGCAAACAGAACCAGTTTTAGAAGTGGCAACTGTATCTTGGAGCCACTTACATTCCCTTCCCCATGGGCCCATAAATTAACAGCATTTTTCTTCTGAGAAAGACATAAAACACAAGTCAAAATTGTTGCCCAAGGCAGTACCCCCTTGACAGAGAGAAGCTGCTCAGCATGGCAGTTATGTGTAGCAGATTAGCATTAACGGTTTAGTAATTAGAGAAAACACTCAGCTAGGGTGGCAAAACTTCTGGTATGTGGTGTGTTTGAGAGTAAAGGAATGAGAACAGGGCTTTGCATGTGTGGATGGAATAACTGATACTGAGCTCCTTCTGCATATGTATGTTTATTTTCCAATGCAATATGCAAGCAACATTTAGGTCTTAAGGGAGTACAATCATCAAATCCTGTGGAACGGTCTCAAGAACTTGATGCTTAATATCCAGAGGATCCTTTGAAAATTCTGGACACCATTTGTGATAGATGGTATTATCCCACTGAAGAGCAGGGTTTACTGTGTAATAAATCATGAATGCTTTTGCTACACCCACTTATGATTTATATCTTGATCAATGTCTTATGCCAGAATTCAGAAATCTGTAATTGTTCTGAGGCATTACACTTGGCAACACTTTAATACTTTTTCTTCCTACACTATCGTCTTACACTGAAGTTCTGACTTTTTAGAAAATAAAGAATACGCAGGAACAACATTTGATCTCTATCCCTCTCATGAATCATGCACTCATCTCAGGAAGCAGTTTCCATTATATTTGACTATTGAGTTTTACCTGCGAGAGCACAGGTTATAAATGTGGGGATGCTGCATTAAAGAGATCAGTGACTTAGCAGAGCCTTAGTGGCTACAACCTTCAATATGAGTTTAAATTTCTCAATAACTTCATGCTTTAAATTTTTCTCAAATGATGACAAAGACAATAAACATTAAACAAAATTTAATGCTTTCTTTGACCATCTCACACTCTCAAAGGAGCAGCAGTTTAAAAATGATTATGCACTGCAAGTATGAATCATAGCATAACAGTACATATTAATGTTCTAAATAAACTCTTTGTGTGCAGGTTGCTCCAGAGAGGCAATGACTGCTGAAAACTCTTTGGTCTGTGAAGCAGCAGAGGCTCTTCAGCTGGTTGAACACAGAGATAAAGGAATAACCAGAAGAAAGGCTGGCCGTTTTCAGCTGAAGAATTATTTTTGCCTATAAAAGGGAAGAAATGTAAAAGTGCAAGATTCAACCTCATTTTAATAGGAGTCTCATTATGACTCCAGTGAACACCACATGATTTTAATTGAGAAGTATTAATTGCTATAATCTGGTATTTCTAATTCTTCCGCTGTGGCTAAGAACTTGTCCTAAATGTAAGCATTTTGAGAATGAAATCCCAGTATTCTGCACAGAATATCCAAAATGGAAACAGGAAAAAGAAAAAAAATGAAGTTTTAGTTGGAATCTGAATTCTAGTAGCTTATATTAGAAATTTGCTAATGTAGCTTAAAATTTCTCACATGAAACCTGTAAACAAATGTGAGGGTAACCATGAATCTTACTGGCTAGGTTGTGGTAATCTGTACAGACAGTTTTGCTGGGTCTAATGGAATCATATCACCAATACACATATGGACTGAACATCTGCCCAAGTATCCAACTAGCTATATCTCTCCCTCTCTTTTGTTTTTTTGTAAATCTAAATGGTCTACTGGCTAAAACAAACTCTTTCCATGCAGGATTTCAGGGTTCTCCTGTTTCTAATACTGACAAAGGTCTTAATCTTACAGGATGCTCTGTATCATCAATTACTGTTCAACTGGGATAAAGAGAAGGGGTGGAGGTGGAAAGTTATGTGCACACAGCCTCTGCCAAAGAAACAAGATAACTTCTCTAAAGGTTATTTTTACTGCAGAAGTTGTATGTATTATAAGTGGTTAGCTGAGTGACTAAACATAACATTTTCCTTGAAAATCTTAAAGACCTCAAGTGAAAAGCTAGCTCCAACAGAAGTAGTTGCAACTCATCATAACTTCAATCACAGTCTTGAAAAAAAAATGATTCCTTTTTATAATTATATGGACTTCTCTCACGAGGCATCTATTTGAAAACACAAAGCAGGCTGCTTTGTTATTTTTATGATTGTTAAACTGGTGTTGAGCAAAGTTGATTTTATCTGGGAGTAATTCACAGAAAAAGCACCTTTCATGAAGTGAGATTGTAATTTAGTGCTTTCCAGTCTTCAGTCTGTTGTCATGGACATGTACACAACTGTGCCACTGGAAATGAGATAGAAAGCAAAACCTAATTACAATAAAGCATGCCACTGAAAATTCTGCAAATAAATTTCATGAGAAAGGTGAAGTCAGTTACATACAAGCAGAATGTGTCTTAAGATTTCCTCTGGGAAAGAAATCTAATTTTTTTGAGGTGTATGGTGGCCCCTAGTGGTTCATGTCTTCAGACAAAAATATGACAGCTGCCATATTTTTTAAAATACTTCTTGGAATGGTTTATTTCAAATATACTATGTTAGGCTAAATGACATGTTTATTAACTCTGTATATTTGTAACTATATAAGTGACAGATGATGTTAATCTTCTGGAAGGAAAGCTGTTAATAATAGAAATATATATATGCATAGCACTATGTAAGAGACATATAAAACAGAGATAGGCTTGAATCCAACCCCTTAATTTGAACATCCTTATAAAAGATAAGAACACAGGGTTCAGCTCCGAAGTGTTTATCTCCAGAACATCTGTACTGCAAATAGCCATGTGACATTCCTTCATCTTAGCTTATTGGAATGTAGAGAATAGTTTAATAGAAAAAAGAAAAAATGCTGGTGATGTGCCTTCAAATCCAAAGTATAAATCCTCAAAATTTTTTTCTTTAGTCTCATCTAATTCTAAAGGTGCATAAAGCTTGTGGGAGTCTTGAGTCCTTTAATACTACACATCTTAAGGATCTTTATAGTTCTGATTTGGGGCAGCCCCACAGTCTATGTCCTGTGCTATTGAACAGTAGAAGAGTATCACACATTGAGTCAGGACACGTAAACCAGGTATGGTTTTGCCTTGATTACCTGAAGGGAAAGGAGTCTTCTTCACAGAGTCCACTTGCCAAAATGGTCTTAATGCAACATGCAGTGGGAGCACCCGCTTTACTTATAATTTCCTCCTTACTCCTCGGTAATTGTGGAAAGACAAAGAAGTGGGTAGGAAACCATGTTCACCTTCGCTCTCTGCCTGAAAGGTTTCAGACTGATCTCTTAGCTCCCACAAGTGACCAAAAATCTAGACTGTCTTCTGTGGTAGTGTGGGAATGTTCCCTATCCTTTCTGATGAATCTGATAGTTACTGAAATTCACCCTGGATGGCAGAAATGGTGTCAGAAAGGCAGCCAAAGCAATGCTGACTCTCGTAACCCCTACAGTCCACTGTGGAGATAGGACACAGTGACAGCTACGCATTTCTAAAGCCCCATCAGCACCACAACACAACTAGGTCAAAGTGCCTGAATCACGGCGTCACTAACATTTTTGTTGTTGTTGGAATATAAATGTTCCCCTAAAACTGGGAAAAAACCTTGCTGTACTAAAGGAACGTTTACCTTGGCACATTTAGGACATCTACAGGAGAGTCTTTTGTAGCAGAGCCAGTCACTTGCAGAACCCATGGTCATCAACAGAGGGAAATGGGTGCTCCTAGGGAAGGGTCCATCTAACTGGTTAGAGAGAACTTCTTAGGGATAAGATGAACAGTAGTGTATCAGTGCAAGCGTCCAATTAATTTCACTAACATGCAGCAATTTCATAATTCACGAGAAAACTGGATTTGAGCCTTACAGGAGTAGTGTGCTGAGTCATTTAGTCTATGGACATACTAATAGATGCCCACAAAGCTGTTACTTGCATGAAGTTGACACCTTGGTAGGCTGAAAAGTAACTGATACTTTATTGATGCATCACTGCGGAATCTTAGTTTAGCTAATGAAAAACAAGTAATTAATCTGAAATGAAGATGTTCTGTTTTTTCCTTCTGGGTGTAGGTTATTCTCACTTTTCAAAATTGAGAATACTGAATCACACAACACTCTCCTTCACCTCTTCCACCAGCCTAAGTAGGATTTTATGCTGTCCTGAGCACTACTGGACTTCTCAAAGCACATCTCCTCAGATGGAGACTTCCGTCTCAAAAGCAGAGGCAACAAAAACTATCATTCTCATCCTTTAGCTGTTTCAGTGCTCAGTACTACAAAATGATGAACACTTGATCTTCTCTTTCCATCATGCTACCATACTGGCCATACCACTCTGTCTGCAGTACAGGTCTTTCACGTTTTATGCACTGTGTACTGAAAAAAAAAAATCATAGAATACCTCTTAGAGCTACAAGGCATTACATGGGGCTGAGAAGAGACTGAAGCCAAGTCATATGCCGGCTGGATATGGGCCCTCTACTGCAGAGGCAGAATGCCTAGCAGTGCCCTCTGTACCATTGTGTTGAGCAGTGATCACTTGCTGGAGAGAAACCATGAGGATTTAAGCTGTGCTTTTGTCTGGACTTAACTCTGCTCAGGGCTGATTATCAGCAACAGCAGAAAGCCACCTTAATTTCCTCTTGACCTCTAAAGCTGAAAACTCCATGTGCCAGGGATCCCCATGGGAAGAGCACATACATGCAGAATACATTGCAAGATTTATATATATATATATTTTAGGATGGTTGACCACTATTTTTTGTTTAAAAGTTCTTGAGAGATTCCCAAGAAGATAACAAAAAATGTAACTGAACTGCATGATCATTATAATGATTGGTAGCAAAAGAGTGAAACAAATTGAGTTGGCTGAACATGGGAACATTTTTGTGCAAGATGGATTCCTTTGTTAAACTTCATTGTTGCAAACAACAACATGAAAATATTTCCTAAGCTTTAAAAGAGATTCGTTATTGCTCCCTGCAACTTGATGAAAACCAATTAATGCTCTGAAAATAATGTGTCCTGAACTAACAGTGCTCTACAAGTAAGTAGGCATTTGATATGTTCAGAAAATTCCACCACTTGTCTAAAATGCTGGTGTTTTTGTAATTGACTATATCTAAAGTGGGTTGGTAAATGCTGTGGTATGTCAGAAAAGCCTTCTTCCTGAATACTTAGCAGGCAAAATCACGGTTGTTTATCTTGCTAGTTCCAATAACCATTATCACAACTTCAGAGTGGCAGCACGGAAACAACTAAAAATTTAATTTCATAGTAGAATGATTTCAATGACATTTAACATATTACAAATAACTGTGAAACAACAAACAAGGAAATGAGCTGGGTCCACTGGGAAACTCTCATCTGCAGAGAGACTGATGGAATGTCACTCTCAGTGCATGCTACATGGTAAATCTTTTTACTCTCTTTTTACTGAACCAAATCTACTGGGAGCAGGCAATCCCACGTATTTCTGAAAGCTAGTGTTATCAGGAGACAGTTACTGATGGCAGTGGCATATAAATCCTAGAACACAATCATAAAAATTCCAGAAAATTTCATGCTGGCCCTCAGTAATTTCTCCTTCCAGGTTTCATATCATTGTGGTCTACAGACATCCCAGATCTGGATTCATACTCTAAACCTTGTGGGTCTTTCATACACGAACAGACAGAGCTGCTTCTGTTCCCTCTTTTATTTACTTTCCATCTTAATAATTTGGTCTTCTACGAGTGGAGCCCTCTCCTCTTCATCATGTGTCAAACATTCCTCCAAGTTTTTCCTCGAAAAAAGGGCCCTTCTACTATCCACTGCTAACTTCCTTTTCTGCATATCTCTCCTATAATATGTTTGACCTTGCTATATCAGTATATACAGAAAGACAGGAATTTAAACATTTTATGAAGAAGGTCGATGACTCACATATTTTTCCTGTTATAAATAAACCAGATAATCTGGTATTTTTAATATAAAAAGCCATTGTCTGTATGACCTCTAAAGCAAGGCTTATTTCATGAAGGCCCTCACTTTAAGATTTGGATCTTAAGGGGTTGGAGAGCTTGATTAGCTGAGATACTCAACAGAAATCACAAACCAGGTTCTACTTTTTTCTTATCCTACTGTGTTGTATTTTGCTTATCTGTGAGCTGAAGAAAATGTATTGTTACTACTTACTCCTTCCAGATTTAGAGACATGAATCCTACTATAGGCTAGTAAGTTTCCATTGGTCACAGTCTTTCTAACATGCCCGCTAATCAAAGTTGATGCTCTCCGAAGCTATAAGATTGGATCATACACATTTCTAGTAAAAACACTTTGAAATTTTAGGTAGATTAAGATTATGAGAAATCCTTTGATAATTTTAGCCTTAACCTACCAGAGGCTTTCTCTTGTTCAAAAGAAAGGACCTGCCTGGTTCTTGGTTCCTGGTAAAACACACCATACTTCTGAGTCATGTTTTGCCACTGTTTTGTACTACGTATTTACACTTAATTATGTTTCTGTCACTGAAGATGTCCCATGCATTTCAGGCCCTGAAATATGACATTTTTTTCCATGGAGTTTTGTGGTTTGATTTGGTTTTGTTTTTCTTGGTAAGCCCTGAGAAAAGGAGATGAAGAAGGAGTGGATTTGTTTAATCCAAAAGGAAAAGAGAATAAGATAATGAACTGGGATCTTCAGTGGCGAATATTTGGACCTTTACCTTTGGAGAACAAAATGGAAAACAAGTGGCAATTTGTGCACCTTGGAACTTCAACAAACATTACCAAGGTGACAAAAATCAGCCTCTAGTAAGTGTGGCTGCATGTCTGCTGGAGCTCCTTCCTTCAAGACACGAGTGTCTTGACTTTATTTGCTGCTGGTCCAAGAGCAGAAGAGAGGTCCCAGTGCCATGGTGTGGCCTCGGCCACCTGCGAAGCCCCAAGAAGACAAGGTCTGCTGCCACATCTCTCTGCCATCCCCAGCTCTCCTCCCCACCTCCCATTCACACAAGTGGGTGAACAGGTCTCATATATTTGGGGAAAAGAAACTAGAGAAGTCTGTTTATATCTACTCCATTACATCACTTTAAAAACAAAATCTCTTCCCTGCTGAAATTTGCTTGGTATATACACAATCAATTATCATTTTAGGTTAACAATCTCCTAGAATCAAACCTAACATCTGTCCCTTTTCTGTATCAATTTCTCCATAAAAATAGCTTCCCAAAGAAAACCACCATCAAACTCCTAAGCCTCACTTTGCAATGATCATAAACTGGCTGTTACAACAGAGCCATTCTCCAGTAATTCTGAAATATATGCCTTTTCTGGATATAAACATCTTTCAGATTTCTACATAAACTAGGTCACCCTGTACCACATCATGAGGAAAGTCAGTAAATTATGTAACAATTTCAAAAAGTAGTGGTATTGCCACTGTCTCTGGTGTAGATACCTAGTACTATTTGCAGAAACAGTTTCAGAGATGGCATCCAAACCTTTTTAAGAAATGCAAGAAGGCAGGTTTTGGACATACCTTGCATGAAATTAACACCACTTATTACCTTACAACTTCATATATTCCAAATAAAAGATTGAACTTGATAAGGCAAAAGATCAGATTCAGAAACTTACTGTTAAAATATATTTGTACTGAATACTGAGGCATATAGCTCAAAACTGGTCTCTTACAGCGTTTAGGAAATGTGGAAAGTGTTTCTGGCATTCCTGAATGGAAATTCAATCATTTCTAGTGAGTTTGGTCAGAAAAATAGCTTGCTCCAAAGTGTCTGGGTGTGCCTGCTCACACATGAATTCTGTACTTCAGGTGTATAATAACACAGACCTATAAATCCTGAAACACTGAAGACTTCTATGCAAATCAAATTTCCACTGTTATCACATGTTTAAAAATATAAACTTTAGAAAGTACTTATCAAAAAAAAAAGCCTTGTTTTTTGACTATTTTGACCAGCTTCTGCAGGCAAGTCCATGACCAGGCTTTTTAACTTCCACAACCTGCCCTCCGTAACTATTTTTTGTCTTATATCTAAAAATACCAGAACAATGGTTTAAAAACAGAAAGAAAAGGGAAATAGTATTTAAACAAACATGTATGTTGAGGTTGTGATGGTTTATATCTGTTTCAGTGGAGATGTTTTGGTTTTGCCTTTTTTTTTTCTTTTTTCTTGAAAATACTGTTAAGTCTTCCATAAACTATTAGTAAATGAAAACACTAAGCCTGCTTCTTCCCTACTTCCACTTTATGGAACCATGGCATAAAATGAACATGCAGAAGGTGTCAGATACCGCTTAATCATGATGGGAGCACAGTGAACTTCCTGCTGAGTGGTGCAATGACTATTCCAGGTGTGCATTAATGGACAATCAAATGAACATCAGTCCAACATGCTTACTTGAAATATCTCGGAAGAGATTTTCTATTAGCTATTTCTTTGTGATTTTCTCCAAGTATCATTAACACCTATGCTGTCTTAGAGTACAGTTTTATATTATACATATAAATCTTTATCAGACATTTTAAGAGAATTGGTGCCAGGTACATTTTGGTGACAATGTCATTTCCACTACTTTTACAGAAGGGCATTGCCTCAAGTACCTGTGAGCCATGGCCCACCCAGTTAGCACCAAATCACAGTGTGTGTTAAATAATTTGTAATACAAATGAAGTTGGAAATAAAGTTATAATCACTGTCATTCACCACCACTTGGAGTGCAAGGAAAATCCCATGAAGGCCATCTTATATATGCTGCATAGATCACCTTCAGAATTACCAAAGTAGTAAAATGGACTGCTGTTG
Source organism: Pampusana beccarii (assembly GCA_013399365.1). Classification (NCBI taxonomy): domain Eukaryota; kingdom Metazoa; phylum Chordata; class Aves; order Columbiformes; family Columbidae; genus Pampusana; species Pampusana beccarii. Next base: position 156,633 of record VWYH01003511.1, on the reverse strand, counting down.
CGCATGGTCAGCTTCACCAGTTCTGAAAAACATGTGCTGTCCAAGACCACAGTAGCTGCTGCCACAGGCAAGCAACATATAGGGCAAACAGTTCTTGTGCATTACTGCACTTCTCAGCTAAAGATCTCATTTTGTAAACAATCATCCCCCAAAATATGGTATTTTAAGGAAAATGCTTTTGCAAAGTTGCCAAAGTAGGTTTGGGAGGTTTGTGCTGATGGAAAACCAAATTCAGCATCCTTAGAATGAAACTGGAATTTCAGAATTTAACTTATGCAGAATTCTGACTTAGCATAATTTAATTTAAATTCAGTAGCATCCAATCTGGGAAGAAAACAGGTTACAGATTTAGACAGCTTTAAACATATGCATGTATATGGGTAGCTATATAATTTATATCAAGTATATTAATTCAGTATCTATCTCTGCTATAACAAATGCACACAGTTGGGGTTTCAAACATGCTGACAGATAAAACACATGTGCTTTACTACATGGCTTGACTGCCCAAAATACATCTATGTTTTCACCCTGTGTTAACCTTTATGCAACCTAAGCAACTGTATGTTTCATTTACACACGACATTTTGAGTGCTACTATTGAGAAGAACACCAAAACATATTTATTTCTCCTTAAAAAACTTTTTATGACCTTTAGGGGGCATAGGTCCCACTCTCATTCTCTCTCCTAACGCTTAGTGGTATACAGTTTCTCAAAAACCAAAAGTGAAAACAAAACCTCTCCTGAGATATTAGTGTCTGAAAGTTGTAAATGATTTTGTGAGCCTTGTGCATTGATATGCCACAATTGGTGCTACACAGAACCTGGACAGAGTAGTATTAACTTCTTTCTATCACTCTGTGGCAGGATGAAGAAAGAGAACAAAGAAATCCACTTTCTTCTTCTCACGAAACACCAGAAAATATTTCTGAAAGATTTTCTATTAAAAAAACATGTATTTAACATCTACTGGGTTTGAAGGTGATCTCCTTATTCCTCTTTAGTCAACTTTTTTTTGCGGTCTGTAAGGTGTAATGTGCCAAATATGTCACATGGTCCTATAACAACACAGAAGACATTTGAAAACAAGCCAATTCTGAAGAAGTGACATCATCTTTCCAAGGTTTCTGCTAGTTTAAATCTCACCCAAGTGCCGCCTAGGCCTAATTTAGCCTAAATAAGGAGTTTCTACAGTGTGCAGCTATGACTTCGTCTGACAGATACAATTATCTGTAAGGAACTGGAGTTCCTAGGGTCTCCTTACAGGATTTTTGTCAAATTTAATGCAGGTTCATCAAGATTATCACTTTTGTGAACTGATAGACTATTCTAAAAATGCACTTTGTCCTTGCTGCAGAAGCCAGCCTCCAATACATTTAGCATGCTGTCACACAAGCAGACATAAAATGGAAGAATAACAAGCAGTTCTGGAGAGACCTTTATGTGATACTGAGATCCATCTGTCTCCTCAAGCTGCTCCTACCTCACTCTTATCATATCTAACTCATTCTTAAAAAATACAAACTCCTTAGCCTCCCCTGGTGACCTACTCCAGCCCTCCAAAAACTCACTATGTTGTTCATGTGGCCTGCAGAGGCATGGGAGTAATCTGAAATAACCATTGGCAGATACAAAAAGTAGCAGGAAAGCAGAGACACAGGTATGGCCAAGTGCTCGCCAGTAGTATGTGCAAGGCTTGGCAATCACATGCCTGTTCTCAGTCCCTCTCCTTTGCCTTTCCGTAGAGACACAGCCAAAAAAGCCAGCTGGAACAGCTTGTGATTTTATGGAAAAGATCATCTTACAAAATACTGATCTGTCAGGCCTCCGCCAGCAAGGCAGACCTCTGCTGGGTCCCCCTGTTCCAAGCCATTGTCACTTAACAGGTCTCAGAGAAAATGATGGTATGCGAGAAGGAAATGTCATCTTCTTTGTTCCAGAAAGATGCTGAATGAAAATAATTAAATGATTAACTATAACTAATGGCTAGAGTCTGAAACAAAACTAACTGGAGGGTTCTGAAGCAGAAAGTAAAAACAACAACCAGAAAGTTCATAAATAAAGAAAGACTAAGGAAAAAAAAATGTTGAACAAGTCAAGTAATCTATATGTCCATTCGAAACAACATTACTTACAGCTGCAGTAGGGAGAGGAAGGGACAAGGAGTGACCACAAATAAAAAGGGGGAACAAGAAAGAAAATATAAATGAACAACTGCTGCTGCTGCTGCTGCTGCTGCTGCTGCTGCTGCTGCTGCTGCTGCTGCTGCTACAGTTTTCCTCCATTCGAACATGGAATCCAAACCTGAATCCAGATTGGAAAAGAAATCAGTAAGCCAACAGGTCATTAAAAGGAAAGAAAGATACTTTAAATTCATGCTGCTTATTAGAAGCTTACTTAACTGCTTCACACTCACACTAGATAAGTTTTGAGCTGTGCAAGTAACCCTGATGTTTATGGATGGAGACCTGCACCAATCAACTCTGCAAAGAATGCTTACTAAACAATTCCAACAGACTTGGACTTGGTCCTGAGGCTGAAGGAGAAGAGCGTTGGAAAAGACAGTGTGACTGCTGGCTTTCGATGTTTTCATTTTCTTTTATTCTCATTCTTTCTTTTCCAAGGTATTGAAGAGTTTCTGAGTTTCCATATTACTTCTGTTTATGTCTACGTAGTTTCTATTCAGAAATGTAGTAAAAGGACAGTATTTGTCTGAAAAATCCATTCTCTTGTCTGAGAGGTGTTTTTTAAATTTTTTTTTAATGAACAACAACAAAAAAGGTTGTCTCTATAGTTTATGCCAGGAAAAAAACAAACAAACAAACAAACAAAACAAAAACCACAAACAAAACCAAACATAACCACAAAAAAACCACTCATAACTCTGTAATCTTGGGGTTTTTTAATTTCCCAAAGTAAAACCTGAAACATGTTTACTGCCCTCAAAACAAATTACTCTTTTTCACAAGTCAAGTTCATTACATCAATGTGCCTGAATTGAAAACATAATTATAGACCCCAAATTTCTGGAAGTTTATTTTTTTGCTGGATTTTTTTTGTTCAATATTTTTTTCATATAGATTCCTAATCCATATGGGAATCTTTCCAGAGGATCCCCCTCTAAGTGCAAATCTAAGTCATTCAGCTCCTTGCTGTGTTTTGGATATTAGTGATGTTTTCATCTACTACTGGAGAACCCAAAATCCTAAACTCAAATCATAGCCAAACAAAAAGACAATGATATCACTTTAATATTTGTCTTCCACTTGTAGATCACCTTTTTACATCTGTAGATATAGTCACATGAATTTGGGCTTTCAAAACCTGTCCTGTTTCTATCTTCTGCTTTTCAGTAAAAATTAAAAAAAAAAAAAAATCCCACTATCATTATTTATTAGAAGAAGTAAAATTTAGTAGGAAAAAAAAGTTGAAAACTGGATTATAAAACTATAAAGAAACGTGAAAGCAAGTGACAGAGAATTATTGTCTTGGTCATCTAGAATTTGTGGAAGAAAATTGCTAGAAAAATGTGGTGCATCTAATAAAACTTTGGCCTCAGCACTGGCAGTACAATAAGGCAATCAATTTATATCTTAGTAGCTTTCTCTTACTTCCCAGGCAGATCCCTGGAAGTATAGTCTCACACAAAGAACAGGCCAACCTCACTAAGAAAAATTATCTGCGTGAATTGCCCATGTTTTTATAAGAGGGCTGGGTGTGGGCACGTGATTTTCCTATATCAGCTGTGTAAATGGATAGGATTTCCCGTATTTCGAGGCTCAGCCTACTTGGCAAAAACTTGCAGTCTCTGGCTAAGTGGTTGTTACCATTTGTCCACATTTGATGAAAAATTTCATGTGAAAATATTCAAAACTTTAAAAAGAAAGACTGCTGAATTTTTATAAGAATCAATGGTGATATATTTTCCAGACAGATAATTCATCAGCAGGCCTAAGTCTTCCAGGAAAGTTTATACTGTCCAGTTTAAGATCAAACCAGCTGCCTTTAGTTTTTTCCAGAAGCTTCAGGGTGTTTTTAAACACTTTTTCAAGAGATAACACATCATCTACTTTGACTGCACTCACCGTATTTGTCAAGAAACAATTTACAGTAGTTATGCATTTGCAGGAGACAGGAAAAGAGACAAAAGACAGTCAGACGTCAGTCAGGAGAAGACAATGCCATATTGAAAAAGGTTAAAACTATTATTTGGCAATGAGAGATTTATTTGTTCAAATACTAAAACAATCAGAACAAACAAGTTGTATGGAAACCAAGAAGGTTTAGACATACATGTCTGTAGGAAGTTTGCTTCTGCATCCTTAATGAAATTCTTGTGTCCAAAGATCTTTTTAATTAAATACCTAATACAAGTTTTAATTATGTCCTAAATGTTTTAGCTGATGTGTATGTAATACTTCACACAGCTCTACCCAGAACAGATGAAAACAGATAGCTTTCAGATTGCTAAAATATTCAAAAAGCTTTCTGGGATGGAAACAGGATTTTTGTTTTTATATTCTCAGTTTTCAGGAAAGGAAGACTACTGTAATCCAGTTATATATAGCTGTGTCCCTGGGATGAATGCCAGCCAGTGGCTCTGTCTCTTATCTTCTCCTTTGACTTTTAGGGCTCTTGAATTACGTCTGTGAAGAATTAGTAAGAAACTTAGTGACATTAGTTGTATGCTTTTTTTCTGTTTATTTTCCTTCCAAAGTGTTACCTCTGAATCATACCTGTTTCCTTACACTGCTGTGGTGGTCCTGGGCTTGTAGAAAAAAAAAATTGTTAAGCTCTGTTCTCATTTTATTTTGGCCTACTTCCTTACTGTTAGCAAGAAGTTAAGCAATAACTCCAACATGCATATCCTTTATTGTTTCTCCCATATGCTTTCTGAGATAATGATCCTTTTTAAAAACAAAGAGAGAGAAAAGAAAAACGTCAGTTTAAAAATTTTCAGAAAAAAAATATCTGTCTCCTATAATAAATCATTTGCACACAAAAAGTTATTCAGGGTATCAAAGTATGTGATGCTGAAGAAAGTTAGTGTATTAACATATAAACATCCTATAAAACAAGGTATTACGTTCTTTGAGCACAACTCTCAGTAAAAATAATTTTAAATGGTATCAGCACCAAATGGCAAAACTGACATATAATCTGTCTAGTCAGATGCATTTTTTAACCCAGAATACAAAACTTCTGTTTTCCTCAAAGAATAAAAATGTCAGTATAATTTTGTTCAATCTGGTATCAGTAGAGGTGCTGTTCGTCCCTAACCACACACGTACTAAAAGCAGCTGAAATTGCAATACAGCTTTGCAAAGAAAAGCACTAGTGTTCCTGTGTTTCTACAAACATTTACCCTGAGTCCTACCAAATGTAGGCCTACAGGACTGGCAGTGGCCTATATTTTTGGGAAAATAGTTTTTCTGCCCATACTATAGGAACATGGTATGCTTTCAGGAGAAACTAAGGTAGACATGGGATTGCTAGTGACTATCAGCTCAAATATCCTAATATCCCATTGTCACAGAAACCTGGGTAATATAAAAACACAAGTAATATAAACAAATGTAATCTGGTATAGAAGAACAGGGAAAGAGACAGGACAAAGGTGGTTGCATCAGCTGTGGCATGAAGAAGCTCTGAGCTGGAGCTGGCCTGAGCTAGGAAATCCACAGGCCACAACAGTAATTTGGAATCATAGAATCATTTAGGTTGGAAGACCCCAGCCGTAACTTAACCTAACTCTAGCACTAAATCATGTCCCTAGCAACCTCATCTAAACGCCTTTTAAACTCCTCCAGGGATGGTGATTCAACCACTTCCCTGGGCTGTCTGTTCCAATGCCTGACAAACCTTTCAATGAAGAATTTTTTCCTAATATCCAATCTAAACCTCCCCTGGCACAACTTGAGACCATTTCTTCTCATCCTATCAGTTGCTACCTGGGAGAAGAGACCAACACCCTCCATGCTACAACCTCCTTTCAGGTAGTTGCAGAGAGCGATAAGGTCTCCCCTCAGCCTCCCTTTCTCCAGGCTGAACAGCCCCAGTTCCCTCAACCACTCCTCATAAGACTTGTGCTCCAGACCCCCCACCAGCTTTGTTGCCCTCCTCTGCACTCTCTCCAGTATTTCAATGTCCTTCTTATGATGAGGGGCCCAAAACTGAACACAATATTCAACGTGAGGCCTCACCAGTGCCAAGTACAATGCCACAATCACTTCTGTAGTCATGTAGCCATACAAAGTGAAGGGTCTCTGCATAGATAATACAAAAGTCATATGATCCCACCCTAAGTAATGCAGATTTAACTATAATCTTTCTGATAATCATGGGCTTAATGATGTATTTCCTTCAGAGTATCTCAGGAAGGCATAAGAAAATTTTCAAGTTGAATCAGCATTGAACAGTTGTCTCAATTTTATTTCCATCTTTAAGAATGTGGGTTTCATGAAAGGTTAATTTTGAGTGGGTTTAACTGTGAGCTTTTCAGTGTCTTCAGTGAAGTTCAGCACATTTACAGGATCAGGGAACTTGATCATCAAACATAGGTCAACAAATCTTGTGCAAATGGAAAATAGTATTCACTAACATTTTTTTTCTTAATGTAGCAGCCTTCTCCATCCCTTATTTACATAGCTGAAACTGAATTCACAAGGAATATTTTTTCTTTAAAACAAAAAGCTAAGACAATTAGAAAATGAAGACTACTTTTCCAGAAAGATTGTCATAAATAAAAAGAAGATGCTTACTGCAGCATGACAGTTCAGAGATCCTGGGTAGAAGCTCTTAGACCAACTCCCCAGGGAACCCTCCCAGAAAATCAAAACCCCTAATCCTCAGAGGTAACTGTATGAAAATCACTGTATTTTAAAGATTGTAAATGTTCTCACTCAATTTTTTATTCTTTTTAATGCCTTGTTTTCTCTCTCATTTCCCAGGTTTCAAGGAAGGGACATCAGAAGGCAAAACAATACATTCCACTCTACTAAAATACTAGTTTCTGGAAGGCTTCATGTAGATCAGGCAAGAACATATTGTTACCAACAATATCTTAACAACCAACACCACTATACTTTCGTTCCCTTAGCTTTCCCCTTAACATAGCCATGTTCATCTGCCAACCAGTTATTCAAAAGGGAAAATTCATTAGAATATGCTTTACAATGCATCCACTGAGATTGCATTCATTACTATTCTTGGTAGCTATTTCAGAAATATAAAGCAGACATCATGCTGACCTACCCTTCTCCATTTTGCTTGGCGGTCTATTGTATTATTAAAGCAGTGGAAAGTAGTAAAACCACACTTATTTTAATGTTCATATAAAATACTGATCTCTGTTGGATAAAGGTTTTAACTTTTAATGCGTTACATAACATTCCTGACTAGTGGCAGAGGTTACAGTTTAGGTTATTTGAATTTATTTATATTTTTTATATGAAACAAGATTTTCTCTTTGGCTTCTGTAAAAACAAGCAATATTGTTGAGACATCTACATTTTGTGGGCCCAATAAAGAGCCAAAATGTCCATTTAATAACAAATGCTGTTTTCATTTCATAACTGGTATACTGGTAAGTATAGTTCTCCTCAGTTCCCAGGTAAAGGGACATACCTTACCACCACTCTGGAAAAAGATACAGGGATGCACCATTTCCCAAGAGTCTGATTTCTGTAGGAAACTACATCAACATTTCCAAGAGATCCCCAGGATCAGGGGACCAAGCCTATGAAGCATGCCGTTGAGGTCATAGACTCACTCAGGTATAATTCTCATAAAAATCATAACCTGGTGTTGGGAAACTTCAGCCCTTCTTTCTGACTCTTTTTCCTTCTCTGTTTTTTTCTGGCTTTTTCCCCTTTAATGTTTGATCTTTGGCTTTGGAACTGGTACTAGATACATGTTAAGGACCTCTTTAAAAATAGGCAAAGGCAGGAAAAAGAAGGAAGAGAGGGAAGGGAAGGGAAGGGAAGGGAAGGGAAGGGAAGGGAAGGGAAGGGAAGGGAAGGGAAGGGAAGGGAAGGGAAGGGAAGGGAAGGGAAGGGAAGGGAAGGGAAGGGAAGGGAAAACGGTTTAGGGAAGTACTGTACCCCAGTGCAGTTCTCACATGCAACTCGTGCACACAAGGTTTCAAAGGCAGACAGTGCATTTTTTTTAAGGAATTGCACAGCAATTCAGAAGGGAATTGAAAAAAAGGTAATGTTACTAGTGATTTTTGTAAGCAGTCCTTGTGTCAAGGTACAATAAATCAGGTTATTTGCTTGTTACTAATTTTACTGAAAGGGTCTTTACCCCTCTTTGGTTTTGTTTTTGTCTTTTTCTTTACCTATTCTTCCTTACAACCCTACAACCCTAAACTTCTTTTTTTTTCAAAACTTAATATTTTTTCTCTTTTATTGTCTAAAGCAGACACTAGAGGACAACTACTAAACAAATTAAGTGAAATGTCTGTAAATGTGGACTACTTGAAACGTTGTAAAACAAATTATCAGAGCCAGCAATGTACAGAAGGAATACAACCTAGATGAAGAGGGAACTTGCCACAACTTTCATAGAAAAATGGTGTACAATGTTGCAGTTAATAGTTATTTTCGAGTGGGTGAGATTATGAGATGCAGATGGCTTTCTGTGCTCTAAAATTCAAATTGACAGAAAGCCTACAAAAAGTTTTCTTCATTTCAGAAATGTTTTTAGAAGAGAGGAATGTCTGCAAGACAGTATTGCACCTTTCCAGAAATGCTTGGTGGCCATGTGTAGAGAAACCTGGTGAAGTCCTGTCAGCAACAGTTAATCTGTTTGACCACGCTAGAAATTCACCCCTTAGTCAGGGCCAGAGTGCAGCTTTTCTGACCAGAATGCAAGTATAGAATAATTTTTGTTGGACAAAAGATCCTTAAGATCATCGAGTCCAACCACAACGCAATTCTAGCTTGCAGCTGAGGGCACCTGTATTCCTCGCTTCTCTCACATGGCATAAGGATGGAATATAAATCCTATTTGGCAACTGGACCACAGATGCAGACAATCTAGTGAAGGCAATGATAAAAATCCATATACTGTAAGGTATATGCCCCTTGTAACTCATTCCTGAAATCCTGATCAAGCTTTTGGAGCCTTTACATGTTACACGCTTCCATTCATACAATATCAGACAAATGTCAGGAATCAAATATAAAAATCTCAAATGCAGTTACTAGTTTGTAACCCATAATTGAGTCTATTGATAATAAATAACGACAAGCATGGACTTAAAACTAATGTTCATGGAGAACTGGCCTCTTCTGTGTATTCTGCTTGTTTTCTCTATTAGTTTTTTCACATTTACATGCTCCCCTTATGTGGCTTGCTCATCTAAGATGAGGCCTCATCGTGGTCTACAGCTTCCTCACAAAGGGAGGAGAAGGGGCGGGTGCCAAACTCTTCTCTTTAATGACCAACGACAGAACCCGAGGAATGTCAGGAAGATGTGCCAGGGGAGGTTCAGGTTGGACATTAGGAAAAGGTTCCTCACCCAGAGGGTGGTGGACACTGGAACAGGCTCCCCAGGGAGGTGTCACAGCCCCAAGCCTGACAGTGTTCAAGAAGAGACTGGACAAGGCCCTCAGGCACATGGTGTGAACTGTGAGGTTGTCACATGCAGGGACAGGGGTTGGACTCCATGATCCTTGTGGGTCCTTCTAACTCAGGACTTTCTATGATTCTATTATCTGTGCATTACAAGTGTAGGCTGTGGGGTCTTTAGGGTGAGACTACCTTTATACGAAACATGTCCAAGTAGGGTCTAACCAGGATTTGTAGTTGTTCTGCAAGGAAAATTAACACGATCAATAAAAATATTTAATTCTATTGAACTTCTCCAACTTAAGAAACAAGAAAATTATTTAATAGGATATTCTGTTTACCCAATTTAGTACAATCACAGATATTTTTTTTCCTCCTTTGACAAGTATATGCTTGCATATGCCAGGATTCTAGAAATACTATGATAAAGGACAGGTATTCTGGATTTCTTCACATTATTTAATGTGTTCAACCCAATGGGATAAAAGGAATTTTGTAAATCCTGCAATATATGTCTGTTTCTTTACATAAAACTAAGCACAATTTAACTGCATCTAAGGAATTTACAAGGTAAATGGGAGGTTCAGAAACTTGTTCTGAGACAAAGCTGTCACATTAGGAGAGATAGATAGTTCATTGCACACATATGTGGTGGAAAGGGGATGGTACATCTGGAATACGTCCTCGTGCTTATTACAATCTGAAATACCACTTCTGTATTGACTGTGTGAAAAAACCTGTAACATCAAAGTATGCTTTGGGAGAAGATCATCACTTGGAAAGTATAGCTTACTGAATATGGAATTTAAGTCCCAGAAAAAAAAATGGCAAGATGAGAAAGGAAATTCACAATACTTTGTAATGTACTTAGATCACCTAAACGTTCCTTCTTTTCAGAAATAACAATAACCCATTTTGAATAAGCTTGATTTGCCTGTACTGACAACCTTCACTCCCTTTCTCTGTGTATTCATCATAAGGGTCATTTCTATTCTAAAAAAATCCTGACATGGAAGAGTCTGGTAATGATCTATTTAATTTGCATTTCATATTTTTATAGTGCCCTTTGTGCAGAACATGATTATGGAAAAGAAGTTGGTAGAGAGCAGGTCAAAAGCACTCTGGGACAGGCCTGAGCAACTCTAGCACAATGGGGTCTCCTTGGGGGCAACAGTAATATAAATAATAATAAAATGCTAACAATTTTGCCTGCCAGGCTTCCTTCTTCAGGATATTACTGCAGTGCATCTGAATGTGCTTTAACCTGGCCAATACTTTTTGCTTCACTATTCTGGGAACTATTTGTTCCTTCCTACACATTTGTGACTTTCCATTAAGAGAGACTTTAAATGAATGAACAGATTTAACCTCATTTTGCTCAGCAAAAGTCAAAGAATTTCTGAAGCTTTCAATTCTTAGTTTCGTAGAAGTTTCAAATCTGTCAAGAGAAAACACTATATTAAACTTCCCTTCTGAAACCTTGGGAAAGCCATACCTTTAGTCATTTACCTAAAGGTTAAGAAACCATTCAGATGCAGTTGTTGTAAAATTTATAACCAGAACCTATCTTTAATTAAAACCTTACTGCAACAGCAGAGAAATAGTGGGCTTTTCCACCCAGCCAAGTGGAATCTGTACATTCTGGATTATAATTAAAGTTTTACAGTGCCCTTTTCAGAGGAGCCTCTCTTCTCTTTCCTGTCTGTCTTTGATTATTGCTGCAAGACCAAAACTGAGTTTACGCAACAGAAAAGAGCTGGTCCAGCTCCTCAGTCACTCCAGACTTGCATCTGACAGCACTCTGGAAGCACAGACCTTGCACAAACTGCCAATAAAAGCCAATCTTCTGAACTGCATTCCTTTAAAAGCCACTGTTGTTCTCATTCATGACTGAACAGCTCAGCCTTCATTTCTAATGGAAAAAAAGGAGTCCAGGCTGCACTGAACAACTTCCAGACGTTTCCTTCGTCCTCAGAGCATTTCGATCCTATCATAAGGCTTTTGTGTGTAGTACCACTGAAATGGCTATGGTGGTTATTATTCTCTCTTGTCGAACAAAATCTCTCCAATTAATGTCGAACGGATATTTTTGTAATCTTTTAAAAGAAAGTTTTTGTGTGTATTAGTAAGCAGAATCGGAAGGGCAGAGCAGTAAGTACACACAAGGCATAATTTTACTGGCAGAGAAGCAGGTGATGGATTAGATCTGGTGATACTTCAGCTTCTTTGTTAATAAGCTATTTTCATTGTTATTCCAAGTTGTTTTTCTAAGTCACATTCTGGGCTTCAAAACAATGTAGGCAGTTATAATTTATTTTCATTTTATTCAGTGTTATGCTAGACAAACAATAGGCTCCAGGAAGATGTCTTGACTGGAAGTGTTTTTAACACAAAGACATTTAGATAGGCCTTTTCACCTATTTCTTCCTTATGTTTCTTAAGTTATTCCTTTGCTATAATTACTACCTAAAAATATGTGACCAACTTCCAGTGTGCTAGAAAGCAAAAAGAGGGCATGGTCCTTACCCAGGGGACATAATCTAAAATGCAAGGCAACTGCATAGCTAAATCAGTAATCTTTTTTTTAAAAAAAAAAATCTTTCAAAATATATAGCAACATATGCAAAACATTGAGGCCTCCTTGCATAACACGAAAGTGAGGTAAATTCAAATACAATTATTTTTAAGAATCCAGCCTTGTAAGGAAGCATTTACAGTAAAATACAAAATAATACATAGAAGAGTGTCTTAAATCCTGCCTGCTGCTGCTTAAGTGCCTTTTACTATGAAGAAAGCCTCCTTCAAAGCAGAAGCCTCTGCTAAAGGTGAGTCCAGGCATAACTCTTCATTAAGCACGGCACATAAAAAAGCAAGTTTCTGTTGAGCACACTCCTGGACAGAATTAATCCCTCAGTGCAGAAGCATTGAAAGTCTCCTTCTACCTAGCAGGATTCAGACCCAAAGTTCCCATGAGTCAGAGTGAGAGCACACCTCACGCCCACAGTGAAGCTGTGCATAAAAATCACTTAAAGCTCACTGTGAGAGGAAGCATGGAGACATACAGTGAAAGTGTGGACCTTCAGCACACTGGTTGGAACATTCAGCTGTGAGCCAGGAGAGTAGTTATTGATTTTTTTTTTATCAGGTGGCAAAGTCAAATCCATATCCCCCGCAAGGAGCACTCCTGTGAAATGCACTGACACCTAAGCAGGAGGTCTGTCCAGGCCTGTGGTGAGATACCTAGTGTAGGAAATGCCAACACTGAGGAGTAGTCCCATGCCATTGGGATACAATGTTGTCCCAAATCACCGATGTTTGTTCCAACGAATAGGGCACCTGTCCCAGCTATCTCTGGGATCCCTTGCTTCAGATAATTCCTTTTTACATGAAATGAAGCAAGTAGCATCTCTGATATCCAATGATCTGGTTGTTCAGCATTTACATTGGAAGTCATAAAGAAGGATAACCTTGAAGAGCAGCTTTCTTCTACAAAAGCAGATAAGCTGGGTTCTGTTCCCCATTTGCTTGAGTAATAAAGAATATTACACATCCTGTAAGTAGCATTAATTAGTGAGCAGGAAAGGACTTTCCCCATCAGTACATCCACAGGAGAGGAGGTGATGTTGATTCAAATCTTGACAAACAAAGAAGAAATTGAACTGGACCCTGCACAAATTGGATTAATTTTCTCTCCATCAAAATACTGGGAAAGCCGGGAGCCACTGCTTTTGGCACTATCTTATTTAATATAGAAACTCAGAACATATCTGTAAAACCAGTCCTTTGGACAACACTAGTAAAAACATAACTGATTACTGTGTCCTGCTGGAACAGTGATGGACTAAGTGTACCTACGCTGGTTTGGCAGTGGGAATTACATGCCTACGAGATAAGGTGGTAGCTGAAGAAGAGTTTTGTGCAGCTCATGAGCACATGATGCTGATGTAAATTCCTTTATGGTAAGGAGATGCAAGTTGGCTGGGGAAATCTGTATGTAACGGGATTAATAAAATCTGCTATCCTAATCTGTTCAGAATAATATAGTAAAGCATTGTCTATCTCGATCTAAATTTAACATGAGGAATACTTGTTGTTTTTATTTTATTTTTTTTTATCTTATTGTTTTAATTTTTTACTTTATTGTTTTTATTTTAATAGTTACCTTATCCAAACATCCTCTTCCCTCTCACAGTTTCCTTATCACCTGTTTCTCCTTTACAGCTGGGAGGAAGCTCCCCTTGGTCCCACAGGAGTGTCCACTAAGTCACATTGCACTCGGCCAGTGTCCCTCACCCCAATTTGAGTTGAACACACATATCTTCGAGGTGCCAGAAGCCTAAAATATATGGATAGTGCTAAACAAAGATTAGGCACTGAGAAGCGGAGAGAAAGGGAGGAAGTCTGTCATGAAACAGTGAGCTGAGAAGTTATCCCCTCTGTTCCTCTCCCGGCTGTCAGGAGGAAGGAGAGATGCTCAGGAAGGTTTCTCATTCAATACAAGGCTCTCAGTCATTGTATTGCTAGAAACAGGTATCTGAAAAATGCAGTGCTTTATTTCTCTTCCCTGCCACCCATGCCCAATTCTTCCCTGCTCACCCATGCTCAGGTGCTAGAAGGGAATTAAGCCCCTATATCTCTTCCTCCCCACTTCCCTTCCTCCCCAGACAGATGTCCCCTGGCCACTCTTCCATTGGAGCACCCGTCAGCACCTCTGAGCGATGTTCCCAGGTCACTGGCATGTGTGAGGGACTGTCGTCTTTCAGAAAAACCCGGTGACATGGGGCCAGCCATTCTGCACACAAAACCCTGGAAGGTCCTAATGCGTTCAGCATGTGCAAGCTGATTCAATTCTGACTACAGCAGAACATATAATCGTCCATATATATTTGAAGGTAGCAAGAAGGGAAGTTATTAAACATAGTATGAGCGAGCTTATTAGGAGTAATATGATGGAACTGGGAGAGCAAACACTTCAATATATGGAAAAACTGTCTGACAATGGGATCAACTCCTAAGTACAAAAGGCTAGAGAGAGGAAGTGGTAGAAACCACATTTAAAATTAGACTTAACACTAGAAAATGTACTATGGGGAACATGCCTGCCCTGGCAAAGATGTGTAGACTGATAGAGTAAACCTCTTCTCTCTGCACCTAGCACTCCACTCCCAGATCTGAAAACAGGTCCAATCACAACAGACCCAGGCAGACTCCACGTTTTGAGGCTTCAATGCTGTCTCTGTTATAATCAGGAGAAAAATGTTACCTTTCCGGTATTATGTTACGAGCTACTGGAAATAGTAGCTTAGTTGAAAGACACAGAGAAGACAGGGAAAACAAACGAGGGAGATGAGGCCATCTTTGTACTATAAGGGCCAAAGAGCACCTTACAGGACTGTAATAGTTATTTATTTCCAGAGTCTCCATCACCTGTGGCTTTGTCTGAAGATTTTATTATGCATCTAGGGTTTTCTGGATGGAGAGGGTGGTGAAAGAACATTTAGAAGTATGAGACTAAAAAAGAAAGTCCTTAAAATTACGTCCAGGATATAGGAAGTGCAAGCTATATGTTTTGCCTTTCTTCCTTTCAGCATAAGGGGAAGAGAGCTGTCGGGAAAGTCTGGCTTGGTTATTTTTACAGCTACATAACTATTACTAAACACGGCATGTAGACACTGCTGAGGAGAAATACCCACACACCACCTACGTATTTATTGTGAAAACAAGGCAATAGCTGAAGGCACCAATGCTGCTGTTATCAAGTCAGCTGGGAACACCAGCAATTCGCACGTCCTCTCTGCAGCCAGGCGGTTCCGCAGCTCCAGCTCGGCAGTGAAGTCTCAGTTCTCAGCTGATACGACAGTGCATATAAGGGTCTAAGAAGGCTTAAATTAACTGTCAGACATTGCCTCAGGACACAAAGATGCATAGATTTTTCCATTCTCCTTTTTTTTTGCAATCTCTCTGCTTAATCCCACACAGCAGTTCCAGTGAAACCCGATAGCTCACTGGTGGGTTGCTTCCTACAACTCCTGCTTTCTTCCTGTGCAGACAGTCTGAAGTGGAGTAGCTAAAACAGGTTTAAGTGTCTGGCACGCAAATGCCAGAAAAGAGCAGAGGTTTGTGTGGATATATTAATAGGCATATTGATTTTAATGGCTGAATAGTGCTTTTTAGGAGGTAAACACGGGAATGGATAAAGCTATTGTAGCAATTTAGTATTTTTGGAGGGTATTCTGGTTTTAGGACTAGAGATTTATATATACTAAGAAAAAAATAATCTCTTGCTCTATTTTATGCCACGTTGTGGTTTTACAACCTCATACATGGATTCTGGTGGTGTCTTTGTCCCCTTGTACAATTTTTATGTACAAATGAAGAGTATTTCACTGTGTAACGGCATACCAAAATGAGGCAAATTGAACCATTTCTCTTCCCAAACACCTGCTCTATCTCAGAGTCCCTACAAAGCAATTACACAGCTGAATATAATGTGTGTGGAATTTGATGCTTTTTCATTACAAAACCTTGGCTAAGAAATTCCGAGTTTATATTTGTCATCGTTACTGTTACACTTTGGCAGCATTACACAAAGAAATCAAGTAAGGTCAGTCTCATTATTTCATCCAAATGATATACATTTTTGTCATGTGGTTTGCAGAAAATATTGTAAGTAAAATTCCACAGGGAGTTGATGGAGTACTTACTAATCAACATATCACAAAAGAAAAATGCATGTGCACGCTAAAAAAACATTTAGAAAATCGTCTGAAGAATTCTGAAGCTGTGTAACTTCACTGTCGTTGAAAAAAAGCCAATAATATTTTCATTAAAGTAAAACGTTGTTCTTTGTAATACTTCTACTCAAATGCAAAGGCAGCCAAAAGAAAATCAGGAAACACTACAAGTTTCTGTTTGCTCTTCTGTAAGTAAGGGTGTGTGTTTACTTCTTTTGAGGTTTCAGTTGGTCTGTAGGTGCAATGAATTTGTCTTCACTTCCATGCAATCTAACATACTTTTCACTATCTGCATTCCAGATCTGGCTTTTGACATAGGTGACAGGATGTGAAATGGGTTCCTCTTAACCACTGCAAAATGGTGCCTTCTTTTTCTTGCTGAGCTCCTACGTCATACAGTATCACCAGGGACAGGTTAGAGAAGAAACAGGCTTTGGAGGTCAAGAATCTTGAGTGGCAGGCTGAATTTAAACATTTAATTGAGTGACCCTTAGCAAGTTGTTTCATGCTGCACATCAGTTTTCCCTTATGACTGTCATCTGTAATATGCAGGACGCCGAGAATTCTGGGTGGGTGGCACTGTTATTAATTATTTGCATGACTCATATCCAAGAGCCCTGATCACAGAGTCAACCCATCTGTGTTGAATACAGTACAAAACTGACAAACGCACATATACAGATGGTAAAATTATGTGTCAGGGACAAAGTGACAACAATCTATAATGCAAACAACAGTAATATTAGCTGTATATCATGACTCTTGCACTAGAAAATTCTGAAGGAAGCAGAGCTTTGAAAACGAGACAAATAGATGAAACATCCACTAAAAATTACTTAGTCACAACAAACTCCCCTGCTCACCAGCAGATTGTTTTGAGGAGTTGCTATCTGGAATATTTGAGACAAAGCAGCTGTTTCCATCCACCCCCTTCCACAGTGAGCTCTACATGGAAGGCGTGCAGCGAGGATATGTGGAGGCAGCTAATGCCTATGTGATGTCACCCTGAAGCGATCAAGCATATGAGTTATGTTTTATTTCACAAGGCTCTTTTCATCAACAAAGCCAAATGTCACATTCTGTTATCCTAGTCGTTTCCACAAAAGGATTATAGCTGTCTAGTTTATCAGAGTTCATTTTTTTGCTAACAATGCCCACATTTCCTTCTCTTTACAGTATGATAAGACATTAATCTCAATTTTCTGTTAATCAGTCCAAGGGTTTTAACATGTAATACTTTATGCGTGGAAAGCAAAAGAACTGTCAGCATGATATAATTAAATTTTTGCTCATTGACCCTTGAAATCTTAAACAGCACCTCTCGCAGTCACATAATTACAGAAAATTACAAGGAAAACATCCAAATTCAGTCAGATCTGCTGAATAATAAGTGCATTCTGCATTCCTGAACCCACAGCTGTTAGCATTGCTGCCGGGATGTATTCAAAGCACCTTGACAGAGTAACAACTACATACCTATAGCAACATTAGGTAGAAAATCCTACTGATGTCATTGATGATTTACTACATATCAGAGACCTCACTGCAAAAAGCTTGATTTTCTGTTCAGGACACAGTATCTCGGATTTAGTCAAAATCATTTGCAAGATGTTGTCTCTCCGCTCTACTTTCTCAGCAACCAAATGTACACAAACAGATATCAATTACAAATGTTTCTGATTAGAGATACTTAGGGAAATATCAATGTCCCAGACCACAAGTTTCACAAAAATAAATACTATCTCAGGTCATTTAAAGAGAAGATTCAGGAAAAGGTATACGAAAAATTGTATATCAATGCAAGCTTTAAGACTGACTGTCATTCTCACACATACGGGAAGTAAGCCAGGGTACTGATTGTCTAAGTCCACCCTTTATGCCTGGGACAGTGCCACCTGGTATTACGGTCTCAGACATCCTAAATGAAGATTTTTTGCTATTTATTTTAGATAACTAACTCTCAGTTTGTGTCCTTATATGCATACAATTGCACAGACAATTTTTAACTGAAAAAAACTAAGGGATTTATTTACTCAAATATTCTCTTTCACAATGCAGACCTTCCGTGCAGTGACAGGCGGGATCACCATGCACACCAAAACCCCCGTACAAATAATGTCGTTTAAAATAACTGAGAAGACATTGGTTTGACATCCGCATCCTCTGCAGCTCCATTTCCTGGCTTTGATTTACCACAAATTCCTTCCCTCTTTGACTCCTCCGTGCAGGACTGACCATGCACAACTAATTCACTGAGCAAGTGAAGAGGAGGACCTGTGTTTCAAGAGATCTCGTTGCTGGGTGAGAGCAGCCACCTTTGTGATTCACACCAGCAAAGCTCTGTTCTCCATAAATCTGATTTTCCTAGATTTCTCCTGCTGATCAAAGTGTCGTTCAGTGATAATGCAGTGCAGAAATGGAGGTTTCTTGGCTGCTGGATACGGACATGACAGCACTCAAGGTTAACAGATGGTTTTGCTTTATCAGAAACTGATCTCAGCTTCCACCTTCTAAATTTCTCATGCTAGGGGAAAATCAGACCAAATCAACAGAGCAAATATTTGAGGAGTGGGAGGAGAGATATGTTTCCTTTCACCTAGCCACCATCAGGAGCCCCAGTCAGCTCTGGCACATCCATCTCACCTTACTGCTGTGAGTGCTTAGGATGGGCAAAGCCTCTGTCTTATTCCACAGTGTGTTCAGAGCAGTTTTCGAGGCTGCTACATGCTTCCCCAGCCAGACATAGCAGCTGGGCCTGTGGCCAGGAGTCCGGCTCATTGTCCAGAAATGTGATTCTGATTTGGACTTTGTAATGCATGAGGGAGCTGTGCTGAGCTTCCTTGGGGAAGAAAGGAGTTTGGCCAAAGCCTTTGTAACACAGTGCAAGTGTAAACCCCAGAGCTGGAGAACATATAGCGATAGAAGGAGCTTTGGCCAGTGTCATTTATAACACTTGCAGCACTGCTATGACTTGCAGCTGTACCATGACTGTATTGCATGTAAATGCTAATAGATCATCAATGTGTCCACAGCCATTGAAGAACACAGGAACGCTTCAACATATGACCTAGAGTAAATGGTTCACATTGACCTCACAGCTGTTTGGCCCTATTTTGGAAGAGGATTAAAAATACACAGAGAGCAAGGAAAGGGGCTCCATGCTGGCATTCTGCTTGTGCAGGGCTCTGCCCTTGGAAACACTAAGTGTAGAAGAGCAGAGAGGCAGGCACAGTCCCCTTCCATGGGCACGGGCTCTTTGCAGACTCAGTGGGACCTTAGGTGGATAAGGACAGTGAAATGCAGTAAGCTAGGCTGCTGCGGCTTGGCAACACAGCTGTAATTATTAGAGCTGTTTGCATTTTGTTTATTTTGATTGTTACGTAATTATGTAAGTAATCTGCTTTTCATTATTTATTCCTTATCCTTTCAATTTTCTCAAGAAAGAAAGGAACTGAAGTATTGCCAAGGTCTTCTGTCCTGCAGGCTCAGGCCTAGAAAGAAAGTTCCTTAGTGGACAGTTGCAAACTACAACTACTACCAAAGTAGTTAGGATGCTGAGAAAGTCAGGATGTGTGCTTCCAAGTTAGACTGGTTTACACTGGATAGGAACAATCTCTGGTGCAGGGATGGAGCCCAAGACTCCCTACCAGGCTGCAAAACCTTGAGCTTTTGCTTTCTTTCTCATCCATTCATACTAGATCCTTGCCCCTATAATATCACCTAGCTTCAAGAAAAAAACCATGGTGAGAGCTGGGAAAGTAAACTGGTCTCTGAACTTTTGTTTTCATTTTTTGTGTAAGTAACCACTTTATTTTACAAAAGATGACAGTAACACCATCTTCTTGGGAGACTCTGCTTTCATGGTTACCTGTGCCAGCCTGTAGGAGAGGATTTGAGCCTTTCAGTCAGTCAGACTGAGACATCTTGTGATCATGTCTGTGTGTGCCTGCCTCAGCTCAAGAAAGAAAAGGAAATTTGGCCTCACGATGACGGCAGCATGCCTGTTATTTCTAGGCCGATCTGTGCCATAATAACAGGGCTACTGATAGAGAGTAACATGCTAAAATACTTCAAAAAGATTTTTCCTTTCTAAGGAGGTTGGGTCTTCATGTGAGAAGAGGCAAACGAAATTTCTCCATTCAAGTCCTTTCTGTCTCATTCCTTTTAAATTCATTTTGGATTTGTGACAGCTTCCCTTTCCTACCCCACCGCTCTTTGAGATCTCGTCTCTTCCCCCAGCTAGCTGTCAAAGCTCTGCTTTCTCTCTCAGGCTGCTATTTAACATCTTTGTGCAAACCCCAGACCACAGGCTCTACCCCACAAGCCTTTTTTTTTTTTTTTAGCTTTTTTTTTTCCTCTTCCTTTTTTCTTTTTCCCTCTTGGGTCATGCTACAGATTCTCATCTTACTAAAATACAATGGAAAAAGACCACTCCTTATTTTGGCTCCCATATTTGTGCTACCATTTATAGGTCTGCTGAAAGACAGACGAGACATGTGGGCGTTTGGGTTTGCACCCTGCACAGTGGGATGCTTCGGCACCTCCAGCACAAATGCATCTGCTAAAAACGCCCTTTCAGGCTTTGTGCCTGTGGTTAGCAGGTACTGGGAGGTGGAGGCCACAGCTCTGTATCAGCCAGCAGGTCCCTGCCCCTCTGCCCCTCTCCATGCTGCCACCACCGCACAGTTTCATCCTCCCCAGCACCGGCTCATTCACCTCCTTACGCTTCATTAAAGCCGGCAAATGCTTGCAGAGGTAAAATTATGAAAGAATTTCAAGTATTAATTTGACTTCAGAAGCACATGTACAGTGAATTTTTATGATAGATGCTGAATAAGAGCCTGGAAGGTACTAAGCCTTGACTCAAGCTGAAGTACACGACTTCAGTACAGTGTCTGACAGCATCCAAAAATCCAGTGTACTGCAGGCATTCAAGAGAATTTTTGCTCATTACTTGGATGTTGTGGAAAACTCAGACTGAAAATAGGTTTGCCGAAGCTCTTTATTGGATCGTGGCACTGTCATTGTACATGAGGGTGACGCATTTCCAGTCTGTTGAATCACACTTTTTTAATGATCACATATGGGACCTGGATACAGAAATATTTCAGTGTATTAGTAAAGGTTTTTCTTGTCTCTGAAATCATATGTTGAAGCATTCTTATGAATTAAATCACTTTGTCCTTAATTCATCTCCCAGCTGCTTCCCTGGAGACTATTTAAAGCAAAAACCAGAGATTTTGATTCAGGTTTGGATTTTTTTTTTCTTCACAGTACTACGGTGCTAGCCTGAGTACCATACTTTTTTTCCTTCAAAATGCCTGATTTATACATTTGAAGTTAATAATCATTATTTCATTCAGTTAAAACAGAAACGTTATGATGTTAACCCACTCTGACTGTGTTAAGGGAGATGAACACACACAAGAGAAGAAATTTATTATCTTGTTTTTGTGAAGTGGTTTGAAACTCCTAAACTATTACAGAATAAATAATCATCCCACTCTCATTACCATGCTAAAGAATAAGCCAAGTTTACAGGTGTTGTTAATGTGATGACGAATCTATTTTTCGGTGAGTAAAGGCAACCTAAGAGGACAGCAGAGCATGTCAACATCACAGCCTTCTTAAATCAGACGCCCGAGCTACTTGCACGACTGTGGCAGCTGCACATCCCCCTGAAATCCAGAGCCTTCAATAGGGCAGTTGGTGACTCCTTAGCACCTTTTGTGCCCCACTGTGCCTGTCCCCATGTACATATCTTGGGCGGCACCAATGTGCTGACAGTCACATTCTCCCCTATCCCAGAGCAGGGTGACTTCACCTCCACACAGCGGGGGCGGGGGCAGGAGGGGTGGGACCCTCAGTCAAATGACAGAGCCCTTAACAAAGGAGGTGCTCAAAGTAGCTGAGAAGCTTCTGGACCACGTTGTAATGCCCACAGCCAGGCTATAAAACGGGATCCCCTTTGGTGTGGGTCTGTGAACTGGAGCCCTCTCCTTAGACTGGGATGCCACCTAAGGAGACTCCCTGGGATTGAGAGCGCCTCACCTCCTCCTGTGGTGAGTGGTTATTTACTGGATATATCCTTGAATGAATCCTTACCTAACCCAGGCAAGTGTAAGCCCTCGTCTAACCCAGGTGAGTGATTATTTTCTTGTGGGTACCCATGAGTGAGAAGCCTCTAGTTTTGTTTCCTATGTGTGCGTGCACATTGTGGATCCTCATTATTCTTATGTTGTCATACCCCAATAATCTCCTCAACTGATATCCAAACCTGTATTTTATGTTGTCAGAGTGCTAAATAATTGCATAAACCCTGTTTCTAGTTGGTTTATTGGCTACACTTTTCCGGCTAGAATAAAGTGTCTTTTGGAACTCACTGTCCACCTAAAATTGACTTTTAGGATGCCTCCACGACAATGACATTATCTTACCTAAATCTGGAGTCTCTGACGATTACTCAGTTAAACAGTTCCTTAGTGCTCATGTGAATAAACTTATGATTGCCACTCTATGTTAGAAATTCTTACAAAATACCAGAAAAACAAATGGAAAACAAAATTACTTGTGTTTTGGAAGATGCTTCCATTAGATGCCTCCCAGTTAAATGGACTGTTCTGTGAGTGATCTCTATCAGGCTTACTGACCCTAAAAATGTTGTCACTTTCAGTATCACTAGTATCTGCAGACATTATTATCACAAAACACCTATTTCAATTATAAAATCTCAAATTTGGCAGACTCATGAAGACGAGGATACAATGAAAAATCTTTTGGCCAAGTTCTCAAAACCCTTAAGCCTCCTTATACTCTACATCCACACTTAATGTCCCAAAGGAATCCTTGACGCCCCACGCAAGTGGAGACGCAGCCCCTCCAGAGGTCTGTGCAATCTCCTTTTGTCTAAGGACATTTTGAAGCTCCTTGGCTGTTTACTTAAATACTTGTTGCAAAGTCCCCATCTCCTGATTCATTTACATCACTCCTTTTTGAATCAGGACCACTGGAAGGAATCAGAGTGCTTGATGCATGACTATTGATGTTCCTTTTATCTCACTGTGCCTTGCTGTGCTTTTATTGCTATGTATTATAAGATTGTGATCAGCAGTATTAGAAAGCAACACACAATGTATTGGAAACACATCAAGCTGAAAGTGGAATCACTTCTGTACATAGTAGTATAAAGCCATTTAAATACTTTTAGTAGTGCTGTGGCTCATTTTTTAAAGAAAAAAACCCAATGTTTTTACAACACACATTGGACTGTAAATTCATGCTTTTCATATGAGAAGAGGACATTCTGTGATCCTTGATTAAAAGGACAGTTCATGGGGAGCAATGTTTGCCAAGTTAACTAAAGAGGGGCTCGAATTCTCATCAGTTCAAACAGGAAATGAGAGAGGAAGAGTGTTTGTTTTCCTGTATGTCTTCTCAATATCAATTCTTTAAATTTAGAACTGTTTGGAACTAACAATTGAATGATTTACTACTGTTTAAAAATAAATATGAAGACTCTGGAGTATACTAAGTATACTATAAAAGTACTTCTGTGGTTATTTTATTCCTTTTAAGAGGGAGAACAATTCTTCCTCGACCCTCCTGTCACCCAAAGGGCAAAACCAATTCATGTTCTTGCTGATTAACAGTGGACAAACACTTCTTGACTTTTCCTTGAAAGTTTTTATTTTTCATTATACAGTATTTCAAAAGCTGTGGATTGAAAAAAAATAGATTGTGTTATTACTGTATGTACATAAACTGATTGCTAAAGTAAACATAGGATATATCACAAGAAAGGCATTACTTGGAAATGGCATCGGTCTTCCTCTGTTTTCAGTTGAACGTATTCCAGGCCAATTCCCATAATACAGTTTTCAGCGGAGGAGGAAGGAGATGTGTTCTCTATATCAGCAAAAGACAAAACATCAGAGGGAATTATTTTGCTGACACGAGGAGCCCTGCATGAGCAACATGGTAGTCACATTTTTGGGGTGCCTGAACAAAGCTGGGTGGGTGTGGACAGGTCTGTGTCTTTAGGTCTATCACATAACTCTGCCACCCAGCCCAAGGAACAGATGTGAAGCTGCTCCAGCCGTTTTCTTGAATGCCTTTCCTGCCCGAGGTGACGTTGTCTTTTCCAAGAGGTCTCATGGTGCTCCATTCCCATCTGCCGTGATGGAGGGCTTGGCTGGCAAGCCGAATGCGATCATGCTTGGGCTCGTGGTTCCTGGAAGGGCTTTTTCGTGGTGACGCATTCTCTTTCCACACTCCAGCTAGCCATATGGGGGCTCCTCGGCATTTATGAATCATCCAGACAACCACGTCTGGTGGAAACGCCAGCACAATGTTAACAAGACTTCACTGTTTGCCAGCTTGTCACATCACCATAGAAAGAACTGGGTAGAAATAAGTTTCTGCTGAAACTTCTTTATCTGACAGAGGTGCATTTTGAGCAGCATCCAGTGCTCTTTGGATTCAGTGCACATCCAGCAACACATGAGCACACCAGTGTTCCACCCCTCAGTTTGCAAAGAGGTGGGTCCTACACTAATTCCAAAACTCCTCCACAAGCCAAAGAAAGGCCACTGTGGCTTGCTAGACCTGAGAGAAAGGAGGTTGAAGGGCATGGACATTTAAAACACCTCAGAGATTAAAAAGTTTATGAACTGCTGTGGAAACTTGGTTCTACACGTGGAAGTCAATGAGGTAACATTCTTTCTACCATGACCTGGTTGACATACAGAATCAGTTTTCCTCCAAATGAAAACCCCAAGCTGTCTATAGAGACAGCAAATCAGCACCACCTTCACCAGAAGAACTTGCTTGTCATGAGCAACCAACACTTGACATGAACACCTAGTCCATTTCATTACTTCAGACCTCCTTTAAGTCCAGAGAGGTTAAACAGTCTTTCCACAGCATTTGAGAAAACAAGGAGCTGAACAAATTCCTTAGTTCATTATTTCAATTCTGCTGAAGTTAAAGTTGTGAGAATAATTAGTTTATTAGTTTGGTGGCTGTTTGGAAAACTTCAAAATGGAAAAAAACCCCAGGTCTATAAAAAAATGCTTTCTTTTCTACTAAAATATTAAAAAAAAAGAAGTATATTTTATTTTCTTAACTTTTTGGAATAGTTTCAAAAATGCCATTTAAAATGAATGCAAAATACTGTTTTATTGTTTTGGCTCTAGATGGCCCTGTGCGAGCAGGCAGGTTGGACTAGGTGACCTCTGGAGGTCCCTTCCAATCTCAACCATCCTCTGATTCTGTGAGATGGTCAACTGAAAGTCAAAACTTTTCCTAAGTGCTTCCTTCCCTCCCTCCAATTTACCTAATTTGATCTTTGAAATCCTGAGTCCCTCTGGTGTAACATAAGGCACTGAGTATGCGATTCAGATACAAAACTTTCAAAACCAAGGAAATAACACTTCCTCTCCAATTCCAAAGATGTTGCTTTTCTTCAGTTTCAAGCACTCTCAGCATGCCTAGAATCTGCATCTGTCTTAAATTGTCTGCTTCATGGGTGATGGAGTTTTTTTAGTTGGTTTTAGTTGTATTGGTATAGAAGAGGATACAGTATCAAAGGAAATAGGCATTGAAGATTTTTATTTTACATAATCTCGTTTCCAATTTAAAAAAAAAAAAAAAAATTAAACCTTGACCAAAGAAAGAAACATTGCCTAAATGTGCTGTGTTGATACCATGATACAAATGCAGCACAGATATGTTTTATTCTTTTTTTGACACAGGTGAACATTTGTTATGTTTTACATTCCTATTAGAGAAATTTTTACAAAATATTTTTTTTTCACTTATTCCCTGGCCCAGACACTCTTTCTCCAGCCAATTACTTCCACTGTTACTTACTGACTTCCCTCTATGCCAACCATCCAAAATGAGATAAATTAGGTAGATGAAACAAGCGACACTAATGGAAGAAATTGTCTTTGATCCATAAGCTTTTTATCTTAAGGCTTTGTTTTAAGGAGTTTTAACTTAATGGTGTTACTGGAAATCCTTTAAAGACACGAGCTTGATAGGGCTTTTTCTCTCTTTTGCTTTTCTATGGAATGCTTTGGTTTATTTCTTATTTGTAGTCTTTCATATGACTCACAATGCATTGTTTCAATCTGTAATTTATTGCTGCTACCTCCCATAACACCTCAAGAGGAAAGAAGATCAGAGATCTTTTCGATAGAAAAAAATAGCAGTGAACTCCACTGAATGTCACCCTTGGGGCAACAGGGAAACAAGCTTGAACATGAAGCAAGCGCTTCTAAAACAATACAGGGAAATACAGCTATGAGTGTCTTTAAAAGGAACTAGCTAAAAGAAGCCAGTAAATACAACAAATTTTGGCAATATACGAAACCATACTGTAACTCAAACCTGATTTTTCAAGGTGGCTTGTGTTTTTCCTTCTAATACATCACATGCTATGGCCCTATGCAGAGAAAAATACCCCACACTTTTGGACAACATATGTTCTAAAAGTAATTGACTGTTTCTATAGTCTTTTTGCAGCTTTTCTCTTTTTAACTGCTTGAAGCTATGCCAATCTAAGATCAACCAAAGAGATTTAGAGAGAAAAAAAACTTATGGACTGAATTATTTCAAGCAGGATGAAATCTCCACTTAGTGTACAGAATACACTAGAAGCTAAAAGATAGTAAAATGCAAATATAACTTCATTTACATTTTTGTTCTGTTAATTACTATTATTGTTGACAGCTTGAAATCAGAAAAACAACAAAAAAACCCCCACCAAACAAAAAAAAACGAAACCAGAACATAAAGACTCATAACAAAATTAAATAATGAAAATAGGTTTCTGTACTGTTTGATTTTGGCAGTAGCACAATAAGAGAGTATATTTTGAACTACAATGTCAAAATTCATCACTCCACTGTCCAAGTGGAGATCAGTGAGGTGTGGCGCTCCTCAAGGGTTGGTATTGGGACCGGTCCTGTTAAACATCTTTGTTGGCAACATGGACACTAGGATTGAGTGCACCCTCAGCAAGTTTGCCGATGACACCATGCTGCGTGGTACAGTTGACATGCTGGAGGGAAGGAATGCCAACCAGAGGAACCTTGACAGGCTTGAGAGAGTTCAGAGAAGGGCAACAAAGCTGGTGACGGGCCTGGAGCACAAGTCTGATGAGGAGCAGCAGGAGTCTGGGGCTGTTGAGCCTGGAGAAAAGGAGGCAGAGGGGAGACCTGATCCCTCCTCTGCAATTACCTGAAAGGAGGTTGTAGCATGGAGGGGGTTGGTCTCTTTTCCTGAGTAGCAAGTGTAGGACAAGAGGAAATGGCCTCAAGTTGCACCAGAGAAGGTTCAGATTGGGTATTAGGAAACATTTCTTCATGGAAAGGGTTGTAAAGCACTGGAAAAGGCTGCCCAGTGAAGTGGTAGAGTCACCATCCCTGAAGGCGTTTAATAGACATATAGATGAGGCTCTTGGGGACAATTTTTTCGATTTTCAGTCAGTTCATGAGGCATCCACTTATCAAGTTTTTTCACCTTTCCAATTTGCTAGAAATGCCAAACAACCATAGAATGGTTGACACTGAGTTCTTCGGCAACCTCTCANAAAAAAAAAAAAAAAAAAAAAAATGAGAAAAGGGCATTCAAATTACATAAAACATAACATTTATTTCAGAAAGTATTCCAATATCAAATGGCAATTTTCAACAATGCAAAGACCATAATGCCTTTTGCATCAACCTTAGAAGAAAACAAGCCTTAACTAGCCCAAACTGTACCTATTTGGTTCTATGCCTACATAATTATCTCTGCAAGATTAAGACACCTGCTGGGTAAGAAATAAAATACAATTGACTGAGGAGAAGTAATTTAACACCAAAGGCTAAACAAATTTTTTTAAAAGTGGGCTTTTGAATTTCTTGATGGAAGATGAAGTAAAGGGTTAGTCTGGTGTGCCTGACGTCCTAAGAATATTTTTTGATGCTTAAAGAAACAGACTGGAATGAGTGTTCTGGACAATGTTCAGGTCATTAAGTTGTGAATATGTTGAACAAATTACCGTCATATAATCAAAGTTTAATGAGTCTGAGTTAACACTTTTCATTATTGGTACACTACCTGAAATTAATTTTAAAATATACTCTTTGGTGCTTCTTCCACACCAGCTGAAATATGTTCCACCATTTGTGTCTTGTTCTGGAAAGAGTCAACTTCTGAAAAGAAAGAACAGTTGTTTTTCTACTCCTCTCCCTTTCATCATTTTTTGGATGAAGAACCTCTATTTCCTCCCAACATAAATGGAAGCAAACTAGGTTTAAACATTTAGAAAGATATAAAGGTTTATTTAATGAATCCAGATTTGACAGATATTACATAAATTAAACAGCAATAAAATTTTACTAGGTTTTATGTACAGATCACAGTGATTTTCATTGTGCAATGAGGGCTGACTTTGTAACTTTGAACAGTACTTACACGTGTGAGCTACCACAAGCAACCAGCAACATACATTAGTTCAAGTTAACCTCTCAAGTCTAGCAGTTCAAACTGATTATGCAGTACACAAATGCCTACTACTGCTATCACTACTTACTACACAACAGAGTATTTATAAAGCAGTCAAGGTTTGCCATAGAAAAGTGCAAAACATGGAAAGCCTGTACACAGTACAGTACCAAAGGGAATCATGCTACAGTCATTGAAAGCTGAAAAATAATTCTATAGCACAGGAAGCACTGCATCACGACTTCTGAAAGGCAAGCAGATGGGCTGAGGAACAGCCATATCTTAATTGCTTTCAAAACTGCAAAAATCCCTGTTCATCCATTTAAACATAGTTTAGTACCTATATTTGATCTGTTAACAACGACTTTCTACAGTGGAAGATCACATTAGTTAAAGCTCAGTAGCACACATATTCATTGATCAAGCTAATTTACAGGAAAATCTACAGCATGTTCTCCATTGATATAATGAAACATTTATATCATTTGGTTACAAGGCAATTGAGTTTACAATACATGTTTATCACTTAGAACCTCAAATTGGGCAATTAAAAATATAGATATATAAAACTCAAAAATAAAGGTTGTTTCTTAATGTTTAACATTCTTGTTCACCGAAGCAGAACACCAAAGGCCTATGGGCTCTTGCAAGAAAACAGTCCTTATGCAACAGTCTATACGCAAAAACACATGTTAACAGAAGTAACCATAATAAAACGAACTTCAGAGGATACCATACTTGAATATAAAATTAAGAAGTGTTCTAGTCTGCTTAAAAAAACCCAGAAATCCACAGTCCTTAGTGCAGTGTGCATCCAGGGACTTCTGCATGAACACTCAGACAGAACTATGTTAGTGGGCCATGAAGTCCCAGACTCACTTGTGCAAATAAATAAAATGGGCAGGTAATAACAGCTCATTAAGTTCAAGAGTGTAGAGAGAATAACTCATCACTTAAAATAATGATTGAAAAATGTTTGGGGAGTTTTTTTAATTAAAGGATTTTAATTTTAAAAATTTGAAAGCAGTTTTGTACTAGGAAGCATCTTGACGAGGTCAGTAGTAAAGTATCTGTACACATGGCTCTGGAAACAATGTAAAGTCAATGGATTAGCATTATTAAGAAGATTGTATTTGGTTTTTTTTCAGTCTCTATCCTAATGAGTGTCAGTGTATCCACTGCCAGCAATGGATAAGATAAATAAAAAGAAAATCCACTGTGTCCTGTTGTTCAAGCATTCCAAACTTCTAACCACCATTGTGGCACACAAGTCAAATGCAACTTCATTTCCTCAGCTTTGAAGACTTAAACACAGTGCGGTTTTTAAAACTGAAAAATCCTATATTTAGCACACTTGCTTGTTGCAGTATATACATTTTAAAATAAGAAACTGGTTTTGTAGTACTCAGATTCCACAAAATACTGTAAGCTTACACATTAAAAACTGTGCTTGCTCCCCTTAGACAAAGTAAGCTGTGTGCTTCAGTTTTTCCAATTCATTTGGAATAACTAATTTCACAGATACAAATACAATGGAACAGATTCATTTTTTTAAGATAATAAGGTATTTTTACCAGGTTAAAATTATCATTTTTTATGGATTTTCCTGCATTCCATTATACATTCCTACACAGTATTTACTGAGTGTCAGCTAGGGCCATCAACTTGTGGCACAGTCTAATTTAATTAGCAATTAACAGAATGTCTACTTCATAAGGATTCAGGATTTAGTCCAGAAAAATAAACCTTTGAACTACATTTCTTATGGCATTGCAGATCAAAATGTGGAGACCAGTTTGTGGAAGAAACTGTGTGATCTAAACAGTTTTACATAGAGCCATCAGTCATAGTAGCAGAATTCCAGTGATCTGATGTGCTTTTAAAAATACAATTTTAGTCTGAATATTATAATTTCACTGAAAGTTATCTA
Organism: Pampusana beccarii; assembly: GCA_013399365.1. Classification (NCBI taxonomy): domain Eukaryota; kingdom Metazoa; phylum Chordata; class Aves; order Columbiformes; family Columbidae; genus Pampusana; species Pampusana beccarii. Next base: position 125,900 of record VWYH01003511.1, on the reverse strand, counting down.
AACCCACAACATCTGAAAGAATGTAACTACTTTTTGAAATCAAAGCACTTCAAAATCAATTCCCTTATATTAACACAAGTATCAATACGTAACATGAAAAAACCCCAAAAAAAGATCCTGACTTGTATACAATCTACCTTCATGTTTATGTGTATTCATATACATACATACATCACACATATGCACATACTGATATTTGGTGCTACTTAAAATGAAACAGTATTGCAAATACTTCCTAAATAAAGTGTACTCAAGCTGCTAGAAAGATATTAAATACAGGATGAAAAAAGAGACTCCTTACATCTAAGGTTTGAACTCTGTATATATCAAATTCCTGGCAGCAGAAACATCAGGACATTTCCAAAAACAGAAGCAGAAAAATCAGGCTCTAACATATATTCAGTCTTCCCTTTGATATTCCAAAGTGCCAAGCATTCAACCACAACTATTTCAACAATGAAAAAAGTCTGTTATGGCTTGTGCTTCACATTTGGAGAAGACAGCAAGCCTGAGAGAGAACATCTCTCGTAAGAGCCTGTTAGAGCCCTTTTATCAGTGTGCACTGAATTGAATGTTTACAGAGTCTTCATGTGAGGAATCTCATTTCAGACAGTGAATCATCACTCAGTATCCTGGTTTGTAAAGAGACATCACTGTAACAGAACTTCATAAATTAGCCACTAAGATGCATCCTAATCAACAATAAAACATGCCCTTGTCTTTCTGCTTTCAAGTACTATGGTTGCAAGTGTGAGGCATTGGAAATTTTAGATACAAATCTTTTTTAAAACGTAATTATTTTTACTTTTTACAAAGAATTATAAAATGTATATAAGATGATGAAAAACTCATTTATCCTTTTTAAGATTTTTATTCCTAGAGAACTTCTTGAAAAACATTATCTGAAAAATAAAAATCATAGACTCTGCAAAGTACAAAAATTTACATCTTTGCACAGTTCCTGTGCTTTAGTTGTATTGTATTCATTATATACATATATACTAATTTGTGCTTTTAATTACACAAGTTTAGTATAAACTTATAAAATTAAGTCTATGAGTTAACTATGCAAAATAGCAGGAAACTTAACTAAACCATAAGTTAAAAAAAATTATCCTAAAATACACCATTTTAGTGAGTCTACTTCAGAGTAGACTATCAATATTACAATTTACTAATGTCAAATGTTTACAGCAAAAAATTATTCTTGTCTGCCTCCAACTCTTTAGGTATTTACTCTATAGTAATATGTGTATCTGAACGCAGTATCATTCTTATCCACAAAGAAAGTCTTCATTTACGTATGAACTCCATTCTTCTTCAGACTTTGTCTCAGCAGTCCAATTCCCTTTTAGTTTCTAAGAAAAAACAATGAGAAAGGAACACTAAATACAATGTGGAACATGTGAATTAAATAACAAGTATCAACTTATCACACTGATAAGACAGAATTCAGGGTACAGAATTAACATGATAATCTTATTCCTCTAACTAACATCTTCATTCTTAATATAAAACTCTTGCAATCAAGAACAACCGTGTTTCCTTATCTGTCAAATCAGTTTAGATATTTGCCTTTAACATACTATTTTAAAAGGTTTAAGAACAGAAGGACTTAATACCTGTATGCAAATAACTCATCACTTCAGAACACAAAAGCCTGTGAGATAAATTACCTTTGTCATTCCATAAGCCTGCTTTACAAAATTTTATTTCAACAATTTAATTATACTACTGATTACTGTGATTCATGTTGTTTTTACGAGCTGTAAGGAAGTATTAAATACTGTTATGAATCAGAAAACATAATTTCTGTAGACGCCTCTCACTCACAGACCAATGTTTTGAAGAGGACTCCTGACATTTGGACATACCTTGTCCAGTGCAGATGTCACTTTCAGAAGTTCTTGAAAATTTCTAGATCTTTAGGGGGTACTGGAGGCATCTTGTTCCAGTCATCTTCAGGATAAGCTTCAAAATTGGAAGTATCCCCATCATTGGACACTTTCGGTACTATGGGAGGCTAGTCAGAACAAGGACAACAAAAATATTAGTACAGATTCCTCAATGAGCTCCCTTCCATCATATTAAAGCAGGAGTTCTGTAAAAGACTGATTAAAGGGGTACATATTTATGAAAGTTCACTTTTTCACCTATAATGAAAGGCACAAGAGAGAGAGAAGCTTGCAGCAACACAGACTACATTCCAATGCCATGTCTTAGCTGCAGCTAAATATTGTGCTTAAAAGACACTTATAATACAGATATCTATTTTATTTAGCACTGAGGTTGTAACTGCTTTGCAGACTGAAGGTAACCACTGCCAAAGATGACTACAACTGCGCTTTCAGGCACGTGCTGTTACAGCATCATCTGCCACTCTCCTTCCTCACTTCTCCCCACTTCTGTGGCCCTGTGAACAAAAAGGAATGGAATCACATTAGGTTCCTTCCAACTATGAATGAGTCTTGATAGCAGCATGGGTAACTGCTTTCTCACTGAAAGAAAAAAGCCTCCTCTTCCTCGCTTTCAAATAGATTAATTGCTTTTAAGGAGGTTGAAATGACTAACTTGTGCCTATCTCACACTACTTACTACGCTTTTTCCTAGCCTAGCCATAAATTTATGCAGGCAAGGAAATTGCCATACTAAAAAAAAAAAAAAAAAAAAAAAAAATAAATTCACAAGGATGCCTGTAAAAGCATCTTAATTCAAATGCGTCTTTTTAAGGAAACTTGGAAGTGCCAAGAGAAATATCTGATTCCTATTTCTTTGAATTTCTAGTATTGCCCAACAGGTTCACAGTTCCTGTTGTTTTTCCTTGTCTTACATCTAGCATCGAGATTACTCTGCCCTTCCGGCCACAGGCTATGAGACAAAGCTCCTTCGTGGAACATTTCATTAATGTAGGAGTTAATATAGGGCAAAACCAGTTTCTTCTCTCAAAGGACATTCATCTTTTTATCCCCTCCTCAGTAATAGAGAACTTAACTATCGCCACGAGTTCAACAAAACACTGAGAATGACAAAACTTTACGGACAATCACCAAACTGGCTAATAAAAGTCATACCACAGACAGAACAATACAGTACAGCAAAACGTTATTTTGCGTTTCCTCAAAAAGAGAAACGTCTGGTTTCCACTAGCTCTGAGATCTCTGATCTTTTTGGCTTCTCAGTTTGCAACAGTGCCATCAGCAGGTTCTCAGTGGGAAAGAAAGGGTCCTGAGGGATGGGACTGCTGAGCTTCAGCCCAAAGCAAAGTCCTGCTTTCACCATGTGTCAGCCACAGCACACTGCCCAGATGCCTGAGAAAACATACAGAATCTGCTCTGCTCCGGAGAACTATCTGCTCCACTGTGCGCAACGCCTAGGGATCCCCATCTCCCTGTAAGCATTTGGGCAGGAAAATCAATTTTGTGAAGTGACACAAAAAGAGAAAAATATTAAAAGAAAAAAAAAAAAAGAGGAGAGAAAGGAAAATTCATAATAATCTGAGTGCCAGAGTGAGTTGTTTTTTTTTTTTTTTTTTTTTAAATAATAAAAATGCAATACAAAGTATGTTTGGACCTGAGACTTCTGATTTGTGCCTCTAACATTCAGTTTTTAATCCTATTTGCTTATTTAGTAAGCCAGTAGGTTGTAATAAACTTCAGAGTTGAAATATTTATAAAACATGTTAGCACTCAGTTTGTGGTTTTGCCTATTTGTGTGACCAGATTTTTCAATAAATTATTTGAAAAACATCAACTGGGTGTAGTAATCATTAAAAAAAACCCCAAAACCTGCACACTCAAACCAATGTAAAACAGCATTTGTGGGTTTGGTTTTTTTTTTGGTTGTTTTTTTTTTTTTTTTTTT
>VWYH01003511.1:111555-121991 GCA_013399365.1 Pampusana beccarii | reverse complement strand
TGTTGTTTTTTTTTTTTTAAGAAAAAAGTCACTTACAGCTTTGTAATAGGACGTTGTCTACAAGAACACATCAACAATATTTTTATCTTTTATCTGTTTTGTAGTAATTCAATTTAACGTATCTAGCCAGAAATTCTTTATAAGAAACTAATGCAAAGAAAAGGAACAGCAAACATTTAATCAGTACTTGACTGAATGTGTATGGCAGCCTGTGTCACTGAAAATCATTGCTCTAAGAAATTGCACTAGTCAGAACTTGAAAAAGGAAAGGAAGAAGGCAGTTTTACTTCCAAAGGACTTTAAAAAGCATTTTGCAGTGTTGATAGCTTTTGCAAACGTCTGCCCTCACAGAATTCAGTGCTGTTAAAAAGTATGTTAGAATTACATTCATAAATCTTTCCGTCTCACCTTACCTATTCCTCCTACTCCTATATGCTTTACATTTTATTAAACCATTTACCTGAATTGAACTTGGCAAAAAAACTGACAGCCCAAAGTAAGAAAATTCCATAAATACATCAGCAAGAAAAAAAAAAAAAATTCTAGCCAAACCACCAATCCCCTTTCAACCCCCCAACATAAAACCACCTACAACAAGTAGTTACTTACAATACCCTAAACCTGAAAATTAAATGTTGTATTTACTAATGAACTTCAGCAAAACAAAGCAGGGATATTTTGTTTTAGACATTTTGTATATAGACAAAAATGCAAGTAGACAGTCATATAAATTCTGCAGTGTATAAGGGAAAAAATACATGTAATCATTGATGTGTGCATATACACACACATGCTCATACGCACACATGAACAGAGATGCAACAGGCAAGCAAACCTCAACAGATCATCTTAAATGAACAATGATTTCTTGTTGTGGTCTTATATAGTATTTTGCAGAAAATACCTTTAGTCTCCTTTGCGGTACAGCGTCCCAATCTATAGACCTGAACCATCGATGTCTCTTCACATCATCTGCTCCATTCTTCAAAGAAAAAAAAAAATCAAAAAAATTATTTAGTAAGTTATATGTATGCCACACCATGTATTTAATCATAAGAACTGTGGTATCAAGGCAGACTAATGGTCCACCTAACCTTTTCTCAGGTGATAATTACTCAAAAGATTCTACAGGATAAATTCAGTGTTATTTCCCTACCAGAACACAAGTTCCAGCAATAAAATATCCCCTGCCTCCTTTTTCTTTTTTTTAATCAGCATTCTTCTGATACAAAGAAGATCAAGAATAGGCTCTAAAACACCCACAAAACCATTCACTGCAGCACTACTCACTTCTGTTTTCTTCAACATTTTAGACAATGCCTCTTATTCAGACATACTTTCTAATTCTTACACTAAGAAAAAAAAGTAACTGAGGGTTGACATAGTCTCAAATAAAAATGGTGTCTGGGAAGCACGTAGTTCTACCAAATATTACAGATGTTTAGTGCTGACAACAAGAAGTTCTCAGTACTGTTACAAAAGTATATGTAATAAACTCATTTGTTTTCGTTTTAGATATATCATATTTGTCTTGCAATGATTATTCTCTCTAGGCTGACTATTTTGATTATGTACATAAAGAATGAAAATGTCTTTTTTTCCCCTCTCTTTTTTTCTTTTTTTTTTTTCCCCAGGATGAAGCTCAGTTCAAACACAGACTCATTCTCAAGGCATTAAGCACTGGAGAAAACCATCTGTTTCTGCCTCAGGCCTGATCACAGCACAACTTTAATGCACAGCACTGAAACTCACACCACACGCAGCTCTGTGGAACGGAGCACACCACATATTTGTTTTATTCAGACTTATATGGAGTGAGACTACCTCTGCTCAGATCCAAAGAGGCAATAGGGAGAGTAATTTATCACCTAGTTCCCTCAAAAGCAGATCTGATTGAACGCTTCACCAGCAAACGCCCAACGGGATTTCAATCTTCTTAAACCAACTATAATTATGGAAAAGGATCAGACTTAAGACTGAGCTAACACTCCCACACCAAATCCCACTTCAAATTAGAACTATTTTTGATTTTGGCATTTTAGTCAATTGCAGCGAAAAACCCTCAAAAAAAGCAAGCCAAACTCATTTCCCAAAACCAACATTTGAATAAAACAAGGATTGGTTTTGTATTCCTTCAAAACTGTCAAAAGATACAGAAGTTTGCACTGGCCAATAACTTTATAAATTTTCAGTTCATGAAAATTTGGCTTTAACCCTCCTGCTGCCTGCCTGCACCACCCCCTCCCCTCCAAAAAAAAACCAACACCGCAAAGCATCAAAGAATTCCAAAGGATAAGGAAAACATTTATTTCCTAACTTTTCTTACCAGTTTAAGTTTGTGCCATAAAAGGCTCTGAAAAGGAACTGTGGACAGCAGGTTCCAGTATCTGTACTTATATCAACACGTTCAAGGAACCTGGATGACTGTGCATCTTCTACTTCCTTTACTTCTGTGCAACATAAATTGTGCTTTGTGCAAAAAAGCAAACCTCGGAAATGAAAATTTTAGCTTTCTCTTAAAAACTAAGAGATTACACAAGCTAGTTTAGGTATCTGCAACACTGTAACAACAGTAACAAGTCAATGAATACAGGACTAACATACTCTGCCAGAAGGGTAAATTATCCTACACCGAGTTTTGCGCGGTGCTTTGGCCAGCCTGATGTCCAGAGTTAATTCACATGCAGCTGATTTCTCCCTGCGCTACCAACCACAGCTGGTGCACAGCTGCAGAATCACATCAGGCTGTAATGCTGCTGTCATCTTCTTGGCATTACAAGTGGTACCACATCTGCACAACTCCCAGAATTCACAAGGTTGACGTATCACAGATAAAGGTGTGTTTCTGAGGTAGGCTGGAAAGCTACCTGAGACACGCAAGCATATTTTTGACTACTAAGCTATTGCCTTCAGAAGACTGTTCAGAATAGGATGAATAATTCTTCTTGGTGGAAGACTATTTGACTGTACTTAATCAGCCCCACCACCACGACTGTCAAGACAATGACCAAACTGCATTACATGGCACTACAACAACCCTCATTTTCTTCAAAAATAATTTTTAAGTTTCAGATTTGATTAGTGCTCCTTCTGGGCTTAAACAGCTCCAAAGAAAGAACCAAACCACCCGGTGCCCTGTCCTACAGGACTCAGAACCATACTTCTGGTCTAATGTAAGTCTTCAAATTAATCAGTAAACAGGTATGTGGTGGGTTTTTTTTTAGTGTGGGGGGTGGTTTTCTGGGTTGTTTTTCTATTCTTTTTTCTTTTTTTAGGGGGATGGGGCAGTGGAGTGAGGCAAGAAGGAAACTGTCATGAAAGACAGTATTAATGCAGACAAATAGGAGTATGATTTCCAGAAATACACAGTTAAACTTTGCATTTAGGATTGCACAACTGAAGTAATGTATGAGAAGATATATCTCAATTTCATGCTTCTTCTACATGTCTCCTACAGAATTCTTTCAACCTTGTGCATGTTCTGCGTTACATCTAACATTATATACTGACCTTCATATTTCCTAATCGTCTTGTCCTGTCAACCACAAGCAGCTTCTTAATAAGATCTCTGCAGTAAAGAAAGCATGTTCTCTGTTAAACAAAAGTAATTTATATTTGACTGTCATACAAATGTTACAGAACGAGTGTACTTCCCCCTTTGACTAGCTAATACTGTGCATAATTTATCCGTTCATTTCCTTCATATTTCAGGACACAAGAATAAAAGTTAAAAAAGTAACAACCTGTTCTGAAAGGAACTTGCAGAATTCTTGCACGTTCCTTTTAGACTCCTTCAAGAAACAAAGAAGAAAAACTTTCTCTGTCCAGTAGTATTGTTTTGGTTTTTGTTTTGCTTTGATTCTTGTTTGTATTTTGCTGGGCATTCCAAATCTCAAAATGGACCTCAAACCTCTTTGGCAGAACATAACCCTAATATATTTTAAAAATACAGATAAAGCTGCACCCTCAATTTCATACACTGACATTTAAATTCTGTGGCAGCTACATATTCACAGAAACCATGAAAGAGCTAGCTGTCTGCCTAAAACTAGTAGTATCTATAAGCTTTAATTTCACTGAAAATGAAAAGCTTCCCCTGAGATCCTAGTTCATCGAACAGTTCTACATAAAGCGAAATCAACATTTCAAAAGATGAACATAAGTTTAGAGACATAAAGGACTTCTACTTTAATAGGAAATTACTTTAAATATTAAGCATGAAAAAACTCCAACAAAAAAATCACAGTATCACAATTTATTGAGGTAGCTTGATTACTTATGAGTTGAGAGCAAAATCTGGCAGTTGCTTTTTATCTTAAATATTATTTCGCTATTTATCCCCCAAATTAATTTGCAATTTGTTTTTAGAATAATACCATTCTGGTCTCATGTAAAGTACCAATGACAGGAAAGAACAGAAGTTTTAGCCATCCTTCCTACAGCCTTGAACAGAACTGAGAAATGCAATACTGTATAAAATGCTAGGGATCTACACAGTACGGCTAATTCCAATTTTTAACTTTGCAGGAGGTTTAAAAAAAAAACAACACCAAAAACCAACAGCTTTACTTGCAGAAAATAATGCAAACATATCAACGACACACCTGCCTCTCTCCATCCCTAACTGCAATACCTACTACCACAAAACAAAACCAGTATTCTGTCACTTATCCTTGAAATCACAAAAGCATACGCACAAAGAAAATATGAACTGAGAAAGTGGTAGAATGTTTGAAAAGCTGTTGTATTTGGCAGGAATATAGTTCTAAAATTCAACTGGAAAAACATTCAGTTGCCAGATAAAAGGACAATAAAAAAGTCAAGGTAGAAACCAATTTTTAAAACCCTCATGATCATTCCAGACAATCAATGTTTGGATTAGATTAAGTCATGTGACTGACTCCTTCTACAGTCACCTTCACTGAAATAATTCCTTCTAGGTCTTCACGGAGACGACTATCCGTTTTGGAGAAGGCCACAAGAATGGTTATAACCAGACTTTAAAGGAGAAGTATGACTGAAAAGAAAACCAGAAACCCAGAACTCAATTCACAGGCTATACAGCCAAAGATAAATAATGAAGTTCCCTGTTCTTATATAACCAGAAATAATTCAATGGATCATTCTTGGTTTGCTTCAAAAATTAATCTTAGAAAAGCACAGTTAAGGGATGAGCTTGCTCAGTGGTACTGTGCTGTCATTAAAGAGGAAGGCATTCAATTGAACACATAGCCATTAAACTCAATCAAGTAATAGATAGTTTAGTGCTGCTTTATTACGATTTCTGAAGAATCATTTAGAAATGATCATGTTGAAGTCAATCCAATAGATATGTTACTGTGTGTATTCAAGAAATGAAATTCTACATCAAGGTCTTTCCAGACCAATAATTAAACTGCTATAGCAGTGATGCTTCATTTGGTATTTTCCAAAACTGTCTTATCAAAGTTTACAAAAGCAAAAAAAGAAAAACATAAAAAACTTATAAACTCATTAATGACCAAAGAAATAGGTGGAGCATATTTAATACTTATGTTTAATCAGAAATAAAGTAACACAAAACTACTGACAGCCATATTTTGGAATTTCTAGTTGGTTAATTAACACCATCATGGCAGAAGCTGCTGTTCCGAACAGATCTGAACTAATAGTCAAATGTGTGAAAGACTTCCACGTATATAGGACAAAAGACTTGGAAAAAACATCAGATCAAATTGCAAGGTGGTTCACAAAAGGGACAGAGCAGAGAGCAGCATGAAGAGATGCTCGATCAGGCTGGCAGGAACAGCACCAATTCAAGACAAACAGCAGTTTTACAGCACAGTAAGAGACAGTGATCACCGTGCAGCAGGAGGAAAAGCAAGTGTGGTACAAAGTCAAAAGGTAAGGAGTACAGGAGGATGATGGCGAGTAGGTGGGTAGAAAAAATGTCAACCAGTAAGTTTATTTAGTATATCTAGGTAGAAAAGTTTTCTCAGAGTTCAAAAACAAAACCAGTTTTGCTGCCCAAGAGCAGAAAGTTGAAGTTCAATTGTTATAAATACTGTATAGCACTAATATTTCATACATATCCTGGATGTGACAGGACACAAAATAGTCTTCATCCTTGCTGAGATACCAACTGACAGGAAGAAAAGAGGGAAAGCAAATGCCATACAACTAAGGCAAGAAGCAGACTTTCACCTTACAACAAAACAATCTTGTCACTTGCTTTAGGCTAATGGTGCAGAGATTAAAGACTATCAAGTTCCACGTATTGTCGTTTAAAAAAAGGAAGAGGGGTTGATGGAACAAGAACAACAACTCACTGCAGAAAGCCGGTGAAGCCACACAAATGAAGGAGATCACCCAAACCCAACGTATGAAAAGAAGAAAGCCCAAGCTAGAATTCCGTAAGACCTCTTAAAGCAGGAGTATAATGGGAATGAGTTGCCAAGCACATACTGAAAGTACATCCAAATAAGAAAAGCTGGGAAAGAGGTGTATCAACAACTGCATTAATTAATGTATCCTACAAATTATTGCCAGTTACATCTAGTCTGAAAAGCCTGCATATGCATGCTTAACTACCATAACTAGGAGACTTCACAGCACCTTCTGCATAACAGAAATCAGTGTCAGTCTGTGAATGCTGAGCACAAACAGAAACTAACAGCATCTCTACTTTTAAATGCTTTCACCATGTTAGACAGGTTGTTAGTGATAATAACCTAATTTGAGCTGTTCATCTTCTGGTCACACTTTCATACTTTAGCGCACACAATATTACATGAGATACTCAGTTTTCCTCCTAAGACAGACAGAGTTAGGAAGACAAGACAATGAGACTACACTACATTGGAAACAGCATCAAGATAGTAAGAGAAAACAAATATGAGACATTGATCAGCCTATGGCATATAGACATGCTCAATTCAGTGCATTTGATCATTCAATGGAGGCTTAAAAAAAGTCTTCCCAAATTATTATTTTTACAAGAGGATTCATAAGAATTCAGAGAAAGCTGAACAGATTTAGATAAAATGTTATATGGCAAATCTAATTATTTTCCTAGAGGTGACAGCAAGCAAGTGCCATCTCTAAGGTCACTTCTCCAAAACACCTTGAATGATTAATGTGGGAATTTAAGAACAACTTCTTGTCCTCACTCACTCAGTCATCACTGCTTCTGAGGAGAAACTTCATGTTTAAAATTGTACTTCCCCTGTTCTAATGTTTACTGACAATTACTTCAATCATGGAACTTTTAAACAGCAGAAAGCATTTCATCTGCAATATACCTGTAATGGTTGCAAAACACTATCAATAAAGCCACAGACGCATATATAACACCTCATATTGAACTGGGGCACTGCTATCAGCAGCAGAAGTTGATTTTAACTGGAACTTCTGAAGTATTGGAATTAATTCAAATATGATTAATTCAAATATGATATGATAGTGATTTAACTGGTACGTATTTATACAAAGAAGCAGTCTAGTGTCTGCTTCCTGCTTTCCTAATTTTTACTCATTTAAAATTATCTCCTTATATTTCTCCTCTTTTGTTTCTTCCAGGCACCCACATGACACTAATGAGCTTTCGACAAGGTGGAAAAGCATTTAATATACCAAAATATGCAGAAAAGAGAGGCAGATATTATCTTACAATCTTGAAGTCTATCAAGCATATAATTTTACTTGGACTGCAAGAGCAAACGTAATCTAAAGTATTTTCCAACATGGTATTTTCGAAAATCAGAATCTGGTATCTGGTCCTCTGTGAAGATCCTTTAGAAACAATGCTCAGGAGGTGTTCAGAATATAAAAGGCAATGTTAGGAGTCATAGACTTACTTTACATATAAATCCAAATGCCTCGGGAAATCTATTTTGCCAGCAAGAATCTTCTGATATATACCAAAGGGATTGTCATCAAAAAATGGAGGAAACCTATTTTAATACAGCAAATTTATAGAGGTTAGAAAAAGAATTTCTGAAAATCTTATAAACAGTATTACATCATAGTAATTCCCATCAGAAATTGATTATATAGTTCTTTTTGGTAGGGCATCATCAAATACTACCTTGACAAATAACTTAAAGGTTTTATTGCAAAACAAAAAACACTTTTGTATGCAACACACGGAATACAGAATTAAAACTGAAGTATTACAAGAAAGATATTTGTTACATTAAACCAGTAAAAATATCAATTATGAAACAAAGTCTCAGTGCTGAAATAAACAAATGCTTTGCCTTTGTCTATAAAAACCAAGGATATACTTTCCAAAACAGTATTGCCATTTTCGATCATTCTGTAACTGCAGGCACACTTTTCTTCACTAGTATGTATCTAAAGCATCAAAAGGACCCTCATATGAATAGATTGTCCAGTTCAGATATTTGTTGGACTTCTTGAATTCTAGTATACGTTTTGTATAGAAAGTTTGAAAGAGACAGACTGTTCAGAACCTGACATTCTCACAAAGCAGAGCTATCTTTCTATGTTGGACAGATAAAGGACTCAATTCAAAATCTTACCAAGATGATCAGTAAATCAAGATGCAATTAACATTCTACACTTACTATTGGCTAAGAAGTTCTTAATGAAGTTAGGAGCTAACAGTGAGACTAATTCTTGTCTAACAGCTACAGTAGGAACTGAGAGAGTTTTCTGTTGTGCTTCCTTTAGCACATACCCCAATTACTGCAAGAAGCTCAGTGTGAACACCTATAAATCACAGAATCATGGAATCATGTAGGTTGGAAAAGACCTTTAAGATCATTGAGTCCAACCAATCACACAAAACAATTAGAATGAAACTTTGCAACTACGCATTACAAAGGTGCCAGCTGCAGTAAGCAAATTGATACAAAATGGTGGGTTTTTTCCTCCATCTCCAAACATTCCATACACTACTGAGGTGAGAAATCAAGAAGTATGCATATGTTTTTACATACTTACACGTTTAAATTGCTCTTCGCCTTCCCACTTTGAAAATTTGAAATTACCATGTCTAGAATCTTGAGAGAAATCTAAATCACGCTTGGCTATATAACGATCTAATGGCAATACTGCTTAAAGTGTATTTGAATTGTATGCAAAATTAGAGTATCTTCTAAAGATTACATAGTTTTCTTACAAACAAACTAAATAACTTGAGTTTGGATACTGCTTGCAAATGTCAATCTGCAACACAGCACAGATTTTAGACAAAACAACACAAGTATTGTGCTGGAATCTGCCTAATAAATCAACAAAACCCCAGTTGAGTTTCAGACTGTCTTCACTCCATAATACAAACAGCTGCCTTTTTTTCCACTAATTGAAAAGAAGTTAAAAAAAAAAATGCTACAACAGCTGCAAACCATTCCTTTTGCTAACTGATGCATAACAATGGCACTGACATTGGCCTCAAAGATAACAGATAGTTTTAGCACTGAAGAGGAGAAGTTTTAAAACCTCAAGGGAAAACACAGGTCTGAGAATATGAAAACAGCAAACATTAGCTACCTAAAATGACAGTTCAGCACATCACATATGACCACAACAGCAAAAACAAAAAAAACACAAAGCCCTCACTAAATGAGAAAATTCATTTAACCATCTAATGACAGTACAATTACGAGCTACCATATCTAACGTAAAATAACAAGTATATTTTCCTCTATGGTAGATCGTAACAGAACACATTTACTCAAAAGGAATAGATCTTTCAACTCTTTCTATTGATGGTTTGTTTAGCTTGTTTAGATTAATTCGATGATCTCGATATTACTGATCTGCTCTGTAAAGATTTCTTTTCACCCTTGGTTCTCCTTGTTCTTTCCCCTTCCTGTATTTTACTGTCTTAAACCTAAATGGGTCCTTGCCTTAAATCTAGTAGGTGCAGAACTAGAATTCCATGGGCCTCCAGAGATTAAGTTGGAGAAATAAGACACTAGAGAACAAGAAAATGTGGTTTTGTTTGTTTTTAAAGAGACCATTTCCTTACGCACACATCTACCAATTCTTTTCAATTGCTTTTGGGGTTCAGAGAGAGTAACTTCAGGAAATAACTACCAAATGTCTTAAGTAATTTACTTGCAGACAATAACTTAGTCTTCAAGTTAAGTTTTGTTCACTTTCTAATAATTTTTACATTTCTTAAATCCTCTTTGAATTTCAAGGGATACAGTTACTTAAGACTGTTTTGGCATTAACAGCTTTAATAATAAATATCAACCCACGTCTTGAGCTGGTGAGGGAAAGCATTTTAGAACACCGTTGCCAACAACAGCGAAAAGCTGATAAAATGCTAGAAGCATATGCCCAATGTGACAACCTGCCATCTGAAAGAAAACACACACACACTACAATCCTCAGCTCCCTCAACCCCTCAAACCCTAGAATCTTAAACATCCTAAGAAAGCAGTATCAACGCACCCATCCCCTAAAAAAAAAAAAAAAAAAAA
>VWYH01003511.1:75840-110722 GCA_013399365.1 Pampusana beccarii | reverse complement strand
AAACAAACAAAAAAAAACCCCACAAAAAAACCAAAACCAACCAACCAAAAAAAAAAAACCCAACAAACCCACCACCAACCCAAAAAACCAAAACCAAACCACAAACCATTCCAAAACCTTTGAACAGACAAAAGTACTCCAACCAACCAAACAAGCTTGGGTGGAGTCCCCATCCCAGCTTTGGATAGGGATTCCACGCAAACTCTAAAAAAAACAAACAAACAAAAACCCAAAGCAGCATCCAATCATTATGAAAAGAGTATCTACCCAAATACCGCAGCAAAACCAGTCACAAAATCACTTGCAGCAGACAGTTGCTGTGTCAATCAACCTTCCCTAACAGTTGCCTTTTAGAAATGTGTTATTTATCTCTATTGGTCAATAGCAAAAGTGTCTCTATTAAGCCTGAGGGAATCTGGCTCATCATCTGANCCCAATTACTGCAAGAAGCTCAGTGTGAACACCTATAAATCACAGAATCATGGAATCATGTAGGTTGGAAAAGACCTTTAAGATCATTGAGTCCAACCAATCACACAAAACAATTAGAATGAAACTTTGCAACTACGCATTACAAAGGTGCCAGCTGCAGTAAGCAAATTGATACAAAATGGTGGGTTTTTTCCTCCATCTCCAAACATTCCATACACTACTGAGGTGAGAAATCAAGAAGTATGCATATGTTTTTACATACTTACACGTTTAAATTGCTCTTCGCCTTCCCACTTTGAAAATTTGAAATTACCATGTCTAGAATCTTGAGAGAAATCTAAATCACGCTTGGCTATATAACGATCTAATGGCAATACTGCTTAAAGTGTATTTGAATTGTATGCAAAATTAGAGTATCTTCTAAAGATTACATAGTTTTCTTACAAACAAACTAAATAACTTGAGTTTGGATACTGCTTGCAAATGTCAATCTGCAACACAGCACAGATTTTAGACAAAACAACACAAGTATTGTGCTGGAATCTGCCTAATAAATCAACAAAACCCCAGTTGAGTTTCAGACTGTCTTCACTCCATAATACAAACAGCTGCCTTTTTTTCCACTAATTGAAAAGAAGTTAAAAAAAAAAATGCTACAACAGCTGCAAACCATTCCTTTTGCTAACTGATGCATAACAATGGCACTGACATTGGCCTCAAAGATAACAGATAGTTTTAGCACTGAAGAGGAGAAGTTTTAAAACCTCAAGGGAAAACACAGGTCTGAGAATATGAAAACAGCAAACATTAGCTACCTAAAATGACAGTTCAGCACATCACATATGACCACAACAGCAAAAACAAAAAAAACACAAAGCCCTCACTAAATGAGAAAATTCATTTAACCATCTAATGACAGTACAATTACGAGCTACCATATCTAACGTAAAATAACAAGTATATTTTCCTCTATGGTAGATCGTAACAGAACACATTTACTCAAAAGGAATAGATCTTTCAACTCTTTCTATTGATGGTTTGTTTAGCTTGTTTAGATTAATTCGATGATCTCGATATTACTGATCTGCTCTGTAAAGATTTCTTTTCACCCTTGGTTCTCCTTGTTCTTTCCCCTTCCTGTATTTTACTGTCTTAAACCTAAATGGGTCCTTGCCTTAAATCTAGTAGGTGCAGAACTAGAATTCCATGGGCCTCCAGAGATTAAGTTGGAGAAATAAGACACTAGAGAACAAGAAAATGTGGTTTTGTTTGTTTTTAAAGAGACCATTTCCTTACGCACACATCTACCAATTCTTTTCAATTGCTTTTGGGGTTCAGAGAGAGTAACTTCAGGAAATAACTACCAAATGTCTTAAGTAATTTACTTGCAGACAATAACTTAGTCTTCAAGTTAAGTTTTGTTCACTTTCTAATAATTTTTACATTTCTTAAATCCTCTTTGAATTTCAAGGGATACAGTTACTTAAGACTGTTTTGGCATTAACAGCTTTAATAATAAATATCAACCCACGTCTTGAGCTGGTGAGGGAAAGCATTTTAGAACACCGTTGCCAACAACAGCGAAAAGCTGATAAAATGCTAGAAGCATATGCCCAATGTGACAACCTGCCATCTGAAAGAAAACACACACACACTACAATCCTCAGCTCCCTCAACCCCTCAAACCCTAGAATCTTAAACATCCTAAGAAAGCAGTATCAACGCACCCNAAACAAACAAACAAAAACCCAAAGCAGCATCCAATCATTATGAAAAGAGTATCTACCCAAATACCGCAGCAAAACCAGTCACAAAATCACTTGCAGCAGACAGTTGCTGTGTCAATCAACCTTCCCTAACAGTTGCCTTTTAGAAATGTGTTATTTATCTCTATTGGTCAATAGCAAAAGTGTCTCTATTAAGCCTGAGGGAATCTGGCTCATCATCTGAGCCAGACAGTTTCAGGACACAGATGATCCTATATAGTAATGAGTGCAGCTGCTCCCTTCTTTTATGAAGAACATATACTACTCGTACTTCAGTGCCCTGTAGTCTTGAGGTCTCTCTCCAGAGATGAAATTTTGCCTCACCTGTAGTCAGTATGTTAACTGTGGAAACTATGTTTCTATTGCTGCTTTAGCAGAAGAGAATCCTATCAACACCTCTGGAAGGCACGGAAGGGAAAAATGCCCAATATGCACTTATCCTGAGACCAGACAATTGAGACAGCGATCCCACCAAAACCAGTGGCAGGAAGGTAAATCACTCAGACTAGAGCTGGGAGACTGCAGCACCTGTGCTCATGTTGCAACACCAGACACTTCTATCTGCAGTCTTCATGCTATCTACGAGTAAGATTAGCAGCAAGAAGGCTGCTGGGAACCTCTTGCTCCTTTCAACTCTCCAAGAAGGACCCCCTTCATCAATTTGGGCCACTCACCTTAGAGGGAGCATGGAAGAAAGGTGAAGCCTGGCCTCTGCACAGATCAGCCTATATAAATAATGGCTTTTTATAGTATTAGATCAGTCAGCCAAGCATGCCTGGGTCAGGTGGGAACTACTAGTACATTTGCTGCCCTGGGATAAAGTTTTGATGCCACTGGGTGTATTTCTTCACAGCCAACACACATGATGGACTGGGGCTCTGCAGTGATGGTCCATCAGGAGAACTCTCTGCTCAGGCAATCTGAGGAGCTTGTCCAAACACCAGAAGAGTCACCAAAATTACCCTGAACAGACAGTGCTGTACACAGAAAAGGAAGAACAAATCCATGCAAGGATGTTTTTGTTCTGACTTCACTCTACGGGGCTGCAGATCCAGAATGAAGGGCCATAAGGCACCCTGATGCACATGCAGGGCATGAGAAGGCACAGAGTGTGCTGGACTGGGTACCAAAAAGAAGTTCTAACAACTATGAAACCAAAACTGATGAAATACACCATGTTTCTTCCAAAGCTATGAAAGTCTTGCTTTCACCTGCATTTTTTCTACTGCATCGACCACAGAAAAACTATTTCTTTCAAAATTATATTTCTTTTTTTAGCAAGTACCTTCAACAGATACAGCCAAGAAAAAAAAAAAAAAANAAAAAAAAAAAAAAAAAAAAGGAAAAACATATGGATGCCTTATTCAGTATATAACGTCATGGTCTCCCTAAAACAGTTATTTTACTGAAAATAGTATTTATTTTTTTGAATCAGAGCAAATTAAGACAGTTAATTATATTAATGCCAGAAAGTCTCTCTTCAGTTTGAATTTTTATCGTTCCGAAACATTGCTTATCAAGCAAATTCCAAAACATCAAAAGCTGTGTTAGAGCAAACTGATTTCTAAACAGACCTTTTAAGTTTCTCCTTGTTATTTTTAATTCGGTTTAAAGAAAATGAGTGGCCAGTAGCAATACAAGCTGTACTAATAAAAGTCTTCCTACTTGCAACTACACATTTTTCCAGATTAAAAGTCTCACTGCAAGTATTATTTTACTCTGCTAGAAATTAATTACAGAAGTTTCAAAGAAAATAGGTAGTCTTCTTCTTTACCCTTTAAATATAAAGGACTTTTTGTATAAAAATCTAAACTTCAACAAAACCTGAAATTTCCAAAACAGAGAAGGAAAAGAGCAGGTGTTAAAAAAGTCTTAAGCAAAAACCAACCAAAACATCAAACTCAAAAATGTAAATCTTGGTAACAAGAGTGAAGTGTGTTCTTTTGTACAGTTTCCCAATTAATGTCTTCTGAGGTAGAAATGAAACTGGTATATCAATAATAAACTTAGCCCAAATTTGATATACCAAATATTGTAAACAAAACCAGTAAATAAACCTGTATTACTGTATTACATCATCTTAATGTGGTATAGGAATCACTATCACTTACCCTGACAACATCTCAAATATAAGAATTCCCAGGGCCCACCAATCTACAGCTCTTCCATGGCCTTTACTTTGTATAACTTCTGGTGCAAGGTACTCAGGAGTGCCACAGAGCGTCCATGTCCTGGGAGGAAAAAAAAAAACCAAAAACCAAAAACAAACAACCAAATCAGACTGAAGTAACAGTAACATAAAAAAAAAATCACATACACAGATAGGACGTACCAAACATATGCCTGTGTATATTTATTGTATATAGGAACAAGAGAAAAAAGAAAGCTCTACAAGATCTAAAAGGACTGCTTTGACGCTGCTCTACAATTCTCCTCTAACAGCAATCTATATAAATTACGAAATTTATTGGCTGCAGGAAACAACCACGCACAGAGTTTCTCAGCTGCTGGTGTGGTATCCATTAGGCTATATATTGTTTTGAAATTATTAACAGTGGTTCTTACACTGTAAGCTGCACATACTGGGAATTCATGGACTACTTCTGACAGGCCCAGCAAAGAGCAACCTTATTGGCTTTTTCCAGCAAAAAGGGAAAATTTTTGTTTAGAAAAAAATAAAGGGAAGAGGAGGAGATAAAAAACATAGTAGCTTATATCAGTAAATAGCTGCAGACATAGTAAGATTCCTTTTACAATGTAAGTAACGTTTTTCAAATAGCATTGAAACGTAACCCGTCATCACTCTCACAATATCCATTGAAAGGAAAACATTTTGTGGTTTTAATTATTTAAAGTACTTACAAGGTGTAATAAAGCAAGTGTGAGACATGTAAGTAAAATAGGCCAAAATCAGCATTAATGTCATTTTTAGTGATAAACTCAAGATATATGTGTTATATTGCTACCTGATTGAAATGTATATTTCAAGTTATATAAATTCATGACATAAATTGAAGAGGTTAATGTTTACAAAGACCAAATTACAATTTGAAACATAGAAAATTCTGAAATAAATTATTTCAAAAATGTGAAATCATCTTCGTAAATATACCCATGCAGAATTTCCTTGACTTCGCTACCTCCACTTGTATTTAAATACACGCCTGAGAAGAAAGAGTGCTTTCATTGTGAGTAAAATACACGTCCGTGATAGCAAGTTACAAGATGAAACTTTTAAAAAGTGTTCATAAATTCAAGAAAAGATGAAATAACAAAAGAGAATAAGAAAAAAAAAAGTGTATTGCACTTTAAGAAGAGTTCTAGTAAANAAAAAAAAAAAAAAAAAAAAAAAAAGGCAAATAAACCAGTTACAAAATTAATGGTAAGTGCACATGACTTTTAACTTGCAACAACAGAAACCCATTTTTTTTTATTTGTGGGTGCAGGAAGAATCTCCTCCAAGGCATGAATCAAACTAGTAACATGGTCCTGAAAAAATGCATTACAATGAATAGCAATCAACTTTGGAAATAGTATATACTAATATATATTCCTTTCAACTTCTAGTTTTTCCTACCATTTTTCTGCTAAACTTAACAAATCTTTTTCCTAACTATAAATGGACATTCAAGATGTACCTCATCAAATTTCAGACTTTCAACAGTTTTAAATTTTATTTTATTATGTTTTAAAGATTAAATAATACGCTTATCTTAAAAAGAGCTTTTGGGTGGGTTTTTTGTTTTGTTTGGGTTTTTTTGTTTTGTTTTCCTTTAGTTTGTTTGCTTTTTTGTTTTGGTTTGGCTTTTATTTTGGTTTTGGGGTTTTTTGGTTGTTGTTGTGTTTTGGGTTGGTTTTTTTGTTTGTTTTTTTTAAGCCTTAGCCTTGATTCATTAAAAAAATTAAGGAAGAGGAGCTGTCAAGACTTTAAATGAAGATTTATGATACACAGAACTGAATTTCTTTAGGCTTGACTTTAATATGACAAAAGATAAATTATGCCAGATAAACTGTCATAATGCTTTAGACACACTATATAGGCACATGGTCCATGGTTTTTGAAACTACGTTCATTAGTGTAAAGAATACATCTTTAATTTTTATAATAAAATGGTGGCATTAATTTTTATTGCTAGAAAACAAACTCTTATTTTCCAAATCAAGCATACTCAGGAAAATTCTTACCTCCAGCACTGCTTTACACACTACTGCCATCTAGCAGCTGCCTAGATCTGGACTGGGTAACCAAGAAAAACAACAAAGTTTTGTTGTGTTTTAAAACAGAATAGTCCCCCTCTTCCCCAGAATTTAGAAAGCTTGATTACAATCCATTGTATGAATTGTAATTCATACTGACTTAGCCAGCTCTCCGAATGAAGCAACTGCCAGTTTTATTGTATTTGGAAGAAGGGCTGTACCAATAAATCAGACAGGGCAGGCACATGTGTTTTAATGGACAAGCCAGTTTGCAGGACAATGCCCCACCACACTCATCCTTTCCTCCCCCAAAAGTTCCAACACTGTGAAGGCACAAATTGAGCAAAAATTGGAGGGGGGGGCGAGAATCAATTTAAGACTTGACCATGACTTCAAGGCCCACATAATTTGCTGGTAACAATGTAACTAAAATGACCCTTGAGTACCTTACAGCTTAATAACAAGATATTTTTTACTCAAGCAAAAGTAAAACCACAAATCAAGGAAAGGTCAACATAACTTTGAGTCCCCTAATTGGACTACGAAACAAAATCTACTACCACCAGCAGGTCATCTACCTCTGTTAATTTCAATCAAATTTATGTTTACTAACTACACAAGAACACGGAGGAAGCTCAAATTCTTTGTCAAGCTGTGTATTTGTGCCATATGATCATGCCTTGTATTTCCTCTTTATTTGGTCATGAAACAAACTACTTAACATACTAGAAAGTGCATCAAGTAAACTCCATAAAAAGATCAAATTGTTTTAAGTATTGTTTTATTATTACTATTTCATGACTGCTGCATATGCATCTGAAATTCCAGATGATCCTTTTGAAGATAAATTTCGAAGCAAAAAAATAAGAATAGACTCCTTCCTTCAAACTGCTACAAAAATTCCACTGCTCTGGGTTTTCAAGATAAAAGCTGAAATACAGGTAAGCAATAGTTGATAAAGTTGAAAATGTAATTTTAAATCATAAAAATAAAACAAAGCTTCTATGGTCACAAAGATAAGCTATAAAATAATATTTGCTGGACCTGTTAACAGTATTATTTGAAGAAGTTAACTCTCGATAGCTGACATATTTTAGTGTTCAACACCATTCAGCATCCACCTCTGTAGTCTCTAACAAGTTTTTCCCATACAAGACAGAGATCAGCAACAATGTACTTTTCAGTATTCTCTTCTGGAAGTTCCTCTATAATTATACTCAAAGGAGACTGATTTGTTTCCAGCCCACAGAAGTTTGTTCTGCGAGACATTCTTGCTTCCACAGTGACACACAATACACTTTACAAACAAGATTTGCTACATCTTGTTTTGTTTTCCTCTTTCTAAGTCCGCTCCATAGAATAGTCATGAGGTACATGCAGTTTAAGCAACAGTGCAGATGTATCCCTAAAATGAACTATAATTAACAGTGAATAACAGTCCTCAAAAAAACTCCACAAAACTCATACGTTTACTTTGAACTTTCATAAAACTGAGTGAAGACTGTGCATAAAAGAATATAAAGTTCCATGAAGTTTTGTTTTAGTTTCTCTGAAAGAACCCAAGAGGAGAAAAAGATAAAACCCAAATGAACAAAAAAACAAACAAAAAAAACCCAAAAGAAACAAAAATTAGGAAAGATCAGAAACCTGTTTAATGGATATACTATATCTGAAAAGTGGTATATGCTTTCCAAAAAAGAGAAAGGTCTAAAAATGTAATGGCTATTCAAAGCAAATAATTTATACATCCCTAAGATAACCCCCCCTTCCCCTCCTTTTTTGTCTTCACATTGCCTCTTTTTAAAAGTAGCAGCACATCTATTTTATATGAATGTACTTACAAGAAACTGAAAAGGTTATTAAATCTTCAGTTAAGGAAGATCAAGGTGGAAAAGAAAAGAAATAAAGAGCTGCTGAGGCAAAGACATACTGTTTTGGAGAAAAAATTAGAATTTTAAAAAGTACACTACAGCTGAAAAGGAAGTATCAAGGATAAATGGAAGGACATATCAATAAGGAATACAAGGAGACAAAAACACCTCCTCGCTTTCCTGTTTCTCTAAAAAAAAGAAAACATCTGAGTCTAGCCCTTCAGACAATTTACTAATAAGAAGACAGGTGTGCAGGCTGCTTCCCATAGTAGGAACACGAGCTCGAGCCAGCCGCTCTCTCTAAAGAGCAGCTTCATAGTAGATGGACCTGGTAAGAATGCTTCACTCTTTCACACGTGATAGTGAAAAGAAAGGAAAATGTGTACAGGAAAGTCTCAATTAAGCAACTACAGAACCATTAGTAGGAAATAGTATGTCTCACAAAATGTGCAATTTTACTGAAGGTCTTCTGCAGGCCATGCTTTATTTTACATGTCATGTTTCTCTAGCAAAATAATTCTTGTTGCTAAGTGTCAGTCTTCCTCACAGCTGTTTGAAAAACATATATAGTTTGTGTTTTATTTTCACAACTCATATGCACGATATACGTATACATATATACACACATATATACCTGTAAGGTTAACGTGTACAGATGTTTGCGATGCATAAAAATGACAAAAACATCTCCTATACTTTAGATCAAACAGTCTGTGAAACAAAATAACCTACTGAAGCGCATTATTGGATAAATTGCTGACGACTGTATATTTACAGGGACAAAAACAGCATAGTGAAAATGACTACAGCTAGTAGGGTGAATACTACGTAGGTAAAAAAAATAATTAGAGTTGAATAGGTCACTACTCTGTTCTTTCCAACTTCATGTTCTGCATTTTATGTTAGTTGTTGCCCATTAATAGGTAAAGCAGGTATGACAAAAAACTACTATAGGGTTCTATCATTCAGTTCAACACAAATCGATCAGCCTCATCCCTGCTCTGTACCTCTCCACCTCCCAGCAAGATGCGATGCAAAAAAAACCAAAAGCAGCATTGATAACTTGTTTTTGATGTCCTAGAATGCATTTGAACACATTTACTCTTATAGATTAATCTTCCAGATTGAAAAATGTACTTTGATGTGACTATCACCTTATTCTATAAAGGGTTACTTCTGCTGTGCCTTTAACCCACAGAAATCCAAGTTAAGAATAACCACTAAGTGGCAGTATCTGCATGTAAAAAGCAAGTCATAACAATTTGTATTACTGTCTTATAAAGAGATCATCCTACTTTCTTACATGGAAGTAGCCTTACCTCCTCCTACAAAAACTTATTCTGATTTAAAAACGAAATATTTTAAAAAGCGCCAACATTTGTAGACCTATCTGCTTGCCCAGTGGAAACTGAATTCAATCAAACATGCTGATATTAAAACACTAGGGTTTTAAAAAAGACTTTTAGACTTTAAGGATGAATAGAACCAGCGTACATATTAGATGCCTAGTA
The DNA here is from genome assembly GCA_013399365.1 of Pampusana beccarii. Lineage (NCBI taxonomy): Eukaryota > Metazoa > Chordata > Aves > Columbiformes > Columbidae > Pampusana > Pampusana beccarii. The sequence goes on along the minus strand of VWYH01003511.1, from coordinate 100,945 downwards.
CTCTTGTGCAGAGGCAGCCCAGCACCGTGAGCATGTAACCAGCAGGGAAGGAACCTTTATGATCTTCATAACACCACTTGATCTCTCCTGTCTGACTTGTACTTCATAAGGGACCATCAAGAGCAGCTCAGATTTACCTTAATTTCAAATTGATCACGTAGAATTCTGTTTTTTCCCTGTTCCCCACTGAACTGCTACAGCATCAAACAGGTAAAACAGATGAGGGAAAAGAGAGGATGAGCACCCATGTAACACCTCACTCACTAGGCTGCCTTGACTAGAACAACGAGATACCGTCTCCCTCAAGAGGTGGCCCTAAGGCATAATACTAAACCTTGTAACACCGCTTTTCTAAAATGACAGGCTAGTTTTTTAATCCAAATGAGGAGTTTTGCCTTGGAAAGATAGTTCAAATGGAGAGAACAGAGAAATCGCTGGGAAAAAATCTCTGCATTATCAAAAAGTTTACATACACTAGTAAAACAGACATAAGGCTGACAGTACTGTAGAAGTTAAAGTTAAATAAATACTTCTGATGCAGCTGGCCTTAATGTTTCTGTCTAGACTTTCCAGTTTCATTTTAGCAACAGGCTAGTGAAAACGCATTATCCAGTTCTAAAATGTTATTCCCACATTTCAAAAATCTCTCTAAAAGGAAAGCAGAAGGAAACACAAGTTACAAAACATTTAGCAATTCAACTTGTATGGAAGATTAATGTTCCATTATATATAATATACTGATGTACACATCTCAATATTTGCTCATTTTGCTTCAGTGAACTCTCTTTTTACAAGATGACTACTGAAAGCTTACATAAACAAACATACTCACATAAAAATATTTTTATGGTAGTTTATCTGTGATATTGCTCCTTGTTATACCTAGGGTGTAATATTGGTTTCCATACACCCATTTTAAGACTATAATTTCCTTCATATTAAGGGATTTGACATGTGTGAAGTACACACAGTACTAGGTGAAATGCTGAGCTCTGAAATCAAACTTGTATTTTTCCAACTGTAATTACATTTCACATGTTAAACCATAACAAAAACATACTTACCTATCCACCAGTTTTTTAGCAAATCCAAAATCAGTAAGCTTGATATGTCCTTCTTTATCTAGTAATATGTTTTCAGGTTTTAAGTCTCTGTAAACTATTTCTTTGGAGTGCAGGTATTCTATTGCACAAATAATTTCTGCAGAATAAAACAGTCCTGTGCTGTTGTTGAACCGTCCCATGTTGCGCAGGTAACTAAAAAGTTCTCCTCCTGGCACATATTCCATTAACATGTATAAAAAGCGTTCATCATGGTTGGTCCAAAATCTGTAATAAAAATATTATTTTATTGAATAAATAATTTCTCTCTCTGATTTGCTTTAGAAATAAATGTCATAAAATGTTCTCTGTTGCCTCAACTATATACACAGTTAATTTATGGTTCCCATTGTGCAAATATTAAAACTCCAAGAATGTATCAGTATTATCTAACAAATGTTCAAGTAGCTGACTTGTAAAGTAAAACAGATAATTCAGGATGTGCACAGCACAGGGTAAGGGAGAAAAAAAAAATCTAACTGATAGATTCCGTTGCATTGTACAAAACAGGCCTCTGCTAAGCACCTAAAAAGTGACTTAGTATACTGTCAGTCTTCTAAGACCAGACAATTCTTACATTTTACTTAATCAAATATTGCTAAAATGATGCAGAGCGAGCAGAACCTGCTTTTGTAAAGACCTTTATGAAAGTATGCTCAAAACCAGGACACCAGAGTTCTCCTTCCCCTTACTCCCCAGAAATATACAACCCCAAGTGAAATGACTAGTTACCAGAAAAGCATCAGATCACAATGCTTGCTCTTCTACGGTATCTTTAAAGAAAAGCAATAGAAAAGCAAACACGACAATAAACCAAGATTAATTTCTGTAATTTAGACTATCGCCTGTAATTTAAGAACTATTATTGTGGTACATTTTTTACTAGACTGCAGTAAAGAACAGCTAAGAAAGAAAGAAAATCACTCCACGTGGCTTTCAAATGCTTCCTCACAGATAGAGGATTTTTTTTCCCACATTCCCCAAAACCAAGTTGTTTTTCTTTCTACCCGTATTAAAAAACTCATATACCACAAACCAAAATGTAACTCAACAGTTAAGAAGAAAATAAGTACCTGATAACATCTTGAAGAATATTCTGTTACTTTAAAACAAACAGCTATCCCTATTACTTTAATAAACAACACTGTATCCCTACCTACTTTAATGATAGAAGAACAGAAGTTACTTTAGCTTCTAGTAACTGTTTCTGCAGTATCACAAGAATGGAACGATCATATATATATTTTTTTTTTTTTTTCCATTCCATCCTTCTTTAGCTGCTTCCTAATCAAAGCATAGAGTCTCAAAACAGACAAGCCAAGCCAATCGAGCTCCCAAACCCATGAGGGAGTGAGATGCTTCGTGAGATTTCTTTGTTGATACCAGCACTGAGCGCAACAAAGAAAATGAGACAGAGCATCAGACATGAGCACCAGCTCTACCAGTCCCTCAAAGCGATGAAGAAAGCAGAGCCCAGGTTTGCCTTTTGCTTTTATGGCACTACTTCCCTATCACAAAGCCACCAACATCATTAACTAGCTATTGATGATGTCCACAGTATTTTTATCGACTATGCAAAAACACTCTTGAGATGTACTCTAAGGAGTTAGGCAAAGTTGCACCTACAATACACAAACGTCATTTTTGCAAGGTGTCGTTTTAAGAATTTGTATATGTATTAGGTTGGTACAAAAGTAATTGCAGATTTTGCATTGTTGAAATTTGCCATTTGATATTGGAATACACTCTGAAATAAATTATGTTACACATCATTTTAATGCACTATTCTCACTTTATGTTTCGTTGCTACTGACTTATTACTTGCTGTTTATTTTACATTTATTTCAGACTATGGAAGCTGTGTGAAACAAAAAGCAAATTCGAGTGGTTTTCTTATTTGAGTTCAAAATGGCTCGTAAAGCAGTGGAGAAAACTCACAACATCAACAAGGCATTTGGCTCAGGAACTGCTCCCGAACGTACAGTGCAGTGGTGGTTCAAGAAGTTTTGCAAAGGAGATGAGGAGCACAGTGGCAGCCATCGGAAGTTGACAACAACCAACTGGGAGCAATCATCGAAGCTGAACCTCTGACAGCTACACGAGAGGTTGCCAAAGAACGCAACATCAACCATTCTACAGTTGTTCGGCATTTGAAGCAAATTGAAAATGTGAAAAAGCCCAATAAGTGGGTGCCTCGTGAGCTGAACGAAAATTAAAAAAAATAATCACTTTGAAGCGTCCTCTTATTCTACGCAACAACAATGAATCATTTCTCAATCGGCTTGTGACATGCAACGACAACTGGATTGTATACAACAAGCGGCGATGACCAGCTCAGTGACTGCATGAAGAAGAACCTCCAAAACACTTCCCAAAGCCAAACTTGCACCAAAAAAAAAGTCACAGTCACTGTTTGGTGGTCTGCTGCCAGTCTGATCCACTCCAGCTTTCTGAATTCTGGCAAAACCACGACATCTGAGATAGATGCTCAGCAAATTGATGAAATGCACTGAAAACTGCAACACCTGCAGCTGGCATTGGTCAACAGAAAGAGCCCAATTCTTCTCCAGGACAATGCCCGACTGCACACTGCACTACCAATGCTTCAAAAGTTGCACAAATTGGGCTACAAAGTTTTCGCTCATGCGTCATATTGACCTGACCTCGTGCCAATCGACTACTGCTTTCTTCAAGCATCTTGACAACTTTCGCTGGGAAAACACTTCCAAAACAAGCAGGATGCAAAAATGCTTTCCAAGAGTCCATTGAATCTTGAAGCATGGATTTTTACGCTACAAGAATAAGCAAACTTATTTCTCGTTGGCAAAACTGTGTTGATTATAATGGTTCCTATTTTGATGAATAAAGATGTGATTGAGTCTAGTTATAATGATTTAAAATTCATAGTCTGAAACTGCAATTACTTTTGCACCAACCAAATACATAGATATACATATAGAACCCTGTATCCCCTGTTCTGTCTATATTTTAACCAGTTTAACCAGATGTACTCTGCCTCTCCATCTTGCTTTCCTGCATGCATCTCGAACTTCACACACCCTAGAACTCCTGTTACAGATACTCTGCCACACACAGGATTTCTGAACACTGGCTGGAAACTAATAGCATCATGATGCTGGAAAAAGCAACGACACACCAGGGAAAAAGCCTCCTCCCGCAGGGCTTTTTCACATTTCAGGTAACTACCATGCTTTTGTCTCTTCTTCTCCCTCTGATACTTTCTTAGCCCAGGGAGGAGGCTGCGCTCCCTGAAGCTAGAAATTAAGTAAGGCTAATTTTCTCTAATTTTATGTAAAACTGATTAGGATAGGTAAATGCAAAACAAATCTCAGTCAATGGCCCTGTATCCATGCATGAGAAAATACAAATGGAAATTAACTGTGCAATTACCCAGAGGTTTAGTTATCCCATTAATAAATATGGGCTCAGATGCAAAAAAGGTGCTGTGAAGATAAAAGTATGACGCCTTCTCTCCTTAATAAAGGGATCACTAGAATCATCACAATTCCATGAAAAAAAAGTATTCCTCTTGAACTGTGTTTAAATCATGTTTCTCAATAGTTTCCATCACTTAACCTGAAATACGGGAATAATAAAACCCAAGAAGCGCTGCAGACATTTAAATTCTGTAAAAATAAAGTTTGCGAAAGTAAAGTTCACAAAAGATACTTACACCTAATTATATCTTTATCTAGATATCTACAAAGAATATATATGCACAAATATTGTTTTCTCATCATTCTAACATCAAGAATCATTCAATAAGTCATTGTGATGAGCCAATCCTAATATTTCTTCACTAGTGTTTTCCCACCACTTAAGAAAATTTCTCTTCTGCAGTATGAAAATGACAGAGTAAAGCTGCAGCATAAAAGTAAAGCTAATAATAAATTATTGCTTAAATGTTTAAATTATGCCTCTTGGTTTCTTCTATAATAAATATTTCAGTCTATTTTAGTCTAGATTACACCATAGAAATTAAATGCTTGGTGTTGGTTAAGTGCATAAGAACTTGCAATGAGACTTTGGAATATTTTAACTGTACTTTATAGATAAATGAACTTAAAAATACAAGAACTTACAATCTGATCAAAAAGGGGTGGTTGACCTCTTTCAAGACTGACTTTTCATTGTGCACATGTTGCTCTTGCTTCAGTCGAATGACATCAGGAATGCTCATTACTTTCAGTGCAAAGTAACGTTTGGCCATTTTTTCCTTCACCAGATGAACACGCCCAAAGGTACCTGTGCCTGAAATGTCAAAGAAGAAATGTCAACTTATTGTAAAAAAAAAAAAAGAAAAAAAAGGCAATTTACCAAATTAAAACCTACAGGAACTCAGTTCCTTTTTGTTGGTGGTGGTGGTAGTGGTGTTTGGCTGGTTGGTTTGTTTTTCCTCCTCATCAATACATTGGTATCACATTTTTTACCCGTTTTCATAAAATTTTGGGGAGGATTTCTCAATTTATTGTGATAATGATTTGATTAAAATAACAGCATTGTGATACTGCCACTCTTTGGATAGATATTGGAAGCATTTCTTGCAAAGAAGAGAAGTGGTCCTGAGAAAGGGTAAGGGAGACGTAAAATAATAAGTATGTATTATGTAAGATTCAAATGTAGCAAACATAAATGAAATAAGCAAAACTGTCCTCAAGCGCAGACAAAAGGCTGGGAAACACTCTCTTAAATTTCAGAGATCAGTTTTAATTTAGATCGAGCACAAAGGGACAGGATAAACTCAGAAGTAGCTTTCAGTTTATCATATCCACAATGTGTGTGGCATAGAAGAAAAAAAATCATCACTGACTAAGAATATAATGTTCAACTGTAACAGATTCAATAACTCCTCAACACAAAAAACTACTTAACTTCCCATATATTATTTATTAAAACAAAGTAACTAAAAATCAATCTGGGTAGGAACTCATAACACAAAGAGTACAGAATATACAAGAATGATTAAGACAACAACAACGACATTCAAAATATTAATCTACCAAGGTTCCATGACCAAGAACAGCTGTTTGCAGTTACTCAGGTGAGGAGATTATTACATTTAATGTGCACAGAGAGGCAAAGTGATTCAGTAGGATAAGGGGATGCTTGGAAAAAATACTTAGAAGCTGCTAAGCCTTCTAGCAACAATAACAACAAAATCTGCTTAAGAGTGCTGCATCGTTATGTTATACAGAAACAGTAGATTTCATGCACCCTGTTTTAGTTACTGTATTCCTCTTCCAATTCACTCTTAAAAATATTAAAGAAAAATAAAAACATCTTTTAAATAATGTATTCTGCGTTTCTCTATTCAATACAGTAATCATTAAAGTTCCTTCTAAGTGCATTGCACTCATGACAATTACACACAACTGTATTTCTTTTAGTTTAAAATGAAAGTTAAATCTAGCACATTTAGCTGCACTTCTATTTGTGCTGCGGCAGTACAGTATTACAGATTTGAAGACAAACCCACATTTCAGCTCATGGGGTGGTCGTTCATTGTTTTTTCGTTCATTAAACAATGCCATGTATGCTCCATTAGAACAGTACAGCAGATATTTTTAATCCTATTCTCTGACAGAAATATGTGTGACTATAAAGGACACTTGGCATTCAAATGAATTGCCTAACTTGTGAAAGGTCATTCTCTTGCTGTTAAATGCCTTCCATAAAAATAAAAATCTTATACTGGAGCTCATGATCACTCTCTTCTTTGCACATACCCTAGGAAAGCAGCCCACAGACCTGTTTCAGTTATTATTAACTGGTATGTCACCCGATTTCAGATTGTGCTGACCAGTTATGATCAACCTGTGCTATGTGACAGTTTTCCAAGATGTGTAGTGGGTGTAGGGAGATGAATATGTACCTGAAACAGTTTTTTTCAGAGAGAGGCTGGGGGGGCAGGGAGACATCAAAAAATGAACTTCCAAAATGACATTACTTGGGGAGAGAAGAGAAAAACAAGGGAGTTTTTGACTCCAGTGGGTTCAAGAAACTTGAGAATTTATTTATTTAAAAAAAAAAAGTTTGTTTCCTGTATGTGTATTCTCACTTGAAGCATTCACATTTTATTTATCGACAAACAAAAACAAAAACAAAAACACACAAAACCACACACAACCAAAAACACAAAACAAAACCCATATTGCAAACTAGAGACTAACAACTTCAGCAATCCACTTTTATGGAACATGCAGCTCCATTACTAATACAGCTTTTAAAACCAGTTTTTGAGATAAAAGTTCTCACTACACAAACCCACAAAGGATTACAGTTGTCCAAGCACAAAAGATTCTATCAAAGCAGTTTTACATTCCCACCTGTCCTGAGTTACAGCTCTTTAACCATGAAAACTGAAAACAGGTGTCAGATAAAGCTTGCTGTTATAGTAAAGTAAGGTACCAGGTTACCCTGGAAAATTTATCATGCAATTAAATCCTTTAACAATGCAGTCATATTACACAACTATACCTCTATACCTGTAAACAACCTTATTTTCATGGGGATGGGCTTCTGCAGTGAAGAAAAAAAACCAAAAAATATACCAAAAAAAAAGTCCAAAAGCTTCAAAGCAGAGCTATCTTTTCAAGCTACTTAAAATACTGATTATTTATATCTTATTGAATGTGTAGACAAAAAAATAACTTACATTATTTCAGAATTGGGAGCTGAAATTTAAGTTCTGAGTGAAAACACTGTTAAAAATAACTATTCATATTCACATCAAAACTAAAAATCAACTTAAACGTTTAAGACTTCCAGATGTGGACTCAGAAAAATTAACCAATCCCATAAGCAAATGCTGGGTTTATATGCACTTTGATACTTGTACGACCAAAGTGCTTCCATAGACATATTCAACAGGGAAGTCATAAATGAACACATATCTAATTGTTCCTAGGTCTCCAGTGATCTCACATTTCATGACTCGTTCTACTTGTCCTACAAATTCTTATTTTTAGAATGCTTTAGTTTTTCATCATGCTATTGGTCTAACTTTACAAGCGGTGCTGCTCAGAAATAATAACAGTAATACTAAAAAGAAATCACAAGTTCCATGCACTTGCAAAGAAGGACTGGCAGGGGATCTATTTAGTAATAGTTCTAACTTTGGAAACACGGCCTCTTTAAAAATGTCTCTGCCAGGAGTGGCAAAGCCTGGCAAGCTATTCCAGAATAGTGACAGGCACCTAATCTAGAGAGCCTCTGGGAAAGACAGAAGACCACACAGACAGGAGAGAACATAAAACTGGTTAGGGAGGTTGTATTGTTAACTGATTGCAGGCAGCCTTTTTTCAAACATCTTTAGCTTGCTTTCAAGCAACTATGGAAATCAAGATGACAATACAGACCAAGAAGTCATCTAACATTTGTTTTCAGTGTCTCTTCTCATAATATGAATTTTCTCCCATTCAAGTCTTCTCGGAAACTCCATTAGGCCTACATCAGTTGGTAGCGACAGTGACCACACACAACTAACCACCCCTCCAGCACTTTTGACAAACAATATGCTCTCTTAAAGCTCTAAAGAAAAATAACAGTGATGTTCTGGAATTTACTCACACCATTTAAGCTGCTCAGTCAAACTCTCTCACTGCAAAGAGAAGCAAAGAGTAAACATGGCAAGTACCATGTATTTTTTCAATGAAGAAAAAAAAGACTTGAACGATGTGTGGGCCATGAACAAGGGGGGCAGGGGAACTTGCTGAAACTTAAAAACAGCTGCTTAAAAGTAACCAAATAGGGTGTAAGTTATGCCTTTGCAAAGCCACATTCAGGACTAATCATTGAGCTGCCTTTTTTTTTTCCCCTTATTTTTTTTTTTTTTTAATGCTTAGCCAGTCTAGTCTTCAGACAAGCAGATAAAGTTTGCATACAAAGATGTCTACAATTCAAAAATCTCACTTCAAACTTTCAAACTTTTGTTCTGGATCTCCTAATCATGCTTTTAGCCATTTCTGCAAAGATTGTAAAAAATTTTCTTCCTTGGGGGCAGGAGGGGAGAGGAATGGGATGGGACACGACAGACAAGGTGGGAGGCTGCAGATGGGTATTGCTGTAGTTGTTTAGCACAGACAAGAAAAATCTAGCTGTTCTATAAAAACAGGTCTTACTGTTCTGACTAGGTGGAAATTCTGCCCCTCACATTCATGGAAAGAAAACAAAAAAAACTGAAGCAACAAAGTGGGAGCATGAAAGATGGAGGCCCACCTCCATAAATCTGAGGGAAGGTTTTTGGAAGCAGAAGAGGGCTGGGTTACTAACTAGTCTTCTATCAAAGCACTGCTGCCTGCTGGGAAGGACACACTGAGCTCATGAACAGTTTCTGCTAATCCCCATGAAACAATAGTTCATTTTTTTTTTTTGCCCTGATCACCTTGGAGCTCAACTGTACAAATAAGCTAAATTTGACCTGTGACAGATAAGTAAACATTCCTTAGGATTATCTTAAAATAGAAATATTCTGTACTTGCCCATCTTGCACATAACAATGAAAGGAAGTACTGTGTTTATGGATTTGCACAATATTCTACTGATATTTATTTAATTTTTAGTTCAAACCAAGAGAATTTTACAGACTGTGAGCCATTCTGGATGAGTCCTGGGATCTACCAAGTACTATGTTGCCAAAGGAAGAGCTAATGGCTACACACACACCCCTCCCTTTATTTCAGCACATAATGCCAGAGTGTTAGAGCAAGAAAATTATACCTCATGAAAACAGCTATTAAAAGGTCTGAAGGAGTATTTGTAGTTTATTTGCACAGTCCCCTTTCTCCCTACTAAGGCATATAGCAAATGAAGGTTTCTAGCCACCAGTAACAAAAGCAAATGAAGAGTGCCTGCACTATTTGCAACATGCAACACAATTCAAGATTTTCAGGACTAAACAAGAAAACAGAATAAAACATGCAAAATGCTAACCACTAATCCAGTATAATCTGTTTACAACAGAAACAATAAAATTTTTTGATGCCTTGGCAAATTTAGTGAGGTTGCAGAACTTGAAAGAATGCCAGCAATCTTCTCCATTAGGTAACCTTCTGATGTTAAACACACACAAAGGGAGGAGGCCAAAAACTGCAGATCAGCTTGGGCTGGGTATCAAACACAAGAAGGACATTCTCAGTCTTACAAAACAAGCTGATTCCCTAACACCATGCCAAAATACCATAGCTAGCTTCCAGGATTTTACTCTCTTTGAAGCCTGGTAGAAAAGAATAAAGAATGTGGGAATATTTCTGATGCAATTTTAGATATTTTTGATGCTAGGAAAACCAATCCTGCAACTTTTGATCAGTTAAAACAATTGAGTGAGTAATCATGTAGTGACTATTTTGCTATTGATGTAGGTGACTAATTTAATGCTCAGTTTGTCTCTTTATTTGCTCTGATTAACTAGGCCCAGCTGTTCCAGCTTCTTAAAACCAAGTTTGCCTTGCTCGGATAGATACCATCTGTTTTAATGAAGAATAAACTAGGTCATGAGATCCACAACCCTGAGGGCTGCTTTCTGAGTCCCAGAGGGGTTGGTCCTGACTTCCACAGATGCCAAAAAAAAAAAAAAAAAAAATCAGATGTATTTGCTTTTATTTACAGTTAGAAGAAATGTTTCCTACTGTGCCACATATTAGTCTCTGTTGGTAGCCAGAAGCACAACAGACTTATTTCTGTTGAATATCAGAGATAAACTAAGTGAACTGTAGCAGATTACAAACTCACTATTGAATGTCTAATTTGTCTGCCATTTAATCTCTGTCTCATTTTGGGATGGAACCTGAACAGCCTAGTAATACTTGTCTTAAGAGGGGGAGTAGGGGCCATCAATAATTCTTGACAAAGAAGTGGAAGAAGTGACACAGCAAAACAAATCAGCCTACCCAAAGAGGCTGGTAATCAGAAGACTAACACCTGGGAGAAAGATATGGGGAAACCACATGACATGAGTAACTATGGGCTTCTATTATACAACAGACATGGTTGGCACATAAACAAGGTAACACAGAATAAGGATGATGATTTTGGACATCACAGCAGCCAAGTTCACATTTTTAAGTTTTCAGCCCTTAGACCAGTGTCAACAGAAAATGCCTAGCAGACTACAACTCAACCTTCTCAAATTCAGTGCCTTCACACTGTTCCACAAACCAGCTGTGGATTGCTCACCATAACTTAGACTACTGCTTCTATACTTCTGTACAACTCTAGAGGGTTAGGGTTCTGATCTAAACGTGAAAAACATACCAGAGAAATAAAGAAATTTAGAGATTTCAAGGCCAGCTCAGTGTTCAGTCTGGAACTGCGTATCTCACACTATTAAATATAAGAAGTGTATGTCAGACAACACTTTTTGCAAAGCTTTCATTGATCATATATTTGAGGAGATAGTCTAAGTAGAAGAGCTTGAAAGCATAGAAAATAGAGGTGCTTCGTACACTGTTCACCATGTGCAGCTCTGTCAGAGCGGCTTGCTTCTACGACTTTTGTTCATTCATCCATTGTGCTATATGATTCAGTTTACACCAGGAGCTCCTTTGGTGGATAAAATGTCTTTCTACTCAGCAATAACGTGAAATACTACACAGTAAGTAAGTAAACCTGCTACATTCCAGGCAAGATTGTCACTTTTCAAACCACCTGTCCCAGAAAGCTCAGTATCATTAATTCTTTATCCCAGCTCAGCTGAAGTTGAAAATAAAGCAGTAGTGCATGTTCAAAGTACAGCCTAGCTTTTGACACAAAGGTGCTGCTGTAAAGTATTTCCACTCTTTTGCTGCTTCCAGATTCCAAAGATCGAACATATTTTAAGGTTCTTTTTTATTAATACTTGGTTTACATTAAGTCTATAACAACACACCATAAAATCACATTTAATAGTCTGGGATTTCGTATAGTCTCTTTTCAACTTTGCACAAGATTTGATATACCAGAGAACAGCAAGAAATTGTGTCAATAACTCTTCTTGTTGAGCCACTCATCTAAATCTTTCTGAATTACAAACCTTAAGAATTAAGAACACAGGAATTACCAGGCTAATAAATACACACCCGTCAAGCTTCCTGTTTTTCACATAGTTTAGAGACAGGATCCCAAGTTCTAAAAAGTACCACTGAACAGAACACTCACAACAGGAGCAACAGGAGTTTCTTTAATTCCAGATAATTTTTTTTTGCCTCACAACTTATTTGGTCTCTCAAAAAATACTGTAAATATCAGGGTGTCTTTAAACAAAATAAGCAGAATCCTTTAAAGTTTCTCCTCTCTCTTCATCCTTTATTTATTTTGAAATACCAGGGACAAATAAATAAATGAGACCAGAATGTCATCAGCCTGCTGGTGATAACCCTTAATCCTTTCCATTTCTGAACAGTTCTTAGAATTAGAACAATGAATTTAAATGCATGTCCCTTCGCAAAACTTTAACATCCACAGTCTTCACATCAATTCCGCTAAAACTGGTATTTCCCCACTTGATTCTTCAATGGCATTTTTTTAACTCTTCCCATGCCTTCCACTACCTGTGAATTCTGACATGTTGACGTAAAGAATATGAATAGATGAGAGGATGAAAAGTTTTTCCTCTGTATTGAAAAACAGGAAATTGTAAAGTCATTATTACTCCTTTTTACCTGCACATGAAGTGTTGAGAGGCCTCAACTGTGAAACCGTTTCATTTTTTTGTTGTTTTTTTGTTTGCTTGTTTTTGGTTTTGTTTATTTGGTTTTTATAAATATCACTCAAATAGAAATCTTTAAAGATGTACTGTTTTTTCACCTAGAAACTAAGCTACTTTTGCTGAACTAAATTTAGGAGGCCTGTTGAAACAGCGTGTTTTAAATTATACGAAACCCCTGCTGAAAGTAAAGCACATCAATCTTTATTAACCTGTTTTTAAAACAACTTGGTCCATCACATTTTAAAAGACAAACACAGTTAAGCTAAGAACTGGGTACCTGTCTGGCTAGCAACACATTCAAAGTTAACACACTAGAAAGCATTAAATTATCTATTTCATCTGACAAGAATTTCAGGTAATTAAAGCATAATCAAAAATGTCACTTTTTTAACAGTTGGAAAAGAATCTGTAAACTAGGAAGCATACTAGCAAGGTACGCTATCTTTGGACTTTTTTTTAAAGTTACAAAACGTAATTCAAATCCTGTTCACATAATTGCTTATTTCAGGTAGAGATTAAAATACGCATAGTAACTGAGAGCTCCTTGGAACACAACTATTATTATTTTTTTTTTTTCTAAACTCTCAACGAAAGCCAGACATACAAAACCCAACATCTAGCCACCTCCTGTCCATTAACTGGTGCTGAAAATTCCCATCAAGTTTATACTTAACTCAGGATTTTTTCTAAATGAAAAGTTAATATTTTATAATTGCTTTAATTAGTTATTCTTTTCAAGTGCTTAAAACCACTATGAAACAGCTTCCTTAAAATGAAACCTAAACCAAATTGATGTATATTTAGGCTAAAAGTTGCTATTTTTAATTAAAGTGTGCTACAGTTTCACTAACCAGACACAAAATAATACATGAATGCATCACAAAGTAAACAGAATCAGGCAAAGAGAAGGAAAACCAAAAAGATGAGTTCAATATTATTCCAGGTATCATCAAATCCCAGATTTTTGGCTACAAGATTCTTTCTGATTGTTAAAAAAAATATATATGCTATGACAGAAACATTCTGTATTATAATCCAAAATGATGAATCCTGATCTCTGTTCAGATACTGTTTGATTTCAGGTCTGCTGTTATGAATATATGGCACCTGCTTCTTGAGTTGGGATTACTGCAACATTCAAAATTTTGAACTGGATGTCCCAGAGGCAGTCTAAGCTGAAAGGGTCCTCTAATTCTCTATGAAGATGAACATCTTGCAGTTTATCTCTGGTAGTACACAAATATCCAATTCTGGTAAATCATTAATACATAATTTTTCACTTATTCTATTAGAGGATGAGCTAGAAGTGCTTCACAGTGATTTTTTTTTCCCTCAATGAAGTTAAGAAGATGTAATACCTATGCAGGGACATACTAAATTGGAAAAACAGCTCTGTTTCTAAGTTTAATTGCCACAATCAAATCTGTACCCAAGAGGACAGCAATGTTTTCTCTCTCATCGTTTGTCACTACTTCTATCTTCACCATCAGTTTCCCTGTTTACAGGAAGCATTTACAAAAGTGACTTGGCTAGTTGCTTTACTCAAATTCAACATGGAGATATTTAGTTTGGTTTTACCCACACACAAATAAATAAACAAACCAATATGATGTGTCACAAAGTCAAGGACAGACAAAAGCTTTTCAAATAACTTCAACTAAAGGCAACAGTCATTAACGTCTTTAAAGTTTAAAACAGCACCTCTGTAGAAGATACACTGCAGTTCAGGTACCTAATAGACTGCTCTGGTAACTTTTGCCTTTGTCAGTTGCTACAGTTGAACATATTAGGTCCTATATGATGCTGCATAAATACTGTATGGACAAAACTTAAACTTATAAACTTATCTAATAAATAACATTTTGATGACTACGAAACAAACACCTATGAAAGCAATAATCTGTGAAGGATTTAAAAAGTCACATCTTCCTCATAGAAGTTAAAGTATCATGGAATCTGATAAAGATCAGAGATACACGCCACAGCATGGATCTAAACAGCAGTACCCCACGAACTATGTGAAGCTAAACAGGGGTACTTAGTAGGTACCTAAGCCACTTTCCAACCCAGAAATGTGTGCCTCTAACACGTTTTCAAGATTTTTACATAATCAGCATATTTTTGTCTGTCTCGAAACTTGGCTCTTGCAGATTTCTTCCTTTGTTTTCTCCAAAAGAACCACTTGGTGCAAATCAGTCTCATATTAATGCAAACAAAGTATCAGGCTTAATATCCTTGACTGTGTTCTTTTAAAAAGCAAACAAAAAAATATTGTTAAAGTACAAAGGTTTATTACTGCTGAACCAACATAACAAAAGCTACATTGTTTGTACTTGACTGATTTCCTCCTTCACCAGTGCTGGACAGAAGCCTCTGCAGGACTCAGACCTCTTACAGTACATGCCTTTCAGTTACATTTCACTTCCATCTAAAGCAATGCTAAAGGAGAAACAAATCAAGGGGGACATTTCACATAGTGCAAAAAACCTGTATTTTTAAAAACTTTTGAAACAGATTATCTGTTCACTGCTTAATATGGTATTTCTGTAACGCTTTTCAAGTATAAGACTGAAGAGTAAATTATGTTGAAGAGCTTGTGGATGAAGACAGATCAAAGACTGACTTAATTTAAATGCAGTCAGCACTTCTTTCATATGTTTCAGGAAATAGCTACATAGGCAACTAAGAGAAAACTGTTCAAGATTACCTATTCCCTGCTATTTCATGTGTTACCACAGAATTAGGCATAGGAGGTCCTAGTCCAGAAACACACTTGTATATGTATTTATGGACACGTATAACAGCAAAATTGAGATTTAGCTATAAAGGCCAGGTTGAAATCCAGACACTGTAATATTCAGAAAGCAAATTCTACCAAATGAAGAGTGAAATTAAACTTCTGCGGCAGCCAATACCTACTTTTCCAGGTTTTTTTAAAAGTTTAACCTATTTTTCATTCATACTTTTGACATCCATTTTTGAAAATTCACTGACCTAGAGCTAACTCAAGATAACAAAAGAAACAAAGAAAAGCCTCTGGACATTCACACTGAAGACAAAGCCTGTCCACTGAGTAGAAGCTAAAGAGTTAAAGGCCTTGAAGCATCAGAAAGTTTGTTCTTCACACTATACCTTCAAACCTTAAGACTGATACGGGAGTAGTGGTGGTTTGTTTTTTTTTTTTTTTTTTGAAAGACGGAAGATGACCACAGAGGACCATGTAGCCCCATTTAATCTCTTTATAGATGGACATACATTGTGAAAGGCTGTTATTGTTTTTGGCCTGTTGCAATTTACGGTGAGAGCTTATAAAAAGTCTTTTCCAGCACAAAAAACTGGCAGTAGTAAAGTTACAGGCTAACACTGTACAAGCAGTAACCAACCAGCTCATCTGTACCCCAAATACAAGCTGAAATACTTTCTCTTGAGTTGGAACTTCTTCACGCGTTACAGAGCTTATTGTTGGACCAGCCAGGTGGAATCCTTTCCGAGTCAGAGGGGAGGAAAAGGCACTTCTGTATTCAGCTGAGCAGTTTTACACACGCAGTTTATGAATCCAGAAGTACCTATTTCTCTCTGCTGATTATAAAGTGATTTTTACACATGTAGGTTTGATAGTCATTTAGTGTATGGGTCTACACTCAGAGAGATGGAACCAACCAACCAACCAAGTTTTACAGACTGGTAAGTGCATGTGGGATTTCATGACATGGAAATTATTGACACATAAAACGCTAATTTGTATAAGGAAGTATACATCAGTGAGGTTTAAAAAAGAATTGTTAGCCACTCACTAAATTCTTCATACATGTCACCAGAACTATGCCAAATGATAATTCTATAACTTTATAATCTTCAGCACTGTGACCCACGTAAAATTTAGTGGCACACTATCACAAATGTGCTATTAAAAAGTCAGCTCACTCATCTGGCTTTTTTGTTTTTAAATACTAATATAGCTAATAAACAGACACTACACACAAGAAAGAAGACATGCAGTTTTTTACAAATAATCATAGCTCAAGCTACATTGAACTTGCAACCTTGCATTTAGCCATATAATCTGTAATTTTACACATGCTATTCAAGTCTATACAGCACAAGAGTCCCAGAAGATACTTGAAACTACTGTTATGTTTACTTGACACTTGAGGTGTTACACAGGCAAAAACAGAAAAAAGATTTCTGATGCAACTAAGCCCTTTTCGGAAAATTTTATTTGGTTTGATCTTTGTTTTGAATGGGTTGTACTGACTACTAAAGATTTTATTATAATATTCACAAAGGACTTAATTTTATAACAACAGCAAAATTAGTACCTTCCTGAAAGACTCAATTTCTTTGCCCCTGTAAGGTATGAACAGTGTGCTGGGCCACTGAGATCCTGTATTCCATCTTCCTTAATTTAAGTTTTATGAAACAAAATCAAAATACAAGACAGTACGGATCTTCTCCTAAAACGCTATTTCAATGTTGACCAAGTACTGCAAATGGATTTATTTCTGATTACGTGTTAATATATGGAGAATTCATGAGTGGAAAAAAGTATTCCTCAAAGGGAAGGGTTTGTTTATATTCACAAGGTAGTATCAATGGATATTCCTGAGAGACTACAGAGTGAAGAGGCATTATTTATCTAGAATTTACTTCACATGTTTATCACCTTCCCAAGTTCTCTCATACTACACTACCAAAAAATAGTGTAACACTGTCCAAGGAAAGGTGATGAAATCACTTTTCTTTGGCACTAGAATAGACATAATAATATGCTCCACATAAAGAGCTATTATGTGATAAAAAAGAAGTAACTCTAGAATAACTAAATAAAGTTATATCTGATATGGAACTGGAACAAACACACTAACACAAATATTAAGTTTCAGATTCCCAGTCTCCAAATTCCATTCTCAAATATCAATTAAACGTTTCAGAAGAAAATCTCTATAGTTCCCAGGAATTACATTACTGATAGAAGCAAATACTGAAAATATTCTTTGTGTTAATACCTAACGTTACTGAGGACATGCCGGTTTTAATTTAGCAATTATGTTTAGTGTAAACATTTAAATACCCTAGCAGAAAATGACTGTGGTCTTTAAATTTTTCACACTATTCAGAATTGTTTAGATCACTACTTTTTTTTTTTCTCTATAATGTAGAAACATAAATCTAAATTCAATTAAAATTCTGTTCTGTTTTCTAACTGACATACAGAATGGAGAAATTAGGTTTTTTTCTGTTTTTACTCTTCTTAATAGGAAAGTCATTCTACGAAGTTTCCACGGTTTGAAGCCAGCTGCCCTTAGTTTTATACACACACTTTCCTTTCCCTTCCATCTCCAAACTAGGATCCAGTCTCTGTCCAGTACTATTCCTCTTAATATCATACCCAAGAAACTCACCTAAGCTAACAAATAAGATTTTAAATAGAAGGTTGCACATAACTGACAATTATTTAAATTGACAAAGATGAACCAGGATGAGACCACTTGAGAATTTATGAAAGAGGACACCCACATAGCCTGCAAATAAATTTGTTTCATGAAACTACTTTGATTTTCAAAGTGACTCTCAAGAAACACACTGTACAAGAAAATGGAAATTCAGAGGTAAATGGGTTGCTACCACCAATACTAAATTAGGTTCGAGCGGCTATGGAATATATCATGACATGACAATATGACTAATTTTGCAACAGTAGGAATAGACTTGTCTGATTCATGCTGGACATTGTTTCTCTACAGTATTTCCTTTTTGGTTGGTTTGTTTGGGTTTGTTTGTTTTAAAGCATAAAATCATTTAAGGTACAACATTTATTTTAACACCATTTGCAGTACATATAGTTTGCTAATTTCATACATCTGAAAACACAAGTGGGAAGATGTAGTACGTCACAAACAGGCAAGTATATAGGTGAATTTGATAAATGATAAATTTTTCCCCAATCCAAAACCAAGACTGATGTACAAAGTTATGGAAATGAGTCTAATTTGGAATGACTATTAGCTGCTCCTGAACAAAAATATTTAAAGAGTAAATATATATGTATAATAAAGAACTTACAGATTTGAAATTATTCATGAGTCACAATATGAAACAGAGAATTCTTCATACAGTCACATGGAGAACTAAGAGAAGGATAAGGTTCAAAATTAAACACCAGTGACACAAGGAAATAAAGTATTCTATAGCACATATGGTTCAACCACATGTTGGCCAAGGCTTTTAAGATTCCTTGAAGGATGCTTCGTTTGGACACAAAAACACAACTTAACTTGCCTCTATTTACACCTAGCAAGCTGCAATGTTCACTCCTAAATTTCCAGGCTAATATAAACACTGGAGAACAGCTAAGCTTACTACTTCTTGCAATATTTATATCAAAATGCAGGTAAGTTTTTTCAGATGCATTTTATATTATTTGATTGCTAGTTTTCTATAATGACCAACTTACCCAAAATAAAATATCATGTGTAGTGTGAGAATGCTTAACACTAATAAAATCAAAACCCTTACTGCAGACACTAACCACACAGTATATACCTCTTTAAATTGTATATAATCTTTTGAAATACAGATTTCGAGTGTCAGTTCTGATGGCAATTTTGTTCAAATTGATGATTTCTAAATTGTTTACGAGTAGGCCTTTCTTAAATATTATCTGCCAATTCAAAGACTGGCTCCATTAAAATAAAAATTAAAAAAGTTACCTCATCCTCATGTTGTAGAATTTGAACAATACCATGGGAAAAAATCTGTGTAAATCCAGGAGGACAATAGGCAGGTATATGAGCACATACTCTACACGAATCTTTCTATAAGAACCAAGAGCTTGCCATAAAATCTGAAAGCACTTCCAACACCGTTAAACAAAATTTAGTTCAGTTTTTAAACACACTGAGAAGAAAAGACCACATAACTCTTCACACCTTAAATTTGGGGTGATAAAAATCCTTACTAATGACTCAGTGTTCACCACTCACCTCAAATTGCAGAATCTCAGCCTAACAATTCATTGGATTCACTCACTAACCTGACGGTGACTAAGTGGCAAATCACTTAACATGTGCACAAGAGAAGCCAATTAAGATGTTAAAAACTGCATTTCAGGACAGTTGTTTGGACAATACACTGACTCAATACACATGAACAGCTCTCTACCCTAAATGGACTGGCTAATCTAAACAATGCCTCAAAGGGAAACCAAAGCTTTAAAAAGAAAGAAAGAAAAAAGAAGCTTTAAAACACCAAAACAAAACTCTCCATTATCTATGACAGTCAAAAGCATCAGGAGATCAGAACCTTAAGATCTAAAACTGATCAGCCCATTATTAATGTCACCTGTTTACACCCTTTCTCACAAACCTCTACACAAGAATTTAACTTTTACCTAAAGTGTATTTAGAATACTGCATGGAAACCTATTTTCAGCACTAAAGATGTATTAAGTGCTGTATTCCACAAGCCCCGAGTAGTTATTTTCCAGGTCTTAACTCATAATACTCTGTATGGTCATAAAGACTATCAAGTGTATTATACTGTAGCAATAATAGTGAAGTCTACTGGATGGACCCATCATATCACAGTCACAGCTATGAGCTAGTCAGCCATAGAGAGCCCTTTTTATGTCTGCAATGTTCTCACTTTCCAGTCACTGAAAGCAGTTAGTCATTAATACTCGAATCTTGAAAATAAACCCAAGCTCTCTTTTTTCATAAGAATCAATATTTTGTTTTAGATTTTCATTTTTTTCACTCCGCTGTCCTATGTTCGTCTTCATCATACATCAGATTTCTTAGCAACCCATACCCATGTACCCAGATATACAGATACATAATATATACATACACATACATCCATTTACTCAACCACAGGTTAATTTATTTTGTTCTTTACTGCTATAGTTGCTTCTCACTTCCAGGCTCCCCCATTCTCTCACCCCATAAACTCTCAGAATTAATTATCTGAACCTAGTCTGACATATTTAAAAACAGGATCCCAGTCTGTGGCGAAGACAGCAATGAACAGCAAATCCAACACCATCTTGATAGGATAGCTTAAATTACAGCTAATTGAATTCATGAGCTGTAGTTCACACACCAAGAGTACTTCACATTCCCTTGTAGACTCTGTTTTCCAAAACTGTAGCATCACTGTTTACTAAGAGGTTCACTCGCTATTATAGTTGACAAAGCATACCCTTTAACAGAAATGTTTTTTAATTATTCATTTTAAAGAATAAGCACTTAAATATAAATTATAATTCAGGACTTAAATAAATAGTGCACAAGCACTAATGTGCTGAAGTTAGAAGGCAGGGCCAGATAGAAGGGTTATAAAAGAACATAAAATCCATCTATCTTGGCCAGGTCATCGCTTCATATATAAACCAAATCAGTAGCAAGCGAAACATACTGTATCTGACAGTTATTAGTTTATCATCCATGAACAGTTTTTACAGAAACTGAAGCATGTTAAATTTTTAGCAGCGAAGATAAAAGGCATACTTCTGCCCTGAAGAAAGATGAAATATGTTAGGTATATTCAGCATTTACAGTTCTACAGAGTGAACTGCAGTTTATTTCAGATGCTTGCATGTTTCCTAGGAACAAGTAACAGTCTCAGAAGACATGAAAGAGACTGATGAAATTATTATTATGATTATCTTTATTCTTTCATATATAAGAGGTCTTATCAATAAGAGGTACTATCAATGTTTAAAGAGTCTCTAAGCACCTGTTTTCACTGTACTGCCCTTTATAGTCAAGTTTACCAAGTTCCTTAGTCTTTAATATGAGGCCTGTGTATGACATGCAAAACTTCAGAGATTACTGTACTTTATGGTAAATTATTCAATAGTTTGCACCTCCCCAAAAAAAAAAAAAGATTTGTCTTGCTTATAAGACTAAATCAACTATGCTATGGAAGGATCTCCAAAGCAAACTGATTAAACAATACAGCTTTTTTCCTTCTCACTGCTCTCCCATTCCCCCAGGTGTCCTAGGATTTCTATGTTGTTTTTGGGGGTTGGTTAGTTGGTTGGTTTTTGCTTGTGTTCGGCGTTTTTTTGTATGGTTTTATTTTTTTCATTTGTGGGTTCTTTGGGGCTTTTTTTCTTTCTTTTTTTGTTGGTGTGTGTAGGTGGCAGGGTTGTTTATTTGTTTGTTGTTTGGTTGCTTTCTTTTCTATTACTACAATCATTGCTTAATTTTATTTCAAGAATCATATTACAGAGAACCAAGGGAGGCCAAGCAACAACGCTATGTTTGCTCTCAAACAATGCAGCTCCTAACATCTCTATCAAAAAGCCAATTAGGCTAGAAATCACAACTACTCTGAGAGTACCTGAGTTCTGAATCTCTGCCTAGCTGCTACATCCAATTGCCAGCAGAAGAATTCTTTCTTCCTACAAATACTTTAAATGCAAAACCACACAAAGATTAGGGGTTTATTAATGTATTTTGTTACAGAAGATGAACTAGCAATATTTCATACAAGAGTGCCCAACTTTAGGATATCAGTCAATCCGTAGCTGGCTTATTTCCACAGAAAGTTGCTGACATCACGCACTCAATAATAACTAGCAACAACTACAGGTTCAGATATACCTACCAAATCAAGCACTAGTAACATTCGTTTCTTCACATGCAGCCATTTCTAACACCCAATCATACTCCTTGCTAGACTTAGACTGTTCTACTTGTTTTGCTCTGAAAAGAAACAATATCAAGGAAACACAAACCTACTTAAACAAAATTAGTATCTCAAAACAGTGTTAAGTCCCCTTATCCTACCCTCTTTTTGCAAAATAATTTTAAAATAGGAATTCCAACATCCTGACTAATAACTATGCAACCAAATCCTGCTTTAGTTTTATATTAAATCAGTTTACCTGCAGACTTGTCAGAAAAAAAAAAAAATTGCTGAGGGACTTGGCTAATTAGCCACAAAGCCACCTGTCTTCGAGTTTCCCATTTCACAGTGTTGTTTTTCTATTTAGAGTTAGCATGTATTGCAAGCTCTTCTCAACAGAAAGAACTCACTGCTCAATAACATCACCTGCATATAGTACAATTCATAAATATTTCATGTTAAAAGAATAGTAGAAATCTTTGCTAAGTAGGATTTTGAGATTGTATTTCTCCATTTGCCTCTGATGCCAGTCTGGTTGAATATTTATGGAATTACACCCTAGCCACATCTTATGCTCAACTTCTGCTCACAAAATAAAATCAAGTTACACTTTTTTTTTTTTTTGGGGGGGTGGGGTGGAAGGGAAAGGCATAATTCTGAAATCTAAATGATATTTTGGACGTCAAATACTGTTATTTTATAAAATGCACTAGCTCACTCAAATTGTCCTATCACAGATTTCCAGAGCATTGTTTTCCTAGAATTATCCAAAATCAAGCCAACCAGTCTGTATTCTACCTAACTCACAATCGACAGTGCAGTAGGAGAATTGAAAATTTCAGGTCTACCTAACAACAAAGCAGCAAAAAATTATCTCCAATATCACCAAAACAAATATTTTAGCTTACAATAATTCACGTGTTGCAGATAAAGAATTGTCATAATTCTAGAAACTCTCTTCACTTTGAGATTTAGAACAAAGGCTCTTGTTTAATAGAATAAAGTTTGTTCTTTTAAACACTAAAAAGGGATGATTTTCATAGGCTTTACAGCATTAGGAAAGGATATGCCTCAATCTGCTTCTGCTTCTCAACTGGTGAAGGATGAAATGTATACAACTGAAACTTAAAAAATTAACTTCAAAAAGCACTCCCTCTTCCCTGAGAAATATATTTCCATGCCTTTTAAAATTTTTGCATTAACTTTGCTGTTAGTTCTTTTTTCTCAGATTCTTTCCAAATCTCTTCTCAGTTACTTTGTTTTAATTCTAATGGTTCTGTCTTCTAGGACACACTGTCTTTCTCCTTGCTTCTTTCCAGAGAAAAAACAAAACAAAACAAAACAACGACACACAAACCAACCAACCAGACAACAATCAAGTAACCAACTTTATTAAAGGAAAATTTTCCATTAACAGATGCAAGGCATAACTGCTACTCACTTTGAAATTACTAGAAGACATGCAGAGAGCTTTTACATAGAATAATTTAAATTAACTTGCAGTACTGGGAAACTTTTAGAAATAGTTTTAAAAGTATTATATCCCAAATGACATTATTTCAAAAAATATTAATGAATGAGCTATTTCTACATATATAGTTGCTAACGTGAATTTAAGTGGACTGAACTATGTCGGCCACAAAAAAAGGAGGAAGAATATGTTGTTGAGTCAGTATAACTTCTGTATCTACCACTTCTAAGTGTAACAACTGGCTTCACTAAACAGAGACATACTGTAGAAGTCTTCATAGGCCTTTGAAAGTCACAAAAGTCAGGGTGAGCTTAGTGGCCTCAGAACACTAATTCAGTATACCAACATGCAACCTGAAACGTTTTGATGAAAGAGGGGACAAGCATCCCAGTTTAGAAACAGCCTGACCAGCAACTATCCTCATTGTTCGTTTTCCAGGGACAGACATGGAGTTACCCACTAATCTTCCTGAAAACAAACTAAAATTTTACAATGCATACTCTGAAGTTATTTTTGGCAGACCATACAAATTAAAACTGTACAGGCTATCATCTCTTGCACACAAGGAGATGTAGGAAGCCAACACCAAGCTGGAGGGAAGAGGTCTGAGGCTACATGTCTGTCATCAGCTTTGGGGCAGGTGGCTAGAGGAGTCTCCCATTATAGTTCCCAGAAGTTTCACATAAACACAGTTCCCAGCCTCTTATTTTCTCATATTCACCATCCATATAGCTATTACAGTGCATCTTAATTAGTAGATCAGCAAAGTAAAAATCTTACACCCAGTTTAGCCTGTTTCTGAAGTGTTTATGGAGGGATAGCTCCTCTCTTAACATCTACGTAAACCATTTTAGAGCATTTAATTTACCGACTGGAATAATACCTGAGAGGCATAAGAAGCACTACTAACTAGACATTTTCCTTTAATCCACAGAGGTCACTGCACCTTCAACAATAATGGCAGTGTCATTACCATAAATATATCAGATTGCTCAGGGAGTCCCCATATTCCCCAATACAAACAGAATAACACTTAAGCAAAAGCCAAGAATGCTGTGAAAGAAGTTACATTTTAATGAAGAACCATACCAAAACTCAAAAAACAATGCAATAGTGGACACCTCAAATAGTCACTTTACATGAGTTCAGCAACAAATCATTACATCGTTGTTAAGAATCGTGAAGGAAAAAAAAAAA